>VDFB02000015.1:256963983-257142595 GCA_007258455.2 Sequoia sempervirens
TCTTATATATTAGTAATATATATATATATTAACAAAAATATAGAAATAATATTTAAACATATTATACATAATAATATAATATATAATATATTATATAGTTTTGTAAGAGATTATATATTAAATTATAAATAATATTGTATATTCTAAACTAGATATATTAACATAAACTATAAACTATAAACTATTTAAAAATCATATATAAACCAAACCGTATATTCTAAACTAAATATATTAAAATAAACTAAAACTACAAATGAGATATATTGCATATGTTAAATTATATGTTATAAAGTCTTGACATTTTTTAAAATGCTATGTAAACAAATTGGATATCCGATTCAAATCGGATATCCGATTTAAATCCGATATCCGATATGTCTAACACAAAATTCATTGCCTAGGGAATAGGCTCGGGTTTGCTTTGGTATTTGGTTAGGAGATGCCAATCCTAAAAAGTCAACACAAAAAGCGTGTTTAATAGCTTACCTTATTTTTCCGGACTTCGCCCATGTGGCTGACGACTTTATTTTTAGCCAAAATTGATAAAATGAAAAGGGTTTGTAGAGGAGATTCTCAGCTTTTTTCCAATATAAATTATGCTTTATTTTGAATTTAATAGATTATTATTATTTATTTTCTATTAGAACTATGACTAAAGTCTGATTGATAGGTTGATTGTAAAACATCTATAACTTTCAAACAGTATCATATTTTTTGAATCCAATACATGTGTCACATTCTATGCTTTGCATACTATAGGATTAAAAAAAAAAATTGAATTTCATGAAGTTTGACCAAGTTAAGGTGGTCAGACATACAAGTTTTTATATTTTTAAAAATTTGTAATAATAAATTCATAATTAATTATTTACTTGGAAAAAATTACAAAAAATATAGTCACATTCGGACATGAGTCCTCTACTTACATATAAAATCTCATAAAAAATATTATCATTTTATTATGGTTAGGTGGTCGACAGACACCTACTTCTTATTTTTTCCTGAAATTTAAGTAATGCATTGAAATTTCAATTTCACCAAATAGATTTTGTTTAAAAAAAAATAAACCTAGTAGTTTAGAAACTACATTCAATTTACCATAGAATCTATTCTTACATGTTTTTGAAATAATATAGATAACTTATTCAAATTTTTACGTCAAGTTGCCTAACTCTAATTTTTCTGAATTTTCATTGCCACTTAAAGGCCTGTTTGGCCCATCATGATCTTGCACATACCCATATACATTGTGTACAAGTATGTATTACCTTAAAAACATTAAATATATTTTGTACAAACCTTGAACACAAAATTTTGTACATGTCCACATGTCTTACCTTAGGTTCATGTTTATTGTGTAGGTTTTGTTGTAGTGCAAGGGAAATATCTAAAACAAGTTAAAGTTGTTCAACATGGGATTCATTTTGTTGACTATCAACTTGATAACAAGGTATATCATTATAGTCACGTAATAATTGCTACTACCTCTTCATGCGTTCCACATGCATGTGGATGAAAAAAATGGAGACTAGACAGTGATGATCATCAAAAAAATTTACATGTTATTGAAGAGAGAGATGAACCAAAATGTTTGAGTTAGATTATATCCATGATTTTCAAGTTCACTTGTACATTTATATATGTACAAGTGAGAACTTATAGTAACTTTTTTGAACTCTAGATTGTCTTAGTTATTTATAATAAATGTTGATGACAAGTATTTAAATTTGGTTGGACACAAATTAGTGGTTGAAACACATTGCGACCCTTAAATTGAGTAGATATTTCCAATTACATATTTTTTCCATGGAATTCTTACTTTTTCAAGAATCTATGATTTCATTTTAAAGTTCAACTACACTTATACCTCATCATCTCTCACTTTTTTTTCTTGCATGTAAACTCATATGCAATAAGTTTTTTAAACTCATTTTTCCTAAATTCCTTATCATCTATTTCCAATTACATTTGCGAACCTAGTGTAAGTTTTTTAAAATAAATTTTCCTAAATTCCAATTATATGCATATTTGTTCCATGAAATTCTTAAGTTCAAGAATCTTTGATTTCATTTTAAATTTCAACTCCACTTATAGTATCATCTCTCACTTTTTTCGCTTGCATGTAAACTCATATATCTACTTTCAATACTTGTTTGAAACCTAGTAAAGTTTTTTAAAATTATTTTTCCTAAATTCCAATAATATGCTTACATGAACTTAAATTGAACATTACATATTTAATTTCCTTGCATGGCTTTAAAGGTACATATATAGATAGAAAAGTTATTATTAATTGATTCAAGAATTCAATGCTTAATTTTATGTTATGTACATAATGTGCAAACCTTGTTACAACAATTGAAAAGTTTATATCTATTTAATATGACTATCTATTTAAAGGTGAAAAGATTATTACTATCCTTTATATAGAAATTAAACAGAACCTTTAAAGAATCTAGTTCTTTTGTACTTGTATTGCTTTTGATGGGGTACATATAAGGTCTTGTAACATACTTGTAGTACTTTTGATTAGGGCCTCATCTTACTATTTAAAATTATTATCTCATCCATGTCTTATTATGTTTAAAGAATATTTTAATAAATACTATATTCTAATGATATTCCACTTGAAAAATACATTAAATCATTTGAATCCTTGGTGTACATTTACCAAACATATAGGGAGTGTATTCCCATTTGTAACCATCATTGTAGGGTTTAAGTGTGATCTATTTTATTTATTTATTTATGTACATTTAATGTATTTAATGCACATTTAACATGTGTTTTAAAATATATATAAATTATAAATACATGAGCACATGAGTTCTCTAAATATAGATTTACAATTTGTATAAACAATTTCTCGAGTGTAAACATGTAAATGCACACATGTATCTATTAGCATAAACATTTAAAAATAAGAAAACACATGTAAATGTAGATAGATTCAATGTATAAACATAAACTGGTTATAAGAAAAGAGGTACATGCATGTACATTGAATGAAAATAAACATATAAATGTAGATTGTATAAACACTCTTGAGTGTACTAAACATGTACATGTACACATGTAGATTAATGTATAAACATTTAAACATAAGAAAACACATGTACATGTAGATAGATGAACATAAACATAAAAATTATAAGAAAATATAGGTACATGCATGTGCAAATTGAATGAAAATAAACATATAAACATAAGCAAATGTGTATGTATATCATATAAGAAAATGTAAAAGAGATATTTAAATGTACTTGTGATAATGTATCAACAATCTAACAAATGTACTATCTAGATCATCAAATGCAAGTAATGATGTATCAACAACCTAACACACATGTACTAGAGATCATCAAACATGTATCCTAGGTCATATATAATGTTAAACAACTCATAAATCCAGTGCAGCCTAATATGAATGTCGACTCCTAGTCGAACAATCATTTGAATGAGAACCTTGCTCTAATAGATGTGCTGAGGCTTGGAGATAAAATTGTGTACACAATGTGTTAAATACATAATATATTATAAAATTTATGAAACTTATATAAGAATGTACATGTATTTTTAAATATCTATCTAGATCTGTACATGTATGCATGTACATATACGTGTGTATATATAAAAATTTAAAACTCACATGTCCACTGGTAGTAGAATCATCCAAAGTCATGCCAACATACATGATCTAAATAAAGGCTAGGAGTAGCATGAGGTATATCCATCTAAAATATATAGACATATATATTACATGAATATCTAATTAAAACTAAACTTTAAATAATAATAAAAAGAATTGAACATGCACATGCACACATACATGCACATCAGGTGGTATCAGATGATCTAAGTCATCTGTAATTGTCATCTCCACCAAATCAACCAAATACTCATTTGATGCATCAAGATCTAAATCCATCTAAGCCTTCGCATGTCATGCCAGAAATGATGAGTCAAGAGGACTATGCAGCTAAGATGGCATCGGTGATGAATTGGGACTGGTCAACATATCCAATAAACCCATAGAAGTTTGCATCCTCTGCAAGTCAACTAAAGGAATAGTAGTCTGTGCAACAACCAAATGATCCGTAGGTGGATCCTGATGTGCACTAGTTTTGGGCTAAGAATGATGAGAATGATGGGATCGTGGATGTGAATGAACTCCTAAAGCCAAATGACCTTTGATCTGGTCTATAGAGATCTCATAGTATGATGCAATGAAGGCATATGCCTCCAAGAGGTCCTCAACAAAACTATGCATAGTCCTACATGCCATATCTCATGTAGGTCATTGAGCTATGTGGGTGTAGGGATTCCTGCCATTGTAAAAGGATCCATGTTGTTGTATTGTGTTGCAAATACCACTATGGATCGTGAACGTCTAGAAATCAAATACTGACCCACACTATCAATAGATATCCTAGTGATCATAGCTGCAATACCATCCACACTGTTAATTTCTTTCTTTTGGTAAGCAATGACAACTTGATCCACTAAGGGGCCAAAGCTGGGGTGAGAGTAGGAGACCTACCACCAACCAATACCCTAAACATCAAGGTAGGTCTACCTGCTTGACTATAGGTGGGCCTATTAGCAATCCTGCCACACCCCTGACCAACATAGGGTGAAATGTCTAGGTAGTTGACTTTGAGGCCCAAATGGACCTCAACATACAAATACTACACAAAATATAATGGAAGTTGGTCATTTTTTGGATATTGACCATGTGCTGCAAGAAATCACAGGTAGATCAATGTAGCCATAACAACATCCACACATCTAGTGACCTAGTATCTCCTCACCTTACATTTATTTTAAAAATCAGTTTTTAATCATATCTTTGGTTACAACATCTTTTATTTGAGAGTAGGAAACCTCACCATGTACTTCTTCCCACATGTGGGAAAGAATTGCAACTACTCTATCAAGGGAAAATGAACTAGTATCCCCAATTTTATCTCTTATTTGTTCCAGGCTTTGTAATATGGACATGCAAGTATCCACATATATGCTTGTGTTTGTACCATTAGTTAATGCATCTCTCAATCTCCTAATCTCACAATAAGTATTTGCAAATAGTTCCTACGGAGGTGGAATGGGTGTATTTTCCATGATATGTATGTACCTAAAGGAGAAATCAGACCTTGCTTTAATATATCTAGATCTAGATAATAGAAATCTAAAACAGTTCTAAATAAATTTACAAGTGTGCACATGATATAGAATGTATTAAACATGAACACTAGATATCTAGATAATAGTTCTCAAGTGCATACATACATTTAATTATAAATTTAATGTAACTTAGATACAAATTACTAAAAACTTGTGAAACAAGTAATTCAATTTGAAATATTAATAAATCTTTAAATTTACATAATACAAATTCATGCATGAACTCAGTTCACCAAAATGTAGAAACTTCTAACTATACATTTAAATATATAAAATGATCTTAAATATATGATCCACATCAGAAAATCACAAGGGCCAACAAGTGCTAAATTAGCTTGAGATTTGAAAGCACACGTAGATTAGAGATAAGGTCTAGTGAAATATTTAATAAAATATGTTTCACATTTCTTATAGAAGTTTCAAGCTAACATGTATGTACAAATTGAAATTATCTATGTTCAACAAAACTATATTTAAACATCATAAAATCAAAAGGCATATCAAAATTAGATAAGAAATTTATCAAATACCAAACTTTCATGCTGACCTTACTTAAGAGTTATTGGTCAATCCACACTAGAGTTTCAAAAAGACTTCCTATACTAGAGGTTAGGAGGGGTCCATTTCTTTAGAACTAAATATGAACTTAAATAAGTACATGCAAAGTAATATTATTTAATTTTTCCATTAAGGAGGTTTGGTGTAATGGAAAGGAATTTGTGATGGTCTAATTATGAGGTGAAGATAACAAATATGCTTAGATCAAGAGAAGAAAGGTGCATAAAATGATTGACATGTATATATACAAAGTTGTGTCTTGTAGTAAGGCATCAAAATGATATGAACATGTAATTCATGACAAGGCTCATATAATTTATGTAGTAGTTAATTGGAAAATATGAGCATGCATAGAAAATTGATAAGCATTAATTGGAAAATATGATGCCTCATAAGTAGTTAAACATGATGAATTGTATATGGTATCAAAATAGATAGAAATCATAATGAAAATAAGAATAAAAGCATAGCCTGCGCACATAGAAGACATCATATGTATGTAGCATAGATCATGAATACTCATAAAATATATGTGAATAAATCTTATCATATGAATACCTAAATTGTAAACATGAAATATATGAGCAATAATATTTAAGATAGATCAAAAATTCATCAAGGAAAATATGAGAGTGAAATGTATATGATAGATAAAGAGAGTGTAGTAGTTTAGAAATCCAACTTCGTAGACCCCGAAGATCACCTGCATGCAAATAACCTGTCATAGAAAGGAAGAGATGGAGACCAAAAAGCAAGGGTGCTATGCAAGCTGCAAGAGAGATTGCATTTACTGAATTAAATAATTACAAAGAGATCAATCCTTAAAAGGAGATCACGTAGAACCTAAAAGTAACCCTAATAGGTAGACATTTAATAATTATATTTAATTATTAAATGTCTACCTATTAGGGTTACTTTTAGGTTCTACGTATAATTATTAAATGTCTACCTATTAGGGTTACTTTTAGGTTCTGCGTGATCTCCTTTTAAGGATTGATCTCTTTGTAATTATTTAATTCAGTCAATGCAATCTCTCTTGCAGCTTACAGAGCACCCTTGCTTTTTGGTCTCCATCTCTTCCTTTTTGTGACAAGTTATTTGCATGCAGGTGATCTTTGGGGTCTGTGAAGTTGGCTTTCTCAACTTCTACATGGTATCAGAGCCTCAATTTGCAACCCCTTCTCAGATTTTTTGAGAAAATCATTGCAGAGTTCATTCGGGATTCCTCGAGGGTTTCATGCCTTGAGTTCATTTATGCAGTGTCTTGGATCAGACCGGGCTTCACCATTGGATTCATAGCACTGGAAAAAGTTAGGATTGACTTTTATTTTGCAAATTTTGGTCATCATTTTCTAGATCCATGAGGGTTTCAAGCTCAGAGATTTTTTGCAAGCTCTAGAGGTAGCCAATTTTTTAGTGCAGTTTGAGCACAAATGGAAGTCACCATCATGTTGCAGCAGCCAAAAACCCTAAAATAAAAAATAAAAAAAACATGTTTTTCGAAGTCTATGCTGATGCCTCCAGTGTAAAAGGATCCTCCCACTAGGTGGCCACCAGTGCACCATCGTCGGCATCGGCGCCCACCCATCTGCCACTAGCCAGCACTTAGCCCCCTCTGGGCCCCTGCAACATAACTTCGATCACATGGGGGGCCTCCCAGCATACTCGCCGATCATATGGATGACCAAGGGCTCCGCCCCAGCCCCCAGACTGCTAGCCCTTGGTCACGCATAGGACCAGGGGCCAAATTTTTTTAACCCCCTAGGGGCCCTGTAGACCTTATTGGGCCTTTTGGAGCAACTTCCACTAAATAGGGTGTATTTTTTGCATACAATGTCCATTTTTCAAAAACAAGATACCATTGGAAAGCTGATTCCAATGTCGATCTAGTGGTGAAGGTGCTTTTACTATATTTTGCACCATATTTATTTTGTAGGTCTTTGAACTCAGATGAATTGTTTTTGCTTCAAAGGGCATATCTTTTGACTCGGTAATCCTTTTTTCGCCATTCTTGCGGCGTTGGAAAGATGGTTCAGTCCTCTACACAGATCTGTGATTTATTTTTATTTTCTATTTATGCACATTTGCATTCTCTCCTTTTACAATCATTGGGTTATTGTAATAAATGAACTGATATAAAGTTCTATCAGGGGGTTTCTTGCATAATAATCTGATTAGAGTGTGCATGCACTTTGATCTCCATCTTTATCTTGATTTGATGATAGCTCACATGGGTTATATCTGGTTTCTTAGTTTCTTTTGGCCACATTCATGCTTTAGCTTGACACATATCAGATTCACATCGGTTCACACTTTAGATTGAGAGTTTATGGTTATTGATCCGCATTGGTTTAGATTCTTCTCAGTTTGAGGGCCATGTTTTTATGGTTAATATTCTAGAGTATTTATGGTACTTGTTCCTATAGAAGAGTTTTAGTCTTAGTTTGGCATCGACATCAAGATACACGATTTTTAGATTATGTCATCATTTCATCTACTATTGCTTCATAGATTCCAGGGTTGTTCTAGTTTGTGAGTTTTTGAGTGTTTCATGGCATCAGGTCTGTTGTCACATTATTATGATTCTAATTTGGTTTCTTGTAGATAGAAGTATTTTTCCTTGCTTGTCAGAATGTGGTTCCAGTGTTACTCCACAACATTCTAGTGCTTCTTTGCAATAGTCATCTCATTATAGGGGGGTTTTGTCCCACTAGGTTTTCCTTCTCTACCTCATTATTGCATTTGTACATGGGTACCTGATCAAGCCTTGTTGTCAGGACCCATTCATGCTTTCTTACATTCATCTTAGTTTTAGGCGCATTCTTTTTTTTAGTGTCCCTAAGTTGCACTTATGGGGGGTGTTAGTGTTGTAACTAAGGGTAAATTTTAGGGTTAGATTCAATGTTATTGAAAGCACAATAAACCCAAAGAAGTAATGAAGTGCAAAGGAAAATAAATGAAAACAGAAAATAGAACAATCTCACCTAGTGTTTTCAATCTCCATGGCTGATCTTCATTACACCTTCTAACTTGTTGATTTGTGTTTCCCTCAAATCGAGTGTGCGAGTAATCTTGACTATGCCATTGTCCTAAACAAACTTTGAAGGATTTGAATCTTAAATTCCTATGCCTATGACAATATGATAAATGAAAATAATAACTATTAATGCTAAATGACTATAATTCCTATATTAACGAAGTGGTCCCAAATTTTGAACAAAATTGTCATTTTATAGAAAACACAATTTTAAATGGATGGACGAGATCGACTCTTGACAGAAACCTAAAATCAGAGGATAAGATTTCATTTGATAATCCCTAATAAGGGTTAGGGTAAAATCCTTAAGTGAGTGGTCAAGATGTCATAGGAGAAAATCGAATCAGTGGTGGAGAAAAGAGGAGATAATTAATTTTGAAAATAAAGATTTTCAAAATTGAGAAGATAAAGATAGCTTGCTTTGTGAGATTCATAAAAGATGGACTGAATTTTTTTTTTGATAAAATCAAGAACTTGCTTGCTTTATTTGATTTTTGGAAGAAAGCTACCAATCAACTCAAAATATGAATTTTGTGAAATAATAAATAATCTTTTTCAGATTATTTACCAAAATGGACTGTCAATTAAGATTGTGGTGACATTTTAAATAATTTCATTTATTTAAAATGAGATGAATATTAATTTTGACAATTAAATAATTAAAGATAATTATTTAATTTAGCAGATAAAATTAATTAATTAAATAAATTAATCAATTCATTTAATTGTGAGGATTAGTGACATATTACACAAATAAATAAAAACTTATTTATTTAATAATCAGGGAGAAATGACTGAAGAAGGGTGATTAAATAAATTAAGAAATTTATTTAATTAAGGGAAGACTTAGACAATTAATGATGTATTTAATAAATAAATACAATTTATTTATTTAATAATCATGAAGAATAAATGGACATGAATTAATTAAATAATTATGAATTATTTAATCAATAGTTGAATGTGGACCGAGACATAATTAAATGTCATAATTATGCTAGGATGAAAGTGGTAAAAATTAAACTTGTAGGTCTAGGTCATTTTTAGGTGTCTACATTTGCCCCTCTTTGTCATAATGTCACTTGTCGCGTTGTGACAAAGAAAATAAGTCAAAGCCATGCCCCAGTGAAGGTAAAGGTTATCAATGCCCCCTTGGGAAATTTTTCAAATTTTGAGTCAGTGGCAGAAAAAATTAGAAAGGGTCCCGATAAGTGAATTCAGTGACCAGAAAAATAATGGCGCTATTGGTTTTGGATTCTGGCATGTTTAAGACAGTCTACGGGTAGTCAAACGTGGTCAAATGAGCCTCGAGCAGTAGCTCACCTGAGAAAATGTCATTTTGACCTTATAAATAGGTTGACAAAGGGGTAAAAGTCAATTCATTTTCACTATTTACCTTGCGAATTTTGAGAGCTTAGAGCGAAGAGGAGCGCAGCGAGGATGGTGATTCCAGTCATAGAGCATCGTGGGGAGATTGTGCGGACATTCAGGCGACCAAAGGGCTCAGAGCCAGCAATATGTACCCCTGTTCCACTTTGTAATTTTTTTTTTGCGTGTCATAATTAGGTTTATAGGGCGATTAACGAATACGCCATGATGCATATGCGTTAGCGTTTGACGCATTTGCCTTTGCGTTCAACGCATATGATGTGTCGTGACGCAAGTGAGGAGGGGAATTCAGGCAGAACGGTGGTTTGCGCCACATTTGTCAATTCTTGCGATGCATTTGACCTTTCGCGTCGCATTTGAATATTTGAATGTCGCAATCGTCCATTTGCAATGCATTCGCTTATTTCCTCGATGCAATTGTTATTACATGACGCATTCTCTTATCTGTGACGCAAGTGTCAAATTTCACGATGCAAGCATGAACATGCGACACATTTGACAAATCAAATGACGCATTTGTGGTTTTGGACCACATTTGATGTACAAAATGACGTAATTGACATTTTGAGATGCAATTTCCCTAATGCGACGCATTTTCCTTTGACCTTGACCAGGTTGATTTTGATGCTAGTGCAACTTTAAATGCTTTTGATAATATCGAGAGTTTGTACAAAAGGTACTGACAACTTGTTTGGCTTTTGTAGAGGTAGCTTTCCCCAATTTACTCACGAGAGAGTAGACCGATGACATTTCAGTTTGCTGATCAATTGAGCCGTGAGAGTAGTGTCGGTTGATGCGACTGGGATTATTCTATGTTGCTTACATGCCTGCCATTCTGGCGAACAGGGGATTACTGACTGCGCTGTGTGAGCAGTGGCATTCAGAGACCTGCTCCTTCCACCTATCGATAGGTGAGTCCACTATTACTTTAGAGGATGTCTACCAGATTCTGCAAGTGTCGATTCAAGGGGAGCGGATCATCTACAACTCTCATCATGGCGAGCAGACCTTCTGAGTGTACTACCGAGATCAAGGTGCAGGACCAGGCATCCAGGGATATGAGATCATATGGGAGTTCATGGCAGAGCACTATGGTCACTTTGATGCATTCCTTGCAACCTTGATTGCAGGTATTTTGGTTCTCGACCGTCGGGGACATGGATTTCGTATTGGTTGGAGAGACGTCCTAGTTGGTATGAGATGAGATAGGACCATTTATGCTTGGGGTCCCTATTTGCTAGGGACACTTTACCATCAGTTGCATGATGTTGCCTACAAGAGGGTAGAGAGTATCTCCTGTGGGACTACTTTGATGATGATCTGGGCTTGGGAGCACATTGCCATATTTCATCTTCCCATTCAGAGACCACAGTTGGCCGAGGGGATGCCCTATGCCTATTACTACGCAGGTGCTTTACAGCAGACTCAGATGGGCAAGATAGGCTAGTGGTGACACAGGATTGACACAATGGTGTCTTTCATCTAGAGACCATACAAAGACTGTGGGCAGTGGGACGATGAGGATGAGCACCTTAGTCTTTGCAGACAGTATAGGTATTTGATTGGGAGGACTGTGTAGACCTCACTTATCATCAATATGTATTTTCCACAGCGTGTCCTTAGGCAATTTGGAGAGCAGCAGGGTGTACCTACAGGGACAACTGAGTATGCCTGATCATCTAGAGAGTATGCTTGGGGACCAGCCATTCTAGTGGCCTTCATAAAACAATAGATTGATGGGCTAGGAGCCCAGGCATGGGGATGGAGAGGTGGGATAGCTGATCCTGGGACCAGAGCAGACTATGATTTATGGTGGCAAGCATAGAGACCAGTGCCATTGACAAATCTTGGCGGGCCAGCTCCTATGGACAAGCGGTCAGTGATACCTCGTGTGCCAAGGGCCAAATGGGGAGGCAAAGGTAGTGATAGGGGTAGAGGCCAGGGGAGGGATGGAGGTAGGGATGGAGACGGAGGCAGAGACAGAGGCAGGGGGAGATAGAGGCAGAGACAAAGGCAGGGGGAGATGATGGTGGAGATGGCTGGAGGTGACAGCGAGACGGTCAGAGATAGGGCCGGAGGGTGTGACAACACATGGCAAGGAGAATTAGATGCTATCCCTGAGGTTGGTGAGGACGGGGAGAGAGAGGAGCACCCTAGGTAGGAGGGAGAGGGTGAGGAGAGATGGGAGGAGGGGGTGGAGATGGGGAGACAGGAGGAGGAGGCGGAGGAGGAGAGACATGAGGAGGAGGTGGAGGAGGAGAGACATGAGGAGGACGTGGTAGAGGAGGCAAGACATGAGGAGGAGGTAGAGGAGGAGAGACATGAGGAGGATGCAAAGGAAGAGAGACATGAGGAGGACGTGGTAGTGGCAGAGGATGTGGTCAATGATGATGATGATGAGGACTATGTCATGGATGAGGCCAAGAGACTGCTCAGATGGCAGATGGTAGAGGGTGAGGAGGAGACACCCTCTAGTTCAGCGTTGCCCCATGATGCCATGATCGACCAAAGAGTGGCAGACTTACAAAGGAGATTAGACGAGAGCATTGCCCAGGTCAGATCATTGCAGTCTGAGTTAGAGGTAGCTGGGTAGAGCGGGATCAGGCAGTGATCCACCAGCAGGATTTGGCCCAGTGGTGCACATAGTTTGCGACATTATGTACAGGGCCTACAGGGGATATGGCTCGCGAGTTGGCCAGGTTGAGCATGAGATTGGGACAATACAAGACATTGTATGAGTAGGTAGTGCCACCTGAGCGACGAGATCCTACCTTGTCACGGTCATAGATGAGGACAGGCAGTGGCCACAGATCATGCAGTGCCAGTGGCAGCAGGAGTCACACTAGCGTTAGAGGGTCTACCTCAACAGGGCACCCATCAGGGCACAGGTCACATTACTCACGTCGGCACACCCTAAGTCACCATTCGAGCCATAGTCATGGGTCAACTGGTTTAGTACATAGGTCAGTACAGGGATAGCCACCAATTGTTGATCCATCTACTTCTCAGAGTCAGGCAGTAGTGACATCATAGATGTTCGTTACCATGGAGATGACACCTTCATTCTCAGTTCCACCAGTAGCACAGATAGAGGTTGCTATAGGTTCGCCCATGATTTTAGTACCAGTGACAGAGCTTCCGCCTCCACACTCTTTGCCACGAGGGGATGATGAGAGTCTACCCTAGGGGCATGCTTGTTTTTATGACACATTATGTATATTATTGAGCCTGCGAGCTCCATTTTTGGGATATCTCTTGACTTTATCCTATGACTTTGTACATTTTTGAGATGATATTATATGATGATGCAGTTTTGATGTAGCCTACATGTGTGTTATGTGATGTTATTTGATTTATGTATATGATGTGATGTCCTATGTATGATGCTTAATTTATGATGTTGTGTATGTCCTATGATGTGTGCTTACCTATATGAGATGATGATGATAATAATATGCATAATGTATTTATTAAATGGGTGCAATGTTGATGCTTATGTTATTGCAATGTTTGTGATTATGTAAATGCTATGGATGATGTATGTATGGACCTAATGCAATGTTTATATGATCATGTATACACTTATTTTTTTGAATGTCATAGGATATCACCATGAGATGGACAAGAGGAGATGACCAGATTGACAAGAGAATATGACCAGACCAAAGAAGAGAAGGTGAGCAGACCGAAGGAGATGCATGTTAGTTCCTAGACCAAATCCTTCAAAGCTTTACCGTAGGACTTTAATATTTATTACTCTTAATCATCATTGGGCAGACTATTGTAACGGCCCATAAACACCATGATATGACATAGATCAAGGTGTACAAGGTCATACCATTACCTAAGACCAGCAGTCATAGACAAGGATGATCATGACTCATACTAAGAGCGTGATTGCCCCAATCTTTTTGTCATAATCAACCACAAGCAGAAAAAGACAAAGACAAATCATGAAACGTCATTGCTTCTCTAAATCCTGTTTCTAGGACATCCTTGAGAACTAGCGACATGATTGCCAAGATATAACAAAATAGAGCCCTTATCATGATACATCGTTGTTTTTCTAAATCCCAGAATCAGGACCTCGCTGAGAGACTGGTAGTCATGCATGTCAATCGTCATGATACATTGTCGCTTCTCTAAATCCTATTAGTGGGATCTCGCTGAAAAACTAATATCATGATAAAAAGCCAAAAGACAAGTGTCAAATGTTTGCCAAGTGTGTCTGGATATCCATTGTTCTGATGTCAAGATGCCATGTTTGATAGTGTCGAGATGCCGAAATGTTTAAAGTTTTGATGATCTTAGATTAAAAATGTCGAGAATTTCCAAATTCAAGGACACATCTTGAATAATGTTGACGTCAAGAGGATTTGATCCTTAATAGTCGAAAGGGGTCCCTTGAAATAATGACGATGCCTAGGAAGGACACATCCTAAGGCATAGATGACAGAGTTGGTTCTTCAAAAAGACACATCTGAAGAGTACTGATGTCATGAGGAGTGATCCTTAGATGTAAAAAGGATCGCTCAAAATGTTGAATGATAATGACGATGCCTAGGAAAGACACATCCTAAGGCATGAATGGCAGAGGTTATCATTCAGAAGGACACATCCAAAGATTAACCAGGGGTTGTCAGTTTGACAGATTATGGTGTTTTGACTTGTTTTGACCAAGTTTGACTCGTGCTGACCAGATGTCGCTATTATCACAATGGTATGTGCCAACAAGATTTGTCATGTTGCGATAAATGATTGTCATAATTTGCTTTATGAGTTTTGTTCATTTGGGAAAGATTTTCATTGACTTGAAGACTTTTTGACACGTGTGCCAGTGTGATGTCATGAACCCTAATGGACTGACCTAGTGTGGCCTTGGGGGCTCATTGATAGATGGCCTTGCCTACATCATACACTCAGAGACCTTGTAGTTTGACACAACCAATGACTTTGTATCGATGACCAAAGATTATGCCATGATTTTATTTTGACAATCCTAAAAGGACTGACCTAATGTCTCAGGGACTCGAAACTGAGTCTTGCCTACGTAGCAAATGCACAGAGACAACGTAGTTTGGACAAATGACAAAGACTTGACCAATTGATAGGATAGATTTGACCAAAGATGATCCTATGTTTGACATTTTTTTGTAATTTTCTTCAGGACATATTTCAATTTTTAGGTCTTTCTTCAAGACATTTTGCGATGTTTTTGTCCTTTGTCTTTTTTCAGGACATTTTCAATGTTTAGGTCTTTTTTTAGGACTTTTTCAATGTTTAGGTCTTTTTTAAGGACTTTTTCCAATATTTAGGTCTTTTTTAAGACTTTTTTCAATGTTTAGGTCTTTTTTTCAAGACTTTTTTCCATGCTTTCTGAAGCCGTATGTGACATCCACTGTAGTTATATGATATAAATTTTTCCCCCAGTTAGGTCCAAGATAGCCAACTTTAAGGAATATGGATGGGACACTACTGGTTTACTAGATGGTCAGTCGTTAGGACTTGATGTCAATCATTTATCAACCATGAAAGGAAGGGTATAATGTCAGGTCGACTAGCGTAATAATGGTGTGAGATGTCCTCCATCCTAAGTGAAGGCAGAAAAAGTGACAGTAGATGGCAGGGAAATGATTGATTACGTATGGCGCCTGTTTGCCAGGTTTTCACCATGGTACTTATCCAAAGTTCCTGTTTGCCAGGTTTTCACTGTTGGACGAAATTTTTCTCTTTAGTATTTTGTCATTTTTCTTCTTCTTTTTTTGTTGTTACCAAGATGCCTGTTTGCCAGGTTTTCATCAAGGCAACGATTTTTTTTTTATCATTTTCTAATTTTTTTGTATTTTTGTCATTCTTAGCCCAATCTCTTGATGCTATGAGTAGAACTTCCGAAGATGTAGACTGTTGATAGGCTCTGTCAATTGTTCTATATCTGGAGTCACCAGCTGATAGGCACCAGAACCAAAAGAAGATATGATGACATAAGGACCCAACCAGTTCAGTTCAAACTTTCCTAGCTTTTCTCTGTCAGCTTGGTTCTTAGGGTTCTACATTAGGACTAAGTCACCAATGTCAAATTTCCTGACCATGAACCTCTTATTGTAACTATGACAAAGATGGTTCTGATACGCTTGTAGATGGTTCAGAGAATTTTTCCTTCTTTCTTCTAGCATTTCCAGCTCATGCAGGCATGATTGTCTATACTCCTCTTCATCCGTTAAACCCTTTAGGGAGACTCGTAACGAAGGAATTTTGACCTCAATGGGCAAGATTGTCTTAGCACCAAAGACCAGGGAAAATGGAGTGGCTCTTGTAGGTGTACAAATGCTAGTCTAGTAAGCCCACAAAGCCGGGTTGAGTTGTATATGCCAGTCATGGCCAGTGTCATTGACTATCTTTTTGAGGATTTTAACAATGGTTTTATTCGACGCCTTAGCTTGACCATTTCCTTGTGGGTAATATGGAGATGAAAAATAGTGTTGGATATGGAATCGCTCACATAACTCACGAACATCTTGGTTTTTGAATGGACATCCATTGTCAGTGATGATGGATTGCGAAAGACCATATCAAAAAATGATGTAGTTAAGGATGAACTTGAATATTTGTTTGCCAGTAATATATGTCAATGGGATGGCTTCAATCCACTTCGTAAAATACTCAGTGGTGGTGATAATGAATTTATGGTCGTTGGATGAGGTTGGATGGATCTTACCCACGAGGTCGAGTCCCCATTGAGTGAAGGGCCAAGGAGAGGTGATCGGCCGAAGTTCCTGTGTGGGAGTATGGATCAAATCACTATGAATTTGACATTTGTGACAAGCCTTGACATATTCTAATGCATCCTTTTCAATGGTCAGCCAATAGTACCCAAGTCGTGTTATCTTCTTAGCTAGAGTAGGACCACTCGAATGAGATCCGCATATACCGTCATGTACTTCGCATAAGGTTGTACCTACGTCGTTAGTGTCGAGACATCTAAGGAGGGTATTGTCAAAGCTACTGTGGTAAAGGGTGTCACTAACAATGGCATATCTCTTAGATTTTCTAATGGACTTCTTCTGGTTATTGGATAGGTTGGGTGGAAGGGTTTGGGATTTAAGGTAGTCGTGAATGTCTTGATACCAGGGAAAGTTGGGACCAACAAGTTTGCAGACCATTTCTGATTCCAGAATGTCATAGGCAGGAACCAACAATTGTTCTATGAGAAACTCCAACTATGGAAGATTGCTTGGGATGTCAAGGAGAGAGCCTATTATAGCCATTGCATCTGCTGCTTTGTTCTGTGTTCTTGGAACTTATTCAAAAGTTACCATATGAAATTACATTTGGAAACTGTCAACCATTCGCTTATAGGGCATCAACTTCTCATCTTTTGTGTCATAGTCATCATTAACCTGGTTGATGACAAGCTGAGAATCTCCATAGACATGTAGTTCTCTAATTTTCTATTTTATTGCCATTCTTAGTCCTGTAACCAATGCCTCATATTCTGCCACATTGTTTGTGCATGGGAATGCAATGTGGAAAGACTTAGGAATGGAATCTCCTTGAGGGGTGATAAACAATATTCCTGCCCCCGAGCCATGATTTGTGTGTGACCCGTCAAAATAAAGTTGCCAAGGTGCCTTAGGTTCCATATGGAATATCGACTCATCTGGAAAATCTGCCACTAGCGGGTGATCACTTTGCAAAGGTGCATCTACTAGTTGGTCTACAATGACTTGTCCTTTTATCACCTTTCTTTCCACATACTGAATATCATATTCACTTAGAATCATGACCCATTTTGCCAGATGTCCTGTTAATGCTGCCCTGCTCAACAAATATTTTAGGGGGTTGATCTTTGCTACTAGCTGCGTCTAATGGCTTAGCATGTAATGCCTTAGTTTTTGTGCTGCAAAGACCATGGCTAGGAAAGCTCATTCAATTGGTGTGTAGTTCAGCTCATACCTGACCAACATCCGACTAATATAGTATATAGCTCTTTCTTTTTCTTCTTGGTCGTTTTGTGCTAATAATGCCCCTAGTGCTGAACTAGTTGTCGAGATGTATAGGATCAATGGCTTTCCCTGAATGGGAGGCATGAGAATTGGCGTTGACAGTAGGTAGTCTTTGATTTGTTGAAAGGCTTCTTGACATTTTTCTGTCCACACAAAAGGGATAGCCTTGCACAACAGGTATTGGAATGGGTGGCACTTGTTAGCCAATTGGGCTATGAGGTGCCGAATAGATTGTACCCTGCCTTGTAGAGTCCTGAGTTCACTGATTCCTCTAGGAGGAGGCATGTCTATGATGGCTTTGACTTTTGCTGGATCAACCTCAATGCCTCTTCAAGAAACTATGTATCCCAAGAGTTTACCTGATGTTACACCAAAGACACATTTCTTAGGATTTAGTCAAAGTTTGTATTCTTCCAGTCGTTTGAAAATTATGTCTAAAACCCTGAGGTGACCTTTCCTGGTTGCTGATTTAGCTAATAGGTCATCTACATAATCTTCCATTATTTTATTTATCATGTCATGGAAGATTGTAGTCATAGCCCTTTGATATGTGGCACCTGCATTTTTGAGACCGAAGGGCATGACATTCCAACAATATGTTCCCCATGGGCAAGTAAATGTCATTTTGTGCTAGTCTTCTGGGGCAATGCGAATCTGATTATAGCTAGAGAAACCATCCATGAGGGATAGCATCTCATATCCTGTTGTAAGGTCAACTATGATGTCAATGTTGGGTAAAGGAAAGTCATCCTTTGGGCATACCTTATTTAGATGTTTAAAATCTGTGCAGACGCGGATCAACCCATTTGGTTTTGTTACCGGCACCAAGTTAGATATCCATTCTGCATAGTCAATCGACCAGATGAATCCAGCGTCTAGAAGTTTCTTCAACTCTGCCTTGACCAATAGAGCGACTTGAGGGTGCATTTTGTGTAACTTCTGCTTGACTGGTTTGACATTAGGCAATAGTGGCAGATGGTGTAGGACTAGTTCTGGGTCTAATCTTGGCATGTCTGCATAGGACCATGCAAAGTTTATCTTATGTTTAGCAAATAATTTATGAAATTTTGGCCTCTCTTCTTCAGTCAATGATGCAACAAAGAGGACCATTTTGGGATCTTCTGCAGTCGATATGTTATCTTCTATGGTATCTTCTACTAGCATAGCTGACTTCTCTTGTTGCACAGGAAGAAAGTCTAGTCCTCCATCTTTGGGTGCCTCAGAGAGGTTTTCACCCACATATATGTCCTTTGTTTTTACTATTTTATTGTCAAAAGGTGCCTTTCAATTTTCACCAGAGACATTTCATTTTTAATTTTATTTTTATTTTTACTTTTGCGACTGGAGGATGGAGCAGTCTTGCCAAAGTATTTCATGCAATCTAGATCAATAGCGAATCTTGCATTGTGGTCACCATTAGGTATGTCCTCGTGTAATCCCATAAATTTTGCAATTTCCTCATCATTCTGAAATGTATCCAGGATTGGCGGGCCTTGTTGGTCCCAATCGACTAGTTGAGGATAAACTAGGGAAATGCCATTGTCAGTGTTGGTGAATTGTGGGGAGGATGCAGAAAGCATGTAGATGGATTCAGTGATATTGTAGATGAGGTTATCATCATCCAACTCCACATCGGATTCTATCCAATATTCCCCTTTGCTTGTCTCATATTTGTTGTCGAAATAAGGGGTGAAGGACCTAGAGTCATGATTATCAATGTCATTTGGTAATTCAGATGGGTTGGACTGATGGGATTCAGGTAGTGGGGTTTGTAAATCATGGGAGGTGATAATGGGAGTTTGACTATTTGGTGCTTGATCAATTTTAAATGTTTGCCAAAATCTTTGTTTAGAGGTCAATTCCCCTTCTTTGACAAACACATCATCTAGGCAACAGTCACTTAGGGATCATTCTAAGCCAAATTCCCACTCTTGGGAGTTAGTTTCGGTGAGGGTTTCCCTAGTAGTCTCGACACTGTTTGAAGCATGTACTCGCTCACTTGAAATTATAGAGGTACGTCAATCATTATAGTTGGGCAATCCAAACCCTAATCCAAGATACTTTGGTATTTTGAAAGGTTCTATGGGCTCTCTTCGACCAGCTTTATTTCTGCCTAGGCCACTAGTACCATCGTAGCCCTTAGTCCTCATTATATCATAACCCTTGCCATATTTTTGAACTAGTAATGGAGGTAGTGTGATAGTATCCTTATAGATCCATCCTGTGATGTCAGCAAGGTCTTCATTACTCATGTCCCCCCATTTGATGAAAACTATTTTTGGTGGAACCTTAAAAATAATTTGGGGTTCCATTCTGAAACATGGCCTACCATAGACCTTTGATGACTTGGGTATTGTTGTTATGTTGTATGCTGTGTGTAGTTTGAATTCTCTATAGCTGAGGTCTTGGATCTTGACAATGGATTCAGCCTTAGGGTTTGTGGAAGGTGGTGGTATGGTGGAAGACGTGGATGGAGTGGATGTGGAAGATGATGTGAGTGCGGATGGGTCGATGCATTTGGATGATGAGGAGCTAGGTGCTTCTCGGTTAATAGGTACTCAATTTTTAAAAATACGCCTTAAGTTTGTACAATATTGGAAAGGGTTGGGGTCTCCGTATATGGTTATTTATGTGCTGTCAAATGGAAACTTTAGGCATTGGTGATATGTGGACAGAACGGCTTTTAAGGCATGTATCAATGGACGACCGAGCAAGATATTGTATGGTAGTTCCAAATCCAGGACCTGGCAGGTTGTGTCCACAATGATTGGTCCCACTCTGATAGGGAGAGAGATAATGCCACATGAAGAGCGTTCTTCGTCATCATATGCTTTGATCACTATACTCTTTGTTGGGTCCACGCATGCATCAGAGAATCCTAGAGCCTTAACCAGTTTAAGGGAGCATATGTTCAATCATGCTCCACCATCTACTAAAACCTGTCTAACTTTGTGTTTGTGGACAAACGTTTCTATGTGCAAGGCATCATTGTGGTTGGTTTTAGGTGATGAATAGTCTTGATCCGAGAAGGTAACATGGTGAGGCATAGTGAGGTATCCCACCATGGTCTCAAACTGATTGACATCAATGTCCTTGGGGACTGATAACTCTTGTAGGGTTTTATCTAGTATATCCTTGTCCGCAGGAGAGATACGAAGCAACTCAAGTATAGAGATTTGTGTGGGAGTCTTTCCCAGCTGGTTGATAAGGTTGAACTGACTTTTGGGTTGTCCTTGCATTGTGGTCAGGGTGGGTTTTGTTTGTTTAGAAGATGGGATAGGTATGGTAATTTTGGGTTGCCTAGTGGGAGATGGACCAGCTATGGTGACCTCTCCACTTCGAGTAGTAGCATTACACTGAGGTGCTCTCTTGATCATAATGGTGTTGATGTATTCCTCATCAGTTCATACATTATTTATAATTGGTCCACTAGAATATTCGTACTTGGCTCAGACGGAGTTAGCTTGATTATTATTTGTCTGTGGACCTAAGGTGGAACCATTATGAGAACCATGGTCCTGCAATGGGTTCTTATGGATAGTATGATATGAATTGGAGGTGAATTTAGATCCACCTACTTCAATGATACGACTTTCGATAAGATCTTGTACTAGGTTTTTCAATTGTCGATAGTTAGAGGTTTTATGTCCTTTTGTACGATGATAATCACAGAATGCGTTATCATCCCACCACACTGGTTTGATTTGTCCTATGTCATATGGTTTTGGTTCCTGAAATGTGATGACACAAGTCTAGATGCATTTCTTGAGGACTTCCTCAATGGGCTCACCCAAAGAAGTGTATGTGTGATCTTTAGGAAATTGTCTCATTTGACGGTATTGTCCCTGATTGTTTTGGCCACTCTAGTTGTTTGAAAGGACATTGAGAGGAGGTGTCAATGTCGTTGTTGGTTTGTTTTGTTGTTGAACCCCTTTTAGGGCCAGTACAGGACCCACGATGTTTGTAGTCTTGGCGTCAACAACACCATCATTTGTAACGTGTTTATTTTTAACCCAATATTTGTTTCTATCGGCGGGTGGATTGACATTTGTGTTTTTGGGACCGTATCTTAGTTCTCCCTTTGTGATAGGGCTTTCTCAATTTGGACCCCTTTTTCAACTAAGTTTGTGAAGTTTGTGCAGCAATGTACTTGCAATGCATATTGTAGGGGCCCAAGAAGTGTTTGCACGAACATGTCGACCTTTTCCCTTTCGGGTATATGAATATGACACTAACTAGCTAGACTTCTCCATTTTTAAAAGAATGGGATGAAAGTCTCACCAGCATCCTCTTGCATGAGATTGCACAAGCTAGTGATAAAGGTATCCATGTCGATGTTGTACGCATAATTTTTTTATGAATTTTTGTTTAAGCTCATCCCATGTTTGGATATCCTTTTGATTGGAAAACCATTCAAGGGCAGGAGCCGCCAAACTTTTAGAGAAAAGTCTCATCAAGTATGTTTGTTCATAAGCGATGTCCATACAATTAGTTGCAAACTCGCGAACATGTTCAATGGGGTTTGTCTTGCCTCTATATTTTGTGAAATTGGGTGACACATATCCCAGAGGAAATGGAGGCATGTATAAGCTCATGTCGAATGGGTATACATTTAGATCATATGATATTTCCGATTTCTTGCCTAATACATATATGTTTTGGATAGTTTTCTCTATACCCATCAATCGCGTTTGTAAGGCATTCATAACATGATCATTTGTGGTCTCGTGTGTTGGGTTGCCTGGTACACCATAGGTCCCTATTTGTTGTGCGTGAATATTGGTGAATTGTGGTGATATGGATTGTTGTGACATGTATGATGTGTGTGGATTGGTGTGTTGTTGGTACTGAAAGTTAGGGTTGGGTGTATGCTGGCGAGTATGAACGTGGGATGAGTAGGTTGGAATATGTCCCCCAACCATTTGTGTTGATATTTGGGAAATATGGTGACCATGAACATTTTGATTTGTGAATGATGTCATGGGTTGTGTTTGTTGACTACCTTGTCCAAGTTGTTGATTTTGTGAAAGGGGAATGTTCATATTGTGCCCTTGGGGTTTGATGGTATTTGATAGTATTGACATGTTCACATTTTGTTGTTGTCCATGAATGAATACATGTTGTTTGCTTCCCCCCAAAGGATTTTGTGAGATACCAATGAGAGGGTGTGTCAAAGGTGTACTCATGGTACTAGATGTGGTTGTCAAGGGGGAATTGTTGTGACTTGTTGATGCCCCCATGACATTTACCGTTACGGTAAAGAGAGGGTTTGAATAATTTTCCCATGTTGCCGAGGGGCCATAGGCGGTTCTAGCCAATTGTGACAGTGTCATGGATGTTGGGGGCATTGTGGCTGATTGTGATCCTCCAATAGATGTTGTATTTATTGAGTTGGAGGTGTTTGAGATGTTGGGAGTAGCATGTACTGTCGTTGTAGTGTCAAAGAAAGTGTTGCTCGTAGTGTTGGAAAATTGATCACTGTTTGACAAGTTATGTGTGTTATTGATCTTAGGGTCTGGGGATGTTGATCTCAATATGTCGATGTTGAATCCTTTAGGTAATTTGGCTCCTTGACTTAAGAGTATGGCCAAGTATCTATCTCTATCGTAAAGGACCATTTTTTTGACGAATTGAGAGGCCTCTGGATCTTGTGCCACTACCTCTAGGTTTTCCTCAAGTATTTGGCCGTATTCATGTTTACGCAAGAATAGTTCAAATGGACTGTTTGATGAGGGGGGTGTTGTTGTGAGAGGTTGGTTCTCTGTGTTGGAAAATGGATCATCAAAAGTCTAGTTTGGATCATATGTGGGATTGTTGACAGTGGATGTGGGGTCTTGTCGAAAGTTTTCCATTTGTCTCTTTTATTTTTGGAGTCTAGTTTCCACCATAAAATGATATTGCTCAAAATGGAGATGACAACTAAATGCAAGGATGACACTATGTGAAGTCTAAGTTCAAAATGACGACTAAAATGTGTAATGTTTTTGGATTTTTGGGAATAAAAAATGCAATGTCCAAACCTACAATGCAATTTAAGACAAGGATATCTAAGCACTTCTAAACTGACTCTTTGTTTTCAATTTTGGTTACTAAAGGACTTTGCTGAAAATAACAAGATTACAAGGCCAATATGACTAGTGAGTTTTCCTAACTAGACTTTTGAGTTGGAAAAAATCTCACAAAAAGGGACAATGACAAAAAGATAATGATGGTGAAGTCCAAGATAACCTAGTTTCAAAAATAATGATGTTTGCGAATTGGTGCTAAGATTTATCTAATCCAAAGTATGCAATGATTTGAAGCCTAGGGACAAACTAATGTCAAATGTATGCACCTAAAAATAATGAATGGTGAAACCTATGGTAAAGAATGCAAACTAATGGACAAAGTTTTGAGCAATTTCAGAATTGGTTTCTGATAGGATTCCTTTGGAAACAGTTTTAACAAAATATTGACAAAGTGTGGACTCAGATTTGGATCTGTTTCAAGGTTTCATTCATGACAGGCGAATGTGTCATTTGATGCTGCAAATGCATCACACTTTGTCAAATGCGGTTTTTTTTTATGATTGTGGCTATTGGACTATCAGATGCAACTCGGTTTGCATATACGGCTCTGTAGTGTTCAGATGTGTCACAACACATACAGATGCGGCATTTTAAATGTCAAATGCAGTTTAACAGAGCAATTGTGGTGCAAAAAATCGATTGTGATTCAATAAATGCGACACAGTTTTGTTTAAAATTGATTTTCTTGTCATTTTGATGGCAAGTTTGATATGTTTGGTGTTGAATGTTTTGTTTAGAACTATAAATGTGATGAAACTAGAAAGCACTTAACAAACATAGTGTTTTGAATGTAAGCAATCGCACATAAGACAAGTACAATCCTAAAAGGCCAATAGGCCAAGGGTTTGTATACTTGATATAGCCCACTGATATACCTCGGATTGGTGATAAACACCTTTCCTTCTCGAGAGCAGATAGCTTAGAATTTTGGTGGCATTGGCTCCCTTCCACAGCTCATTAACATCATTCGAGCACACCAAATTTAGATTCTTTGGGTAATGACATCCCAAGAATTGCTATCTCTACTCAAGGGGATCAGTAGTGAGTGTCTTCGGGCATGATACTGTACCCTACACTATATCAAGCAATGGCCAATAGAACGGTTGGACAGTAAGATAAGAGGTGTTTAATACGGGCATTCTGTTTGTGGGGCATGATCCATGCGGCAAGAGTCCCCTTTCAGATCCATCTCATCAGAACCACACTAGTGATTCTTGGGCTTTCCCCAAGAATCCAATTTTATATACTGGCTGGAAGTCCCTCAGTGTCAGGGTACTACCGGTCTGAGTCATCCTGGGGTGAGTACTTTTTCCCACCAGAATAGGCCCAAGTTCTAGAGTTAGTAACCGTTTCTCTTACACCCAAGATCGCTCAAAAGCACAAGGGGAGAGGATACTTCGATTACCAAATCGTGAGGGTGACACAAAATAAAATGTGTCTGGTTTTCTGATCACCTAGTTTTCACAAGGTGAGAGCATAATCACCTACCACCTTCAAGCACAATTAGACAAAATCAAACACACATCCATTTTAAAGCACCAAATGAAGTGTTTTCTACACTAGAAATCGCAAACATGTTGTTTGAGAAATGAGTCTTTGACAAATGTAGCTGCAAAAACACAAGTTAGTAGTTTCATCCACCAGTCTTGGACCCATGAAACGTAACCACCACACGCTGCGAAACACGATTAGTAACACAAAAGCCCCTACTGGGAAGAATGTAGAAAATAAAACCAGAGTGCTAAAAAGAATAAGAAAGAATAGAAAAACCTCAAAAACCCGAATGTAAATGAGAAGAAAACATTACCAGGCGAATGCATCATGACAGAGCGAATGCATCTCTATGTTCGTCAAATGCGGCTTGGTATTTCAACTGCGGCTTTTCGGACTACGATTGTGGGTCGATAGAGTGATTGTGGCGATTGAATTTTCAAATGCATCGCGACACATCTGATGCATCATGATTTAAAAAAAAAATACCACGTCACTCTGTACCTGTACCTACAAAAATGATAGAAAAGATATGAAAACTATACAGAAATAATAGCAAATAACATAGTCGTGTTCACGTCAGGTTCACCAATGTAACTAAGGGTTATTTTTCTAAGGAATAGATTCAATGTTGTTGAAAGCACAATAAACCCAAAGAAGTAATGAAGTGCAAAGGAAAATAAATGAAAACACAAAAAATAGAACAATCTCACCCAGTGTCTTCAATCTCCATGGCTGATCTCCATTACACCTTCTAACTTGTTGATTTGTGTTGCCCTCAGATCGAGTGTGTGAGCAATCTTGACTATGTCATTGTCCTAAACAAACTTTGAAGGATTTGAATCTTAAATTCCTATGCCTATGACAATATGATAAATGAAAATAATAACTATGAATGCTAAATGACTATAATGCCTATATTAACGAAGTGGTCCCAAATTCTGAACAAAATTGTCATTTTATAGAAAACACAATTTTAAATGGACGGACGAGATCGACTCTTGACAGAAACCTAAAATCAGAGGACAAGATTTCATTTGATAATCCCTAATCAAGGTTAGGGTAAAATCCTTAAGTGAGCAGTCAAGATGTCACAAGAGAAAATTGAATCAGTGGTGGAGAAAAGAGGAGATAATTAATTTTGAAAATAAAGATTTTCAAAATTGAGAAGATAAAGATAGCCTGCTTTGTGAGATTCATAAAAGATGGACTGAAAAGCAAATTTGATAAAATCAAGAACCTGCTTGCTTTATTTGATTTTTGGAAGAAAGCTACCAATCAACTCCAAATATGAATTTTGTGAAATAATAAATAATCTTTTTCAGATTATTTACCAAAATGGACTGTCAGTTAAGATTGTGGTGACATTTTAAATAATTTTATTTATTTAAAATGAGATGAATATTAATTTTGACAATTAAATAATTAAAGATAATTATTTAATTTAGCATATAAAATTAATTAATTAAATAAATTAATCAATTCATTTAATTGTGAGGATTAGTGACATATTACAAAAATAAATAAAAACTTATTTATTTAATAATCAGGAAGAAATGACTGAAGAAGGGTGATTAAATAAATTAAGAAATTTATTTAATTAAGGGAAGACTTAGACAATTAATGATGTATTTAATAAATAAATAAAATTTATTTATTTAATAATCGTGAAGAATAAATGGACATGAATTAATTAAATAATTATGAATTATTTAATCAATAGTTGAATGTGGACCAAGACATAATTAAATGTCATAATTATGCTAGGATGAAAGTGGTAAAAATGAAACTTGCAGGTCTAGGTCATTTTTAGGTGTCTACAAGTGTAATTAATATTTAATTGCACTTGCGTAACTTTTCTTAGGTATATTTTAATTCCTAGGTTAATTATTCTCATCCTTATCTTTTTGAGCTATCTTGTTGCTCAAGATAAGATTAGGGTTATGCATACTTTTCTTTTATAAAGAAAATCATTCTAATGTAATTATGAATTACTGAATAATAATATTTTGTACATCTTTTACAAAGCTCTTTCTTTTTCTAATTTTCTCTTATGTGGAAGGTTATTTTTTGGTTTGCATTTTTGCATTCTCTCCTTTTACAATCATTGGGTTATTGTAATAAGTGAACTAAGATAAAGTTCCATCAAGGGGATTTCTTGCATAATAATCTAATTAGAGTGTGCATGCACTTTGATCTCCATCTTGTTATTGATGACACTCACATGGGTTGTATCTAGTTTCTTAGTTTCTTTTGGCCACATCTTGTTCTAGCTTGACACATATCCGATTCACATTGGTTCACACTTTAGATTGAGAGCCTATGGTTAATGATCCACATTGGATCCATCTCAGTTTGAGGGCCATGTTTTTATGGTTAATGTTCCAGAGTCTTTATGGTACTTTTTCCCATGGAAGAGTTTTAGTCACAGTTTGGCATAGGCATCAAGATACATAGTTTCCAGATTCTGTCATCATTTCATCTACTTTTGCTTCATAGATTCCAGGGTTGTTCCAATTTGTGATTTTTCTAGTGTTCCGTGGCATCAGGTCTGCTATTGCATTATTATGATTCCATTTTTGGTTTCTTGTAGACAAAAGTATCTTTCCTTGCTTGTTGAATTATGGTTCCAGTGTTACTCCACAATGTTCTTCCAGTGCTTCTTTGCAACATTCATCTCATTGTAGGGGAGTTTTATCCCACTGGGTTTTCCTTCTCTACCTCATTATTTCATTTGTACATGGGTACCTGATCAAGCCTTATTGTCGGGACCCATTCATGCTTTCTTACATTCATCTTAGTTTTAGGTGCATGCTTTTTTTTTAAGTCTGTACCGGTGCCTCCAATGTAAAAGGATCCCACCGCCTGGCAACCACTGGGCAGCCACCGGTCTGCCACCGCCAGCACCAACACCCGCCCATCCACCACCGGCCAGCACTCAGCCCCTGTCGGGCCCTTGTAACATATCTCTAGTCACATGGGGGACCGAGCGCTATACACCCAGCCCCTGGCTGACCTCCCAACATACCCGTCAGTCATATATATAATATAGACACCCCTCAAGTATGTAAATGACTTGAATAAATCATAATATAGAAATTAAAATAGAGTATATAAAACATAACAAACATAACTAATGAATGTGTGTAAAATGCAAGGACACACAACATGTATAAATGGTGTATGATGTATTGGCATAAAGATGAATAGGGAATATAGTAATCAAATGGCTTTTATTTTATTTTTTAACTAAAGGGTTCATATGATTGATGAATAGGACAAATATTCAAATCAAGATAAATAAATTTAATAAACCAACCATCTAGAGGTCTCATGATTATAAGCAATTCATAAGTAGTTAAGTCATGCAATTCTATTAGGTTGTGTGGTTTGTATATATTGTCAAATAAAATATCACAAATGACCTTGCACTTGCATGAAGAAGCTTAAAGAGTTCAAAAGATCTATGAAATATACACTGGCTTATTAGAGATCTAAAATATTTGTCAAATGTCAAGAGAACCAACATATAGTGACAAAGGGTTAAAATTACTCCAACCCTATCCAAGATCTTGACACAACTAAAACCCTATGAAATGATTATTAAATTATATTTGTCATTAATAATATATCTATGAACTATTCTTTTTTTTTGAAATGGAGAATGATAAGAATGTTGGAATAATGATTAAATATCATAGTCTCTAGCCCTCACTCATGTATAATTAATAAAAATGAATTGTTTCTCTAAGATCCATGGATATGATAGAGAATGTGGGAGCTTACATGGAACTTTAGGGTAAAATATAGCATAAGAGGGCTATCAAAACCATTGTAAAACCTATCAAGAGTGTGACATTTATTTCAAAATTGCAAACACCTTGTAAAACCCTACACACTTGTAGGTACCAATCCCAAGATATTTTGTGAGAAAAATGAGTAAGAAGATGGTTTCAAGAGATTATGGATGAATGATAGTCATAATAGTAAACTTAATACCACGCATTCATCATAATGAGATGAGTATGGAAGGACCTATAATCAAACCCTAAGAACATAATTGGAGTTGTGAAATCCATCAGAAGACATACACTTGAAAACACTATCAAGCAATAGAATATCCATCATCAATATTTAGGTTCATAGTGTTAGATGAAAGTTCACTAGAGGAATATTATTATAGGAGATTTATGCTATATACAACATCATTAAAATAAAAAGCATAGTGATATCTTATGTATTAGATCCTTGGGTTTGCATGAGACAATATCTTGGGCTAGGACTTATGATCTTGTATCATGGAGATGATCGCGACAATAGTGTTATATGTTAGAAATTTCTAGAAGAATGGAGAGTTCATAATAGATATGTTCTAAATGATTATAGTATTAGGGTTATTGCATCATGACAACTTGAACAACCATAGATGACTAAGTGCGAAAAATAAAAGGAAAAATTCAAAAGAATAAATAGCTTGAGGAGTCTTCAAGGCTCTCAAATTATGGTATGCCAATATTTTATTATATAAAGTCATAAATATGATAGTTAAGAGAGATTCTTGATGCTAGACAAAATCCTTTCGTGAGAATAGATAGTCATTTCAAAGAATGATTCAAAAGAGAGAAAATGATAGTAAATGATTGTTACATAAGGTTTTATACCATTAAACCCTTGAAAAAAGACTCGAGGAAAGTCCATGAAATGATACAATGACCCTACACACCTATCACTGACTGTGTATGACAAAGGTTTGTTATCCACAGCTAGTCACCACCGTGAGAGAAGGCCAAGGATATTAAATAAGGAGGATATGATCTCTATTCAATATGAACTACTAAGGGTGTCCAAAAGAGTGAATGGGGTAGAAATAAGATTTCTTTAGTTAAGGCTTCAAATCATGTAGCTCCCTACAAAAAATTGATTCATGGATTAGTAATATCAACAAAACAGAAAGATTCAAAACTTTCAAATTAAACTAACAATGAATATTAAATCAAGGATGGCATTTCATTTTTCTAGTTTTCTATAGGTTATAGCCATATCAATACTTAAACAATTATAGATTTAAAACACTCATAACTATAAAATAAGCTTTGGAATAGGGTAGGCCATTTCAATCATGGCAATTTCCCTAGTAGACATGCATGTGAAATGTGGAAGCATTGACAAGGCAAGTGAATAGTTTGACTGATAGATTCTCAAGAAATGTATTCTCATCGAATGTCATTCATGAAAGGTATGTACAAAATGGATTTGTTGAAAACAGTTTAGAAACTCTCAAGAAAATGCAATTGGGTGCATCGATAGGTACCATGTTCCAAAGCTCCCATTTTGGCATAGGTAGGGAGGATGCTGCCAACATGGTGAAGCTCCCATTTTGGCACAAAAAAATTATGTGAAATGTGGAAGCATTGACAAGGAAAGTGAGCTATTTTAGGTTATTTCTTGAAGGAAATTAGTAAAATATAAAATTTGAAGCAAAGAAAACCAACTTGGAAGTCATGGAGGGTGATGCTCCTGGAGGGTGGTGAACTTTGGTCACCCTAAAAGTTCTTTCAGAGGTTTGATGATCACTATTTCCATCACCTAGGGTTCAAAGGTTTTCCAGTCATTGTTATAGTGATGCTACAATGATGAAACTATTGAAAATTTGATAGTAAAAAAGTTTTATAAAAAAACCCTAAAAGATGGGTTCGCTTGAACACATGTTTGCTCGAACACATGTTCGATCGAATCCTAGTATTTTATTATAAAATAATCCATCAGCATTGAAGGGGGGTTCACTCAGACTATGGTGTTTGAGAAAACCCTAGAAGGTGTTTGAGCAAGCCCTTAAGTTCGAGCAAACCAATTAAAATTGCAAACTCGACAAAAAAAGATTTTTTCCTTCCTCAAATAAATTGTAAACCACTATTGTGGTTGCACCCTTGGGAGAAAAAATATTTTACTACTTTGTAGCTCTCATGATTAAATTAAAGAATTGAAATTTTTTTTCCAAAAAAAATGCATAAATTTCTCATTTCTTAATGAAATTGAGAAATTCAAAATGTTTTGGAAAGCTAGGAATGGGGAGCACAAAACCCAGAAATCGTTCGAGAAAATTCATGGTAATGAAATAGTAGTGGTATGAAGAATGTGATGGGTTTATCTTTTTTGTTAAAATATGAAATAAAAATGATGTTTATTGGCTTTGAAATTCATTAAAAGAACATGAATTTGTTTATTTCTTATGTGGTGGATTGTGAGTTTTCTTTTTAGCAGAGAGCCTCTACATATGATGTTTTAAGAAATTGTTTATGAGTTGTGAATTATGACATGCATTTGGGTGTCCTACTTGCATCAAATGGTATCAGAGCTAGAAGATCTTGAGAGGGCAGAGTATGCACCAAGACCTGTAGGTGAAGAGTAGTGAAGTGTGAAGCGGTGAAGCCATGAAAGAAGTTGTGCAAATTTTTTTTTTGTTGCAGGTATGAAAGAGGACCGATGACTACTATCCTCTAGCAAAGATAAATCTAGTTATAAGTTGTAGAGTTCCTCCACTAAGAGAGGGTGGGTAGAGGAAGCATCTTCCAGAGTATTTTTTAGGTAGAGGATAGTTGTGTGAGTGAGAGATTGTTACAAGGAGTACTTGTAACTACAAAGGGATTTGTGAGTCTCTAAAAATAAATTTGAAGAAGAAGACAAGATGGGTCATTAGAAGACCCATGAGAATATCATTTTGAGAAGAGTATTGGGAAAAAGTGAAATAAAATAAGATCATTGTAGAGTTGAAGAAGATTAAGTGAGATTGGGTGCCCTTGAGGAAAGCTTGGGAATGAACAAGCAAGCTATAGTTGAGGAAGATCCAAAAATAGATGAAGTTGAGTTTCATTGTGTGTTTCATAAAAAAATTGCAAGTAATGATTTATGTATAGGAGATGAAGAAGGAATGGAAGTTGTAATAGAGGACAACAAAGAGAAGAAAGAGGAAAATTAGAGGTTTGGCAAAGAGTATAGCAAAAATAATAATATTGAAGTGCAATGTTGTAGCCCTATGATGGAAAGAGAATGGAAAGAAATTCATGTGGGAGCAGCCCACATAAATGAAAATGAAAGAAAGCAAGAAAAGAAGAAAGGCACAAGGAAAGTGTTATGCATGTAGCACACACACCCCATACAGAACAAGGACTCCCTCTTTCCTTTTTCCTTTTCCGGGTCATTTTTTGCATTTGCCTCATTTTTTATGCCATTAATTTCAAGCTTTAAGTGGTCAAGAATACTAAAGTCATCATTCTCAAGTTGACCAAGTTCATCACCCCAAAATTCTCTAAGCCTTTGGCTTTTACGAGGGTTCCCTTGCAGGTTTCCCTTGGCCTTTTTCCCTAGCATCCACCAAGCCATATGGGTCCACATTTGTAGGTTTCCTTCTGCGTGGTGCTACAATCGTTTCATCATTCAATCAATGACCTGCTTGGGACATCCACCTGCATTCCAGGTCCCACAACCTACTCCATTGTCTCCATTTCAATGCTAATCAACGACAAAGCCTAGGGGTCATCCTGCATTGTAGGTTCCACGTTTCCCTCCGTCGGTTCATCAATTCCTACACTCCAACCACCATGCCTACCACCATACCCTACATTTAATGCATTTCATTAAAAACCCTTTGCCTATAAATACACACCTCAACCTATCATTTTCACACTTGTCAATTGGATTTCCAAAGAGAGAAAACAACAATCGAAGCCCTTGTGCTCGCGTAAGCTCCTAAAGGATAAAGGACAATATCATCATTGAATTCACTAGTCATTTCTAGGTAAGTCCACTTTTGACATCTCAAAATGCATTTTTTCAGCATTTAGGGTTTGCACGTTAATGATTTAATCTCATGGAAAACCCCTTAAAACACCTAGCGGCCCGCAAAATTGTTGGTTCCACAGATAGAATGCACCTCCAACTCTTAAAACTTGTGTGAAACCTTCAAATAGCACCCCAACAGTCTTGAAAAACCTAACATTCCCTCTACCATTCTTCACATAGCATGAACACCCCTATGGCCCACAACATCATCATCACCGCCCTGTTTAAGGCACCAAGTGTTTGAACTTTAAATGAAAACCCAAGTTGTAAATCCATTGTGAGTCTGCTAATGTGGAAAGCCATTTACGAGTGGCCATCACCTTGCTGCAATTAGCAAATGGCTTACCTTTTCTTGCCTCCCACATTATAGGCCCCACCAAAATCATCTCCACCAAATGCAAAAAAAACTAAGTTTGACGAGCCTATAGACTATTCCTTGTGAGCCACCATCTACAGTCTACCATTGTCTGATTGTCATTGGCTAGTGGTGGTGCCATTCCTTCCACCCATGGTGTAGAGCCTATGTTCTCCACTGTCATCTGAGCTCATTTAAAGAAAAAATGGCTAAGTTAAAGTTTTTTGTAAAGTATTTTGTGTGGGTGGCTACCTCCTTTTTGCCACTTCTTAATTCCCTCATGCTTGTGACCTCCCGCATTACAGATCCCACACGAGGCATTTTACTCACCAAAATTTGAAACCTCTAAATTCCTATGCTTGGTCCTTGATCTCACTACAGGTCCCTTTGTGTGGACTATCGTGTGTAGACCCCCATCTCACCAGCGTTGTTCCTAATGGTAATTACATGACAGTTGCTCGCTAGTTCTTCCCCGCACCTCCCAAGTTGATCAAAATTTATAATGACAAGCCTAATATCTGACGGTCCTATGAATCCCACACTATGGACTTCTCCTTATGGGTTTCCATCTCCTAAAGGTTGCTAACTTAACGGTATAGCTATGACATCCTTTGAGCCTCCTGCCACCACATATCCCAAGCCTGCAAGGACATAATGACCAATCAGATTACTCTAGGGGCCTGATAACTTATTTCCACACATGTTAGATTTCCTTCTAAGGACTTTGACCACCAGGCTAATGTTGCAAAACTTCTAATACAAGTGGTTGTCAATGGGTTTCCATGACCCCAACATCATCTTACTCCCGGTCCCTCTTAACAACTCCCAGCCTAGGGAAACTCAAATTCTTGGACCCACATTACTATATTTGATCCAAAATATCCTCAACTGATAGATGTTGATGAATTTTATGATCTATTGATGATGAATTACTTGATCTAACCCCCATTTTGCAGGATTTGACTAATGCTTTCCCTAATTTCTTTATGAATGCACTTACTGCATTTTTGTATGTAGGATTTATGAAACTTGTTGTAGGTCTATCAAGGAAGTCTACCAAAAAAGGAAAAGGGAAAGAAACATGCACACCTACCAAGAGGGAAAGAGGAAAAGGATCAAATGAAATATCATTTCAATGGGTTGGAGTGCACCTCAAAAATCACTTCCACTTGGGATTCCATATCAGACACAAATCTCAGGCATGTGGACATAGATGAGTTATGACAAAGGGTAATGATCTACACTATGACTAATAATGCATGAAAGATTAGAACAAGTGGCCTTTCCAAGCTAGCTAGCTTCCCTCTTTCGCTTGTTGGTCTAGAGTTATGGTTTTCAGAGAATGTTATCACAACAATAGAAAAATAATTGACCATGATGATAGAGTGTTAGCAAATTTTTCCACCAAATCTATAGAAAAGACGTTCCATATCCCCAAATTTCATTTAATAGAGGAAACTAAGAAGGGATATGCTGATAATATGTGGAAAGGGGACCCTCTATGATGCAAGAGACTGATCAACCAACATTGGTTGAAGGAGAAGAGGGGCAATCCTACTAAGGTTCCTCAAGTACTATTCAGGAGTGATTTTCATGAAGAGTACCATGACTTGGTCACCCTACTGAGTAGGGAAATGGGCCTCCCTACTACTTCCTTCTTTGAAGAATGGATGTTCTACTTCATCGAGGAGATCATCTGGGGCCAAACAAGGTTCCAATGGGAAAAGATCATCAATGATAACCTACATAACCAACTTATGGTTATGAAGAAAACCACCAAGTTCGATATGACCTCATATTTGGTGTACCTCCTAGGAGAAAAGTTACCATACAAAGGCCTCTTCATTGCAAGCAACCCAGTGGCAAAGAAAGAAGACCTCAAGGTATACAATCGCTACCCCCAGTTACAATATAGAAAATTAAAAAGGGAATATCAGAGGGTAAATGATGCCTTCATTGATCATATCATCAGGCTCCTGGGAGGATAATTTGAAAGGAGGGTGTCACACAATGCCAGATCCTTCATCCAACAGTTTAGGTATCTATTCATACTATTCCCAAAGTTTAAATATATCAAAATGGAAGGATTTTCTAACAAGCCCTATTGGCTACCACACTATCCCAATCACTATGTGATCTTGCTAAATGTTTCTTGATAACTGCAAAATGCTCACACCCTATTGAGAAACAAACATAGAGTGGGGATCCCTTATCCCCTGACCTTCAGGCAAGGTATGTACTCTTGTCCCACTGCCCAATGTGTAGAGTACTCAAAAAAGGAATTGGTAGAGTACAACCTAGACCTCCACACAAGCCGAGGGAGAATGGACCCATATGGGAAGTTGAAAAAATGGGTTGGAAGGAAATATTCTCATCGACCTTAGGTCAAGGATTTTTGGGCCAAGTGTGTAGATAAGGAAGTGTGGAAGAGGCACTACATAAAAATGATAGCTCAAATTGTGAGTTCAATGAATTTGTTCCTTGTTCCCGACCAGTTACTAGAAGAGGATCATAACATTGTTAATGATAGGTATAATGATGTAGCTGAATTGCCTCTACTATTGATAGATTGGAGTGAAGAAGAGGTCACTTACCTCAATATATTGACAAGGCCCATTGAGAATAGGACAAAGTAGTGGGTAGACACCTAGATTGCTTAGCTCAAAGTACAAGGTGTAGAGTTGACTTATGGTGAGCTTGAGGATGAGCTCGAGAGTGAAAGAGATAGTGGAGCTACTATTTCCCCATCGAAGGAATCACCCAAGTCCTTGCCAACAACAAGGTAAAAGAAGAGGAAAGACACACCTGAATAGAAGCCAAAGCACAAGGTATACTCATGAAATACTACAGAGGGATAATCATCCAAAAGGGAAAAGAGAATAGGGGGATTCATAAGTGAAATTCCTACAATCAAGGAGGAATCCCAACACAAGGGAGAAGAAGAAACCGAGCAGTCGTGTTCACCAAATACGACCTTCAATCCCATTGTCACTCCTCTAGCTCCTAACTCTTAGGAATTTCCTATCTCATCTCTGCTTGCCATGGATATCTCGGTCCACCACACCTCCACCTCATCAATGGCTCCAATAATGGTGTTAGACTCCTCCTCATCTACTACATCCCTGCTATCATCTTCCTCACTCCCTCCTCCATTACCCATTCTCTCTACCCCAATGATGGAAGTAGCCATTGTTATGATGTTGCCTCTTACTCTGTCAGATGCCTTCATGAAATACATCTAAAATATGCTCGATGAATTCTCTGGGGTAATCCTTGACACTAAGGTATAGGTTTTCATGACCCAACTCACTGCTACTCTACCCCTTTCGCTGCCACCTACAGAGCCACTAAAGATGGAGGCTACCATGTAGATCTTCAAAGAAATGGAGAACCATCATGAGTAGCACCAAAGGGAGGCCACAAAAGATAAGGTTGAAGAGCCTGAGGACCTATTGATAGTGAGGTTAGATGAATCGGTCACTGATTCATGCTATGGGTCTTGCTTGGAAGACCTCTAGGGTGTCTCACTCCACCACTTGCAACCTATAGGACCTCTTCCTTCTTAGGGTCCCCTAGTATCTTCTTGCCAACCCAACTATCAATAAAGATCCTCCTACCAAGTCAAGACTTGGTGCAATCTTGAAACCCTTGCTTTAGCCCTTAATCAAGCCTAAAGGCTAAAATCCTCCAAAATCTTGAATTTAGCTTTGCAGGGATGTGGAGGTGTTCCTAATGACTTCAATCCATCCTACTATGGTTCTTGAGGTTCCACCTGACTCCATTTCCTAGTTGCTTCCACCAAACCCTCATTTAGACCTAAAAGGCTACTAGCCCTAGGAGCCCTATTAGGTCTCCTTCTCTGAGAAATCAGGGTTGTTTCCTAAAACTTTCCAAAGAATACCCCAATCTTTTCTTGGGATTCTTGGTTCATATGCCCACCTCTCAAGGATTTTTGGGGTCTTGGGTCTCAGCTGTTCGTACAAAGGCTTAACCCACAATTTGGAAAAAATAGGCCTTTACAAACCCTTCCCTGACTTCACTGCAAATTGTTAGGTATTCCTCACACCAGATGGATTGACGGAGCTTCCTCCTCCATGCTAAGTCTTGGAAAGACTCTTATCTGTCCTCTCCACACTGTGACTTGTCAAGAAATGGACACCCCTACAAATCAAGTGCTCTGCACTTTTTGTCTTCCCTAGCCAGACACTTCCTGGCTCGCCTAGAAGAAGACTCCCATAGTGATTTTGATGCTATCAAGGACTCCTAACCCTATTGTATGTACACCCATGGAGTCTAGTCACAATTCCAAAAGGGTCCGTACAATATGTACAGTGGGAATGTGATCTAACCCTCCATTTTCTCAAACTACCTGGTTCAGACCAGCAACATTATGGAAACCAAAACTAATTACAAAAAATGCTTGAAATAGAATAAAGAACCTATCTAATGCCACAGAATGCTTGAAGAACAAATACACTACACCATACACAAATTATAGTTCCATGATCAATCCATTAAAACCTAACTTCAATGCAAAAATCAGAAAATTCACTCTCAAACACAACTACTTTTTCTTGAATTCACAAAACTTCAAAACATAACAAATGCTTCCAACCCCTCTCCAATGCCGATGCATCCCATAAATAGGTCACCCAAATCAATTATCCTCTCCTTGGATCTTCTTGGCCACTTGTAGCTCCAAGTGAGCAACATTTTCAAACATTTTGCAAGAATTTGAAAAGAAACTCCTAAAAGGTCAAAACCTCACTTGTGAAAAAAATTAAGCCTATCCAATGGTCAACATGGCCTTCATCAGATGATCAACACCCAATAAGAAAATTCCACTAAGGCACAACCAAAAATGAACATGACTAGATGATAAGTTGGCCTAAACAAATTGCCAAAACATGACCTTCTAGACAAACTATGGTAACCTATGGGTGCTCCTGCAACATTCTCTCCCCCTCTACACAAACACTAAGGAATGTGGGGAGAGATCAGAGATTAATCAATACCCCGCTTCTTGAACTGAGCTTCATCCACCCATGTAGCCTCAGATTTTGGTTTGTCCTTCCATTTGATGAGATGTTCCATGTATTCATTATGCCGGGTAGACTTCTTCACCCTTGATTCCAAGATCCTCTCTGCGTGCAACTTGTCTTTAGGAGGTAAGGCTATGTTACTCACATCCTTCAAGACATCCACACTTTTTTGATCCAAATCAGTGATTGGTCCTTTATACCTGATCAAATTGGCCACATTAAACACTGGTGAAATATTTAAGTCTGCAGGTAGCTCCACCTTGTAAGCATTCTTTCCATACTTGGCTAACACCTTACATGGTCCCACTCTCTTCATCTGCAACTTAGTTGGTACTCCTTTCTACAATCTAGATTTGTTAAGATGGACCATGACATAGTCACCTACTACAAATTGGAGATCTTTTCTAGACATATCCAACTTAGCTTTCAGCTTATGAGTAGCCTCTGTAATTGTCTTCTTCACTTGCTCCTGAATCTCCTTCATGGTCTGAGAGAAATCGTCAACATGGCCACTCCTATGCTCCATAGCTCCTAAATCCCTGAGTTCACACACACCTCTTGGGTGCATTCCATACACTATTTCAAAAGGACTTCTGCCTATAGTCCTATTCACACTGTCATTGTAGGCATACTCAGCTTGTGATATGACCAAGTCCCATGTCTATCCATACTCCTTAGTGAGGCATCTTAGAAGATTACCTAACACTCTATTTATCACCTCAATTTGTCCATCTGTCTAAGGATGGTAAGCTGATCCAAAAGACAAGTTAGTACCCAATCTGCTCTATAGAGTTTTCCAAAAATGACTCATAAACTTCACATCTCTTTCTGATACAATGCTCAAAGGCAATCCATGGATCCTCACAATCTCTTTGAAGAAGAGATGAGCAATATAGCTAGCATCATGGGTGGTCTTGCAAGGAACAAAGTGACTCATTTTACTGAACCTATCTACCACCACATAGACACTATCAAACCATGTCTTAGTCTTAGGGAGTCCTACCACAAAGTCCATGCTAATGCATTCCCATGGTCTATGGGGAATGGGTAGAGGTTGATACAAACCTACATTGCTAGCTCCCCCCTTGGCTTTCATACAAACTACACACTGCTCCACATACCTTTTGACATCCATTGGAAACTTGGGCCAATAATAGAACCTCTGCACTAGTTCCATTGTCTTGTTGATACCAAAATGACCACTAAGACTACCATTGTACTTCTCCTGGATAAGATTCTCTCTCATTGAACCTTTTGGAACACATAACTGATTCCCCTTGAACAAAAGTCCACTCTGCAATGTATACTCTAAGAATTGACTATGAAAGTGATTCCCAAAATTAGAACATACCTTATATGCCTCCGAGAAGTCTTCATCTTCTCCATAGAGATCTTTGAAACTCTCTATCACAATGCTTTTGAATTGAATCTCTTGCACTGTTAGCAACCTCTTACTTAGTGCATCTGCCACCTTGTTCAACTGTCCCTTCTCGTGTTTGATAGTAAATGTGGAGGCTTGGAGGTATTCCATCCATTTCAAATGTCTATTGCTCAACTTCTCTTGTGTGTTGATGTAACTAAGTGCCTGGTTATCAGTGAAGACTACAAACTCTTTAGGTAGAAGATAATGCCTCCACTTTCTAAGTGACTGTACTAGAGCATATAGTTCTAGGTCATAAGTAGAATACTTTTTCTTAGCTTCATTGATCTTTTGACTAAAGAAAGCTATAGGCCTGCCTTCTTGGCTTAGTACTCCTATTTCAATTCCACTAGCATCATATTCCATAGTGAATAACTTATCAAACGAGGTAACAAAAGGATGGGTTGAGTTTCCACTTCTTGTTTCAGTTTCTCAAAACCCTTCTTAGCTTCAAGAGTCCATTTGAAATTAGTTTTTAGGCCACCTTTGATTGTATCAAGTACTAGTGCACATATGCCACCAAAGTTCCTTATAAACTTCCTATAAAATTGAGCTAACCCGTGAAAAATCCTTACCTCTATCCCAGTGGTTGGTGTAGGCCAATTTAGGATAGCTTCCACCTTGCTTGGGTCCATCTTCAATGATCCTTGGGATACTACAAAACCCAAATACACAAGCACTTGTTTGAAGAATTCACACTTTTCTAAGTTGATGGCTAACCTCTCCTATAATCTTTTAAGAACCAACTCCACATGCTTTAGATGTTCTTCTATTGTCTAGCTAAAGATGAGTATATCATCTAGATATACCACCACAAATAACCCTGTGAAGTCCTTAAGCACTTCATTCATGAGCCTCATGAATGTGCTAGGGGCATTTGAGAGGCCAAATGGCATAACTCCCCACTCATATAACCCATCAGTTGTCTTAAAGGCTATCTTCCATTCATCCCCATCTTTGATTCTGATATGATGGTATCCACTCTTGAGATCCAACTTGGTAAAATGCTGAGCTCCTCCAAGACAATCCATCAAATCCTCAATCCTAGGAATAGGAAACCTATATCTGATTGTAATCCTATTGATAGCCCTAGAGTCAGTGCAAAGTATCCACTTACCACCTTTCTTGGTTGCTAAGACCACTGGTACTGCACACAGACTGATGCTCTTCCTAATTAGTCCTTGGTCTAACAACTCCTACACTTGTCTAGCTACTTCTAGGTTCTGATCTAGTGTAAGCTTGTAAGTTGCTTTGTTTGGAAATCAAGCCCCTGGTATGAAGTTAATCTGATGACTGATGGCTCTCTTTGGAGGTAATATTACTGGTGTTCCATCACTAACTATATCCTTGAACTATTCAAGCAACTTTTGTACTACTCCTGGTATGACTGTTTTCTTCATCTTATCTTCCTCCTTGGGTTGCACCATGACCACATATCCTTCCCCTCCTTGTTGTAGAGTGTTAATAAACTCCTTTCCACTACTTAACAAGACACTAGGGGTCTTTGACTATCCTTCTTCCTCATCTGACAGTGACTGCAATTTGAATGTCTTTCCATCATAGATGGCTCCTCTATCATACTGCCATGGTATTCCCAATAGAAGATGGCATGCATCCATGGGAAACACATCACAAATAAACCTTTCCTTGTACCCTCCAATGGAGAACTCCACTGTTGTCTACTCATTCACAAGAACACTATGCCCTTTATTCAGCCATGTCACCTTGTAAGGATTAGTGTGGGGTATCTTCTCCAACTTTAACTTCCTCATTGCCTTCTTAGAGATAATGTTATCAGTAGACCCTGAATTCACTATGACTTTGCACACCTTACCAAGTATTTTTGCATCTTACCCTGAATAAGGCTCTCCTTTGCTTTGGCTCTTCTTTGACTAGTTGTCTAATTAGAACCCTGCTAAACATCAAGTTCTCCCCCATTTTTGACTCAATGTGATTAACCTCTGGTGACTTGAGACTCATAGTGTCTTCTTGAGCATAAGCTACTCTCTTTTCTATATTTGAAGAAGATGCTTTCTCCAGGCACCTATAAGCTGGATGTCCTACTTGACCATAGTTGTAACACTTCATGCTATCAAAGTAAGAGTTACTTCTGCCTGTACATCTTCCTCTATTAGAACCTCCTTGAGATCCTCTACCTCTTCCATAACCTCCTCTAGAAATTGTTTCACTTCGATACTCTATGAGTTTAGACTCTCCCTGACTTCTTTGTTCAGTCCCTCTACTTGGGTATCCACCTCTATGTCCTCTTTGATCTCTACCTTTTCCTCTACTCTTAGAAGCCTGGTCTTGTTTCCTTTTACTCCTCTCTTCAATCTTTATAGCCAATTGATAGCATTGGTGCACTGTTTTGGGACTTAGAAGAGTCATCTCCTCTTGAATGTTCCACTTCAAGCCGTTAAGATACCTAGCCACCTTAAGACTTTCATCCTCTGAAATAGTAGACCTCATAATTTTTTTTTGAAACTCCTCAGTATAAGAATTCACATGTTGGTCTCTTTGTCTCAAGCTCTATCTTTTCTTATGCAACTGAATCTCATAATCATCTGGCATGTATGCTTCTCTCACTTTGGTAACCATTCCCTTCCAAGTAGAAATAAGCTTCTTACCTTCCTTTTCCCTCTCTGTCTGAATGAACTTCCACCATGTCAAGGCATAACCTCTCAATCTTGATTTGGCCACCTTTACCTTCTATGCTTCAGTGACTCCATCACATTCAAAATGGTTTTCCTTTCCCTCTATCCAATCCATGACTAGATTAGCTTCCATTTTCCCACTAAATAGTGGTATGCCTTCAAGAAAGGCTCTTCTTGCAAAATAGGGTCAAGTTCAGGGATCTTGTCTTCCTCTACAACCTCTTCTCTCTTGGGTACCCTGCCTTCCAACCTATCACTAACCTCATCAGTCTTGGTTTGCACATTATTCATTACTTGCTCAAGTTGGGCTATTCTTTCCCTCAATAGCCTATTGTCTTCCTCCTATTCTTCGACCTTCTTGGCCAATTCTGCATTTGTCACCATGTCTGTAGAACCACTAGACTCAATCTTTGACATATAATATTCTATCTCAAATCTTTTGTTGATCTGATACCAATCTGATAGGGAGGTTGGATGAATCGGTCACTGATTCATGCTCTGGGTCTTGCTTGGAAGACCTTTAGGGTGTATCACTCCACCACTTGCAACCTATAGGACCTCTTCCTTCTTAGGGTCCCCTGGTATCTTCTTGCTAGCCCAACTATCAATAAAGATCCTCCTACCAAGTCAAGACTTGGTGCAATCTTGAAACCCTTTCTTTAGCCCTTAATCCACCCTAAAGGCTAAAATCCTCCAAAATCTTGAATTTAGCTTTGTAGGGGTGTGAAGGTGTTTCTAATGACTTCAATCCATCCTACTATGGTTCTTGAGGGTCCACCTGACTCCATTTCCTAGTCTCTTCCACCAAACCCTTATTTAGGCCTAAAAGGCTACTAGCCCTAGGAGCCCTATTAGGTCTCCTTCTTCGAGAAATTAGGGTTGTTTCCTAAAACTTTCCAAAGAACACCCCAATATTTTCTTGGGATTCCTGGTTCATATGCCCACCTCTCAAGGATTTTTGGGGTCTTGGGTCTCAGATGTCCGTACAAAGGCTTCACCCACAATTTGGAAAAATTAGGCCTTTACAAACCCTTCCCTGACTTCACTGCAAACTGTTAGGTATTCCTCACACCAGATGGATTGATGGAGCTTCCTCCTCCATGCTAAGTCTTGGAAAGACTCTTATCTATCCTCTCCATGCTATGACTTGTTAGGAAATGGACATCCCTACAAATCAAGTGCTCTACACTTTTTTTCTTCCCTAGCCGGACACTTCCTGGCTCGCCTAGAAGAAGACTCCCATAGTGATTTCGATGCTATCAAGGACTCCTAACCCTACTATATGTACACCCATGGAGTCTAGTCACAATTTCCAAAGGGGCCATACAATATGTACAGTGGGAATGTGATCTAACCCTCCATTTTCTCAAACTACCTAGTTCAGACCAGCAACAGTATGGAAACCAAAACTAATTACAAACAATGCTTGAAATAGAATAAAGAACCTATCTAATTCCACACAATGCTTGAAGAAAAACTACACTATACCCTACACAAATTACAGTGCCATGATCAATCCATTAAAACCTAACTTCAATGCAAAAATCAAAAAATTCACTCTCAAACACAACTGCTTTTTCTTGAATTCACAAAGCTTCAAAACATAACAAATGCTTCCAACCCCTCTCTAATGCCGAGGCATCCCATAAATAGGTCACCCAAATTAGTTATCCTCTCATTGGCTCTTCTTGGCTGCTTGTAGCTCCAAGTGAGCAACATTTTCAAACATTTTGCAAGAATTTGAAAAGAAACTCCTAAAAGGTCAAAACCTCACTTGTGCAAAAACGTTAAGCCTATCCAATGGTCAATATGACCTTCATTAGATGATCAAAACCCAATAAAAAAATTACACTAAGGCACAACCAAAAACGAACACAAATAGATGATAAGTTGGCCTAAACAAATTTCCAAAACATGACCTTCTAGACAAACTATGGTAACCTATTTGTGCTCCTGCACCACCTATTCCAATATGATTAATTTGAACACCTAGAGGGTGGGCTAAACATAAAATTGGACAAGATGGTGTCATATGAAGAAAAGTCACTCTTTAGAAGAAGATACTGAGGCCCTCAATGAAAATTATATATTAGAAATCTTAGACCAAGAGTTGGATGAGGATCTGTCCCAGTAGCTTAAAGATGTAGGTCAAAAGGCCAGTTTTGAAGGGAAGCTCTCTAAAGAAAATTATGACACTAACGTAAACATGGAGATACTCGAAAAGACTCTGCTAATAGGCCAAGATAAGGGCCCCACCCAAGAAGAAGTACCTCCCAAAAAGGAGGAGGAAGAGAAAGAAGAAGATGCACCAAGAAAGAGCCTTGAGCTTGAACATCATGTTGAGCTTGAGCATGAAGAAAGGGATACACCCCACAAAGAAGGTGTCCCTAAAGAGAATGTAGTTTCTCTTGAATTAGATAAAGAAAAGACCATGCAGATTGAAGACTCAGATGAAGAAGAGAGAATAGATTAAAGGGCTCCTGGAAATGAAGAGGAACATCCCTGAGATGAACAAAGAGAGGAAGATTATCATGAATCACCCAAGGGAGAAACCAAGGTGCCCAATTTGTTGGAGCAACAACTACAAAAGAAGGCTCCTACAGTTGTTGATCATCCAAAAGCTAGAATTGAGGTAATATTGGTCAAGGTGTAGATGAAGATAGGAAAAGAGAAGAAACCTTGAGTTCATTCACACATCACAATAGATTCCTCCAAATCCATAACGATACAAATTGCTACCCCCATGATGGACAAGGATGTAGGAGCTGACTACAATATTTGAACAATCAACCTGGGCCCGACAACTAGAGAGCAAAAAATAGATGAGTTCCAAGGGTCAGTAGCCACAATAGTGCAATAGATGAATGAGTATTGGTCCATGAAAGAATATTTGAAGGCACAAGTGGTGGATATCACCACCTACATTCAACAGTGGACATCCTTAGAAGAATATACTTCAAAAACATCATCGACACCCCCTCTTCTTTCCCAGGAAGAGTTAAACTGAATGGGAAAGATGAAGAATTGGACCAAGGCCACAACAAATTAGTTCAATAAGATAATGTATAATAGTGACATTGGCATCCATCACATTGCATGGATGTTCAACAAATTTTGGGATTTGCAAAAGTAGTTGGAAGCCATGGAAAATACATGCAACAAGTTCATCGAGCTATACAGGATCATGTATCCTAAGATCAAGAGCATTCCTAAGTTGTCTAAGAAAACATGGGAAAAGGAATTAGGGCTCATAAAGGATGATCATTGACTAGTGGAAACCTAGAAAATGGGCTTGGACCATAGAAAGGAATTCTTGGAGAGGGTCTTGTACATAGTAGAGCGTGACCTAAAATGGGATATAGAGCACCAGACTGACACTAAAGAATACCTAAAAATGATGACCGATTATGACATGCCCACCCTAGAGTTGGATCCAAAGAAAATCAAGCTATTCTCTCATAAGAAGATGGAAAAAGGGGTTGTAGATGCACTATCACCATATTTCATGGACTTTGTGGAAAGGGCTTTCACTCAGTCCAAATAGATAATCAAGGCTACACCAAAATGTGCCAAACACTGGGAGCAGATCACTAAGAGGTTCAAGAAGTTGACCTTTCAAATCCTCCAATATGACATCATGGAATGGGATAAGCTTTAGGCTTTGATGGGAAAATTTGTGGAGTATTCCACCCTCTAGAAAAATGCAAGGAAGTTGGTCATTGATGATGAATATTTGACAGTGTAGTTGAAAAGGAAGGTAGTCACTAGAAGATAAAATTTATACGGTGTCAAGGTCATTAGAGGACAAAATAGGGAAAAGAAAAAGATGTATTTTGTAATATTATATTTTGGGGGTAGGCAAAATCCTAATGTAAAATGAATCTTTTCCACACAATGAAAGTAAATCTTGGCCATTCATTTCAATTTTGGAAAACTATAAATAGGGGTCTTCTCTCATTTTAAAAGGGAGAGTTGAGTTGTGTAAAGACATGCTACAAAAATCTAATGAGAATTGCATTGTTTTGATGGGTTCTTGTGTTTCTTCACATGTGTGAATGATTCTTCTCCTCAAAATTAGATTTTAGCTTTGTTGTTCTAAGTTTTAAGTTGCTTTAGTTGTTAGTGTTTTGCTGCACTTTAATGGTGAAGAATGTTATGGTGTTGATGCCTCCCTTGTTTATAATTTTTGTGATTTATTAGTGATGAATAGTAGTGTAAAGTTAGTCTAAACAATATTTTATTGTTGCACTTAAAGTTAATCTATTTTTCATACTTCATGGTGAATGGATAGTTGAAAATCTATAGACCTTAGAAGATCGCACTAGTTTCATGACACTGTAAGCTATTTTGGTTAAGTGGAACTTTTTGTTAGGAAGGTTTTCCACTATAGCATCCTTCGTTGTTACTGTTCAATAATAGTTGCAGGTCTAGGAAACCTTCTATCCCCCTTCCCTTTTGACTTTTCTTTAAAAATTGACATTAAGGTAAAGTTCTAGCATCATTATAAAGTCAAATCTAATGACAAACATGGAGTTTTAAACTGGTATTTCAAACTTGTAGCAATTGCACTTCATTTCCAGAATTCCACAAAACTCCATTTGAAGATTCAATTCCTTCCAAGCTTAGTGAACCATAAATTCCCTTTGTGATTACTAGCAAATCACATCAATCAACTGAGTTGTTTTTGCATGTCATGACCTGACACTTGTGAGAGCTTGGGATATTTTCTATAAGTTGTTTGTAGAAGCTATGTTTCAAGAGAGGTAGTGCAATTGTGTGTTGCATATATTGAGAAAGTACAAAAACACCCATCAACAGAACTAGCGCTAGAAGGAGGGCCACCCTTTGGCTAAGCTGGATCGAATTGTTTCCTTCTACCATAAAAGGTTCCATAGAGTGTTAAGATCTACCCCAGATAAAGGGGAGTTCCAAGATCTCAAGACCGCTACCAAGGCTACAAGAGCCAAGAAAGGGGGAAGCATCTGCCTCAGCCCCACCCACTCAACCTACTTCCCCTCCATCCCCTCCATCTCCTTCCATCCATTCCATCCACTCTTCCCCTTCACTTTTGACAAGACCTTCTCCCCATCCACCTTAAACTTCCTTTCACCCCTTCACCTCCCATAGCCAAAGTGCTACCCTTGTCCCAAGACTTCACCTCTAAGGTGTTGTCCCAACCTCTACTGCTCCGTTGTAGCCATAGGTTATTATAGCACAAAAAGCGCAACCCTTTCTTCCCATGATGTCTTGGCTATGAAATAACCCATCTCCACTATCCTTCAATGATTATCATGGCATGTCGAAGAATCTGGAAGGCTTTTGCACTAAATTTCACCCATGTGATCCACAAAGGACAACAGAAGAACACATCAAGATCTTCCAAACAACCTTGAAGGATATGTAAATAGAACATGAAGATTTGGATTGTAGGATCCTTCCCTACTCACTGAGGGAAGAGGCCTTTTATTGGTATATCCATCTATCCATGAGATCCATCACCACATGGGATCAATTAAAGGACACATTATTGTAGAAATTCAAGATCCAGACTAGCCCCTCCGAGTTATACCAACAGTTCATGTCCATTCGGAGTGAGGTTAATGACCCAATTATTTCCTTCAATAATTGGTTCCACCAAAATTACATGAAGTTGTAGCCACCCTATGTGGTCGATGATGCCTCTGCTCAATTGGTGTACTATGAGGCCTTGGATAATCTCACATCTGCACTAGTGAATAGAATACGCCCACTTCTAGCAAGGTTGGTAGATGTGTATACAGAAGAAGTCATAACAAGGACTGACTTGGGGCTGCATATCATAGGTCTGTTTCCTTCCCTAGGGCTAGCTACTCATCTAACTCAAATCCAAGGACTTACCCATGCCTTGGCTCATCAGACACCGATGTTGATTCAAGTTTTGTAGTTGTTGATATTTCCTCATCTAGGGCAACCATTAAATCAGGCACCTCCTATACCTCATTACTTGCAACCTCAACAACAAAAAAATTACACTCAATAGTTGCAAGTACCCTCATATCTACAAAATTAAGAATTCCCACCTACTCAGTAGAACCAACTTGCAAAACAACCAATTTTCCTTTTGAACTTAGCTACACAACAAAGTAATGTAGAGAAGGATTAGATCGATGAGCTGATGAAATTAGTGAAGAAGTTGTTTATTGAAATGATGCACTTGAGGAACCAAAATAACCAACTTCAAGCTTCTCAAATAAGCATTTAAGCTAACATCAACTGAGATAGTCGTGATGTGGGTACCTCCTCTGGACAAAACTATGAGAGAGGTCAAAATTTAGGCCAGGGCTTTGAGAGAAGGCCTTCACAAAGATAGAATTGAATGTGGAACACAAGGCCAAATAATGGAGGTGTCCCCACACCTCTTGATCAATTGAATAGTTTCAACAAGACAACGAGCATAATTTATCTAGTAGAGGCAACCTTATTCAAATGGTTCTAGATTCACAAAACAAATAGGCATTCTGAAATGAACTGTCCAGAATTCCAAACTGTTGCAAAAATTTTCCAAGTGGAAGTTCATAATGTCATTGATGGTGTTGGATGTAGGGACTTAGTCTCATTTGAACCTTATGATTCCTTGGCACTATTAGTTACTTGAGCTCCTTTCTTGCGAAGTGAAAGTAACGTACCCAAGAAGGAGATTGTTACCCCAAAGAACAAATAAGCAAAAAAAGTAAGCAACAAAATTCCATTATCCTAGCTCTTTGATTCAGTAGATAATGGTCCAATAGATAAGGAAGAGCCACGTGAGGATGAAGTTTGAATGTTCCATCAAAGGGAAACCCCTTATAACTTGAGGAATAGACAAGTAGGTGGTCCTTTTACTACCTCTACTCCTCCCGATAACTTCAGCACTCCGCCTAACCCAAATGCTAGTAATAACCTGAGCTACCCTCACATGCCCACCCAGTACTTCAATAAGAATAGACAACTAAACCAAACTTAGAGCCAGCCTACTAGCTCTTCTCAAGATAGATCTTCTGAAGAAAAAGTTGAACAAATGGGGAAATATGTTGTAGAGGAATTCAAGAAGGTTAAGTTGAGCTTGTCATCTTTTGAATTACTTTGAGTCTTGACAGTTAGAAATTCCTTCTTTAGGATGTTTAATGGGACCACTTCATCCTAGTCAGCTCAAGAGGTACCTGCCAAAAATGTCTCCTTTGACACCTCAAAAAATGATCTTGTAATTAGGGAAATCCTAGGAAATAAAAAAGACCAGCCTCCAAATCAACAAATAGATAGGATACCCATGCAAATTGTTGTTAATCTAAGGGTACAATAGGTGATTGACATTCAAGTTGTCAATATTCTTGATACATATGGAATCATACTAGGAATATATGTGATCCAAATCACCTCTAATATGTCTCCATGAAGTGTTTAAAATGATATAATGTAGATAAATGATATAATGTAGACAAATGAGTTATTAAATAACTCATGGTAAGAAGCTTCATAGAAACTTGCAACAAAGAACTCTAAACACTTGAGGTAGTTAACTCCTGAAAGGTTTTGAAGGCTTTGAAGAAATAATGACAAGATAGATAAGACTCCCAACACACTCCTACATTCATGCAAAATCATGGAGCATCAGTCATTCCTAAATTAATGGGATGAGTATTTGTTTCATTCACAGTTATTAAATTTCATGCTTCCTTTTTTCACCAAAGATAACTCAAGTTACCACATCACTCAAATGTTATTGAATGATTATAGCATGTTATTCATGCTAAGAATCAATTATTTGGTTGAATTAAGTGAAGAATAATTCCTTCATTCATGTTCAACACTTGATAAAAATCAGGTGTTCAGAGATTTTCAAAAACACAGTCTCAGTAAAACAGTGATATCCCCCTCATTTCTCAACAAAATTCAAAAATTCAAAATGATATAGAAACTAAGTTTGAATGGATAAAAACCCTTTTGAGAATTTTGTGTGATTTGTAGTAGGAAAGGAGCAGTACGTGCCAAAAAATGACAGACAAAAGTGGCATGATGGAGGACGGCAACGTCAATTTTCTTAAAGTTTTGTAATCGACCCCTCAAAAATAGGATCTTGGATCCACATTCTTAGTGGATTGGTTGGATAGATATAGAATATGAATTCCATAAATACAATGTAATCATTTGATCAAAGGGAGGGAATTAGAAAGGCTTGTTTTAGCCTAAGGATATAGGATAGATCTAGATTCATTTTCCAACAATGTAATTCTAGATTTCTAGAATAAATGTAAATCTAAGAAAGCTTTCATTTCCATAAATTTTGTAGTTTAGTATTTTCAATTCAAACAAGTGTGCCTTAGATTAGTTCCATCTCATGCAAATTTCCTTTCTTGCAAATAGGATTTATTTCTGCAAGTAGAATAGACTGTAGAATAGACCGTCAAGCAAGTTTTCTACTTTTTCTCTTGCATACAACCATGGACACTGTTAGCTCTCAAAAACACGGGTGAAATACCTCAAGAGGTTTCCAATCTCTTGATATATTTCAGGGTAACAAACAAGGAAAAAATATTTAGACCTTCTACTCTTTAGGTGCTGCCAGACCTAGGCGGGTGTACTTACAATAATGAAGCAGACTTGACCAATGTTTATTTCCTAAAACAATTTACCCACACTGGAAAATAGGAGTAGATAAATAAGTTTAAATTTGGTATAAATTGAATATGCAATATCAAGGAAAAAATCAAATATGTTCATATGTAAAAATGAGTGAAATTAAACAATGAAATAATAGAGACTAGTGCCTTATTGGGTATACGGAGTCAAATGAAAATCTGAAATGAGTAACTTCTCTCTGGTAGAAATTCAAATTGTTTGGCATATAGGTTTTAAGTTTATAACTGGTATAAACATGTAGGAATATGACTACTGAGTTCTTCTTAATGATCCAAATGAGATTCCCTAATTACTATGATTGTTTTAAAGGATTTAATCTTTCCTTAAAAGACCCAATTAATCCAACCATACAGTTACAACGAATGTGCACTGATAAAACTAAAAAATATCCTTGATATTATCAGTTTAAACAATTAGAAAATACCAACCTTAGAGACAACTTTAGCAATACTTTAAATTATCACAACAGACAACTGAAACCAGAAAAATTTCACCAAATCAGATGAATTCAATTGAAATCTCCATCATTTTTTACATGCCTCATAGTCTCAAAATTCAACATTTTGATCTACTATATTTTCTCTCTCCTTTTTTTCTACTGTCAAAAATGGGTTTTATATATTGGCCACATGAGCAGTCGCGTCCATTCACATTCACATCCAGGCAGTTATTTCATTTAGGCCTTTACCACTATTCATTAGACTCCCGCGAAGGCATCACGTAGTCTCCCCGACGTTCTGAGTCTCTTCAACCACCAACATGTTACATATCGCATTGATATCCTGTAGTTTTAGCGATGTGTTAAGTCTCACCGATAGCTATCCCTTCAATCATGAGTGTATCACTGTGACATTGAAGGTCGGGCAGATGTTCCTCTGCTTACATTGTGTTCTACCAAGATTTATCCTTCGTCAACTCTGATCATCGAGACACAGTGGTTTTCCTGCCGATAGAACTTCATTCGGCATGAGCTTCCTAGCTCTCTCCAACAAATCTTGTCTCATCGATAATCAAACATATCGCTATGAAATTGGGGGTCGGTGGAACTCCAAGAATTCATATCGATGACATGATGGAATCTATCAATACTTTGTCAACAAGATCAAACGAACGCTGCAAGATGTTACTTTGATGACTCTTGTCTCGACGACATAGCTCTTTGCGTTTCATCGATGAGACACAAATGTGATCGCTATGATCTATTTTAACGATTGTTGTCTCAGCGATAAGATCACTTTGTATTCTGATCGGTATGACCTACAATGGCTCGTTATGACATATACCGATAACCATTGTCTTGCTAATAGAATCCTTATGTCGCTAAGACATCAAACTGCATCATGCCAATATGCATCCACAAATGTAATCCGACCGACAAGACATTCCCGACCTCTTGTCGATAAACTGCAAAAAGATATATATTAGTATAAAATGCATTATGGATTGGGGAGACCCTCACCAACTGATGCCGATATGATTTATACTTTCAAATGCTCAAGAACAAGTGAATTCTAGGGGACCAAATGATGAAAACAAACTAAAACATGGGCACACATGATATGCAAAGTGGATGGTATGGGCATTTTTTGGGAATTAATGAGTATGTGCAGCCATAAAATTTTCAAAATTTTATAGTTCTAACAGACACCACCTTAGATTGATAAATTAAATGATGAGGATTACAATGGCCCCATCATTTTTGGCACTATTTATGGGGATAGGTGTTATTAGTGAAGGGAGAAAAATAGTTTGGCAGCCTTTTAGATTTAGAAGTTCCTCAAGAAAAATTCATCTCTCAAAAACCCACCAAAATACCAAATCAAAAGAGAAACCCCCCTATCTATTTCAAAATATCCTTAGTTGGAGGACCATCACTCCAAATCCTAACAAAGGATATTTCCTTAAGGAAAGAATTGATGGATTATTGCTTGTAAAAGGTGCAAAATACAATGAAGAGATCTTATCTTCATTACAAAAGCTTGCAAGGAAGAGACATATTTGAAGACCTTCAAAATTCAAGAATAAATGCCCAATTAGATTTTTGAAGTCGAAGGAGGGCTACCCAATCATAGATTTGAAGAACAAAGAGCTATTTCTAGTCATGCATGCAACATATCAAAAGGAAGGATTGCAAGATCTCTCCAATCAGCCCATGTATTTACTAGAATCATAAATCATGAAGAAGGTTTTAACTAAAAAGGAAGGTGAAGCATTGAGTTTCAAAATTTTTGTCATCTTGTTTTCATTCTCTTCTCTTAGAAAATTCAACGCATGGAAACATAGTTTGAGAAAGGGAAGATATTTTTCAGAACCAGTTAATGGCTATGTGTAACCTCTCTACATCATTAATTAGAGTAGGTTAGGGTAGATTTGATTTTTGCAAATAAGTGCTTTGCACATGCTATTTCTTGTTCTCTTAGGCTGTAAGCATGTAATTTTCTATGCAAGTTGCTGCTCTAAAAACTTGTAGTAGATATTTTGGCATTATGGATGACTGGTTAGTGTAGAAAAATAATGATGAAGCAATCTAAGTTGGTATTCAAAGTAAAAGATCAAGTTGCAGCTCTCAAAAGTTGAAGAAATTCTTTGCATGCAGCATGGAGAAAGTGAACTACAACTCATGCATGATGGTTCCATGGAAAACTAAGATAAAATCAGGTATTTACTTTATCATTTTACTCTTATTCAACTTAAAGTTCTTTCATTTTACTAAATCCACTCAAAAGAAGAAGAAAAACATCTAAAAGTAGTTCTAAGATTTAAGGAGCAAATTGAACCTATCTAGAGCTATTTTGGAACTATTCTGGAGCTGTTCTCGAGCTATCAGGAGATTTTAGGAGCTTTTAGGAGCTATAAGAAATTGTTTAGGAACTGTCAGGAGCTACCTAGAGCAACTACTAAAAAAAATTAATTTATTGAATTTGAAGGTTCATTATGAGTTGTAGGGGGGCCTGCAACATTTTAGGTGTGGAGGAAATGATGAGACCATAAATTGTCTCATATTTTATCAAATAAAATTATCTATTTCTTCCTAATGCATTAGTGTTAAAGTGGATTTGAGTAATGATTAAAAGTTCTTTAGCTTGTTTAAAGTAAAAATAAAGTAAATGTTTGGTTTATTTTTGGTAATCTATGTGATCCAAATTGCCTCTAATATGTCTCCATGAAGTGTTTAAAATGAATAAATGAGTTATTAAATAACTCATGGTAAGAAGAGGCTTCATATACACTTGCAGCAGAGAACTCTAGACACTTGAGGTAGTTAACTCCTGAAAGTTTTCAAAGGATTTGAAGAAATAATGAGAAGATAGAGAAGACTCCTAGCACACTCCTACATTCATGCAAAATCATGGAGCATTAGTCATTCCTAAATTAATGGGATGAGTATTTGTTTCATTCATAGTTATTAAATTTCATGCTTCCTTCTTCCACCAAAGATAACTCAAGTTACCACATCACTCAAATGTTGTTGCATGATTATATCATGTTATTCATGCTAAGAATCAATGATTTGGTTGACTAAAGTGAAGAATAATTCCTTCATTCATGTTCAACACTTGAAGACTTCCTAAAAATCAAGCGTTTAGAAATTGTCAAAAATGCAGTCTCAGTAAAACAGTGATATCTCCCTCATTTCTCAACGAAATTCAAAAATTCAAAATGATATAGAAAGTAAATTTGAAGGGCTGAAAACTATTTTGAGAATTTGGCATGATTTTTAGCAAAAAAGGAGTAGTGTGTGTCAAAAAATGACTGAGACAAAAGTGGCATGATGGAGGACAACGACGTCAATTTTCTTAAAGTTTTGTAATTGACCCCTAAAAAATAGGATCTTGGATCCACATTCTTAGTGCATTGGTTGGATAGATATAGAATATGAATTATATAAATACAATGTAATCATTTGATCAAAGGGAGAGGATTATAAAGGCTTGTTTTAGCCTAAGTAAATAGGATAGATCTAGTTTCATTTTCCAACAATGTAATTCCATATTTCTAGATTAAATTTGAATCCAAGAAAGCTTCTCATTTCCAACAATTGTGAAGTAGTTTAGTATTTTCAATTCATGCAAGTGTGCCTTAGATTAGTTCCATTTCATGAAAATTTACTTTCATGCAAATATGATTTATTTATGCAAGTAGAATAGACTGTCAAGCAAGTTTTCTACTTTTTCTCTTGCATACAGCCATGGACAATGCCTTGGATTGATAAATTAAATGATGCATATTACAATGACCCCATCACTGGGCCTTGAATGGATATGTAGCAAAAAATTATTATCACTTGTGGCTTCCTTGGAAGGGGTTACCTAATCAAATCCACATCGATCAGGAGCCTCGCATGAAGTTCATGATCACAGAGTACAACAATATGAATGAGGTGTTGTTTGCTGAAATAGAATTAGGAAATTACTGTCCCATGGCTTATCACAATGAGCAAGAATTCTAAGAAGTGCAAGTGGCCAAGGTGGTCCTTCTTGTGTTATGCAGTGCTCCTACCAACCTAACTCATGCACTTAAGAGTATAGAGGCACTGATTGAATCAAATGATGAAGAATCCAATGAGGATGATTACCTTGGATTCTTGGATGGATTCAAGGAATTTATGTAAAAATGCATGCAAGATTAGCTTAGCCTAGGAGCCAAAATAGATTTTCAGAAATTGTTACTGCCAAGTTGGTGTAGGGTACATAATGCTGCCCACTCATAATTTGAATTTTTCTTGTGTCAAACAACAATTGAACATATTAAGGGACAAGTCACCCTAAAGGGGAAGCTCCAAAAAGAACAACCAAATCAAGGCTATGCAAAATCTGCATAGTCACCCAAGGCTACCAAAGTAGATATACTGCCAAAAAAGGAAGTGTGCTCCTATGACTCTAAAATCAAAGGATCCTCCAAGTTTTGGACGCTACACTTTGATGGGTCCAAATCTAAATAGGGAGTAGGAGTCGACTTCAAATTCATCAACCAAACAGATAAGTCATATTTTTCTACTCATAGGCTTCAATTTTATTGTACCAATAACATAACAAAGTATGAAGCATTAGTTCATGGACTCTTAATGGCACTAAGAAAAAAGGTAAAAATGCTCTATGTCTTGGGTGATTTCGAGCTGGTAGTAAAACAAGTTAGGAAGCTTTACTCTTGTCGTGATAGAAAACTAACAAACTATAGGCATTGAGTATGGGATCTCATAGAGGGACGTGATGCATTTAATATTCAGTTGATCCTGCATTCCAAAAATTATACCATCAATGCATTATCCCAAGCAGCTAGCACCATTCAACCCCTCACTTTAGCTGGCTTGAAGTTCACTATAGAGCTCACCTCTACCCCATTAGTACCTGAAAATGTTACCAATTTCTAGGTCTTTAATGATGATAAGCATATCTTGGATTTCATCACAAGCTCTGATGTGTTTGCAACTCAAATCATTGATGAAGTGAAGCCTGAGAAGCTGAATTATATATAGAGGGGGTTATTAATCTCGAGAAAAACACAATACCATGAGGTATGGTTCAGCTAGAGAGAATATTCAATTTGGATTAGATAACAGATCAAGATCAACAAAATAAGATCTCAATTGACAATCAGTGTGATGCTCACAACATGGGTACCACTGAGGAAATCATGAATGTCTTCATAGGAAAAGTGTGGATGCCAAAGGAAAGGAAATGGATCATCGATTCCATGTGCACCTATCATGATGTGATCACATGGAGCTATGAGGATTTGAAGATGTATGATACCTCTATCATCACTCACACCATCCCTTTCAAACCAGATGTGAGACCCTTTCAGCAGTGGTAGTGTGCAATCAATGCATTGCTTGAGCCCATTATTTTCAAGGAAGTTCATAAACTATTGTCAGCTAAGATCATCTTTCTAGTTAGGCATTCCACTTAGGTGGTAAACCTGGTTCTGGTCAGAAAAAAATGGTGAAATCAGGTTATGCATGGATTTCTAGAATTTAAATAGAGCCTCTAAAAAGGACAACTATCCAGTACCTTCACTGGACGAGGTACTACAAATAGTCAATGGATCTCAAATGATTTCCTTTCTAGATGGATACTCCTGATACAATAAGGTGATGGTGTAGTATGAAGATAGGCACAAAATGGCTTTCACCACAAAATGGGGAACATTTGGATATAGAAGATGTCATTTGGATTCATCAATGTTGATGCCACATTTTAGCATGTAATGGATATTTCCTTCAAATATCTCATTGGTAAGTGCATCATCATATACATGGATTACCTCATTGTGTTCTCTAAAATAATAGGGGACTAGGTCTCTGATTTGTGCAAGGTTTTCTAGAAATGTAGAGTTTAGAATTTCATTGAATTTGAAGAAGTGCATTTTTTAGGGTAACTGAAGGAAATTTGTTGGGACACTTGATCTCAAAAAAGGGAATCTCAATACACCCCAAATGCATCGAACTATACTAAAAATTTAGCTTCCACGTAGCAAGAAAGAATTGAAATCTTTCTTTGAAAAAATAAACTTCATCAAAAAATTCATCATGAGATTTGTAGAAATTGTCAAACCATTGAATGCTATGCTTAATCAAGATGCTAAAGTGGAATGGACACCTAAAACTAAGTAGGATTTTGAAGAAATCAAGAAGGCAATTACTGATGCACCAATACTAGTCATTCTAGATTATATGAAGCCATTTTATATAAATTTATTTGCTTCGAATCACTCTTTTGCCAGCATGCTAACCCAAAAAGATGATGAGGGGAATGAGCACCCCATTGCACTCATGAGTGCTCCACTAAAATATGCAGAATTACATTATCATAGTGTAGAAAATCAAGCCTACACCTTGATTGGAGGAGTTAAGAAGTTTTGGCACTATATCTTAAGGAATAAGGTGTTCACAATTATGCCTGATCCGACATTCAAGACTTTGTTAATGCAGAATGAGCTAGGAGAAAGAAGAGATAAATGGGTCACATTATTATAGGAATATGACATGGAGATTCAACCCATGAAATTGGTCTGAGGACAGGCCCTAACTTGAATGATAGCTGAAATAGGACCCAAGCTCACTGTGCAGCAGTACCAGTTGAAAGATGTCTCTCTCAGAGAATGGTATGAAGAAATTGTTTATTATTTGTTGAACAAAAAGTATCCATCACGGCTGCAAGGAGTACAAAAATGTGCCTTAAGATTGAAGAGTAGTAGCTATATGTTATAGGGATCTATACTATATAAGAGAAATCATGAAGGAGTCTATCTTAGGTGCTCTAGAAAAGAAGCGATACCTACAATTTTGAAAGAATTTCATGAAAAATTCAACACTGGTCATGGATTTAGCCCTTCAACCACCCACCAAGTTCTACGGGATGGGTACTATTGGTTGACAATGTTTAAGGATGTGCATAACCATGTCAGAACCTATCACATTTGTCAAACCATTGCTACCAGATAAAGGAATGTTGTTATCTCGTTGCAACCAGTCCTGGAGGTAAGGTTGCTCGCTTAGTGGGGACTTGACTTCATTGGTCTAGTAAGCACACCATCCTCTGTAAGCCATGAGTACATTCTAACCTCTTTTGATTACTGTATTAGATGGATAGAAGCAATAGCTTGTGGGCAATGCACTACTGAAGTTGTTACTAAATTTTTAGAAAGTTTTATCTTGAATTGCTTTGGTTGCCCATTTTACCATGTGTGTGATAATAGCCCTACCTTTTCATCCCTTAAGTTTGCTACTTGGGCCTTCTATTATGGTATTGTACTCAAATTCTTGTCTAACTATTACCACCAGGGAAATGGCCTAGTCGAGTCAACAAACAAAAATATGCTAACTGTAATCAATAAATTGCTTGATAGGAATAAAAAATATTGGCACGCCCAACTTTGTTTTTCCCTCTAGGTAGATCATACATGCCATAAGGCATCCCTAGGTAGTTCCCATTTCCACCTCATCTATGGCCTAGAGCCCATCTTCCCTGTCCACCTTAATATTCCCATACTTCAGTTTATTAACACATATTATGAGGAAGGATACCATCAAGAAGCCCATTTAGCTAAGTTGTTGCATTTGGAAGAAGTTTGTGGCTGAACAATAGAAAATTTCGCTAAACATTAGGGCATGATCAAAAGATAGTTCAATCACCAAGCCAAAGTAAAAGCCTTTAGGATTGTTGACTTAGTCCTCTTTTGGAACAAGGCCCATGAAAATAAAAGGGGACATGACAAATTCGACAAGCTCTAGCTTGGCCCCTTTCAAATTTCAAAAATTTTAGGAGATAATTCCTTTCGCCTCAAAACACTCACTAGGGAGGATGTCCCATTTCCTATCAATGGGTAGTACCTCAAGCATTATTTCCTTGCCTGAGCTACTCAATCTCATTCTTTGTATATAGTTGTATATAGGTTAGCTTAGGTTCTTTTTTCTTTGCTGGTTCGCTTTTGCCTTGCTTTTACTTGCTTTCCTAGCTCTTGTTTTTGTTGAGGTCTTTCTCTATTTCAATGCAGTGGCCATGCTTGGTCCGTCAAAGGGCCTCACTTTACTGCTTGCTCCTATTTGTTCTTTGGATAAGTATTCATTCTTTACTATTTATTTCTGACCACTCATGTGAAGCAGGTTTCCTTATTTTAGCTATGACTTGACCTAGGACAGAACCCTTATTTGAATCTCCACATGCTTATCCTAAATCATGCATGAAGACACATCTTAAATATTTCCTATGAGTTGTGCAATAGTCGTTATGAGGTTTTGACAAGTGAAAAATCCTAAGTATGCTCCAGTGATCACTATGATTCCAAACCCACTATAAGCTTTAGCGCTTATGCAGTTGAGCAAAGAAAAGGTATCAAAGAAAATATCAAAAGAAAAGAGAAAGAAATGATGAAACAAGCAACTATGTGGGTGTGCAGAAAACTCTATCAGGGCTATGGACACTTGGATAGCAATATAGAAATGTTCATGGGGTCATAGCAAGAACTTCGTCGGGGCTATGGACGCCTAACTAGTAACAAAGCAATGTCAAGGTTACTTTTGGGGTTAGACAACTTATGTAACTTGCCTCAAATGATTAAATACTATTTGCTATAGTCTTTAAGGAAAGGAAATGAACTCACTATGAACACACTTATGAGATATCTTTGTGGTCATATTCAACTAAAGATTCAGTCCTTTTCTAAGTTCCTAATTCAATTATGGAAACTAGCTTTTAGTCTGTGAAACCAAAGATTCAGGGTTCTAAATGAATCATTACCCTTAGAATGCTTGGGAGTGTTCTCTTAGTAGAGTCACCATTTACTGTGCCTGTAGCACACATGCTCCATTTAGAATGGGGACCTCCTCTTTCCTTTCACCTTCATCGGGTCAGCTTTTTCCTTTGCCTCATTTTATGTGCCCTTAATTTCAAGCTTCAAGTGGTCAAGAATGCTAAAGTCATCATTCTCTAGCTAACCAAGTTCATCACCCAAAAAATTCTTTAATTCTTTGGCTTTTGTGGAGTTTCCCTTGCTGGTTTCCCTTGCCCTTTCACCCTGGCGTCCTCTAGGCCCTGTGGAAATGCATTTGTGGATTTCCCTCTGTGTGGTGCTACTATCATTTTTCCATTCAATCAACAGCCCGCTTGGGACATCCGCTCACATGGAAGACCCTGCAGCCTACTCTGTCATCTCCCTTTGGCTGCTAATTAGTGGCAAAGCCTAGGGATCATCTCGCATTACAACTTCCACGTTTCCCTCTACTGGTTCATCAATTCTCACACTCCAACCACCATGCCTACCACCCTACCCTACATTTAATTTTGGTCATAAATGACCCTTTTCCTATAAATAGGTGCCTCAAGCTATCATTTTCGCACTTGTTAGTTGGATTTCCAAAGAGAGAAAATGTTGATCGAAGCCCCTATGCCCATGTAAGCTCCTAAACAATCAAGGACAAGATCATCAACAAATTCCTAAGTCATTTATAATGACAAGCTTAACATCCAAGGGTCCTACGTGTCCTGCACTGCAGACTTCTCATTGTGGGTTTCCATCTCCTGAAGACTGCTAACTTAACAAAATAGCTATGACATCCTTTGAGCCTCTTGTCATTGCATATCCGAAGCCCATAAGGACATAATGACCAATCAGATCACTCCAAGGGCCTGATAACTAATTTCAACATGTGTTAGATTTCCTTTCAAGGACTTTGATGACTAGACTGATGTTGTGAAACTTCTAATGTAGGTGGTTGTCTATGGGTTTCTGTGACCCCATCGTCGTCTTACTCCCAGTCCCTCCTAATAGCTCCCAACCTAGGGAAACCCACATCCTTGGACTGACATTACTATATTTGATCCAAAAGAGCCTCAATTGATGGATGTTGATGAATTTTATGATCTCTTGATGATGAATTACTAGATCTAACCCTCATTTTGTAGGATTTGACTAATGCCTTCCTTGATTTCTATATGAATTCACTTACTGCATATTTGTATGTAGGATTTATGGAACATGTTGCAAGTCCATCAGGGAAGTCTGCTGAATAGGAAAAGGGAAAGAAACCTGCATGCCTGCCAAGAAGGAAAGAGGAAAAGGATAAAATGAAATATCTGTTCCATGGGGTGGAGTGCACCTCCAGGATCACTTCCACTTGGGATTCCATATCAGACAAAAATATCAGGCATGTGGACATACATGAGTTTTGGAAAAAGTTAATGATCTTCCATACGACTGATAATGTACAAAATATTAGAGCGAGTGGCCTCACCAAGGAAGTTGGTTTCCCTCTTTCTCTCGTTGCTCCAAAGTTGGTTATGGTTTGCCAAGAATGTTATCACAACAATAGAAAGATCATTGACCATGATGGTAGAGTGTTAGCAGATTTTTCTTCCAAATCTATAGGAAAGATGCTCCATATCCCCACATTTGATCTAATGGAGGAAACTAAGAAGGGATATATTGATAATATGTGGAAAGAAGACCCTCTAGGATGCAAGAAACTAATCAACCTACATTGGTTTCAAGGAGAAGAGGGGTAGCATCACTAAGGTGCCTTAGGAACAATTCAAGAGTGATTTTCATGAAGATTACCATGAATTTTTCACCCTACTGAGTAGGGTAATGGGCCTCCCTAATGCTTCCTTCTTTGAAGAATGGATGTTCTACTTCATCGAGGAGATCATTTAGGGCCAAAAAAAGTTCCATTGGGAAAAGATCATCAGTGATAACCTACATAACCAGCTTATGGATGTGAAGAAAACTTCTAAGTTCTATATGACCTCATATCTAGTGTGCCTCCTAGGAGAAAATTTCTCATAAAATGGCCTCTTCATCACAAGCAACTTGATGACAAAGAAAGGAGACCTCAAGGTATACGATCACTACCCCTAGTTGCAATACCGAAATTTCAAAAGGAAATATTAGAGGGTAAGTGATGCCTTCATTACCCACATCATCAGGCTTCTAGGAGGAGACTTTGAAAGGAGGGTGTCACATAGTGCTAGATTCTTCATCCAATAGTTTGGGTATCTGTTCATATAGTTCCCAAAGTTTACATATATTAGAATGGAAGGATTATCTAATAGGCCTTATAGGTTGCCATGCTATCCCAATGACCACACGATCTTGTTGGAGGTTTCTCAGCAATTATAGAATGCTCGCACCCTATTGAGAGAAAAACATAGAGTGTGGATCCCATATCCCCTGGCCTTCGGGTAAGTCATGCACTCTTGTCCTACTTCCCAATGTGTGAAGTAATCAAAAAATGAATTGGTAGAGTGAAACCTAGACCTCAACACAAGCCTAGGGAGAATGGACCCATATTGGAAATTGAAGCAATGAGTTGGAAGGAAATATGCTCATCAACCTCAGGTCAAGGATTTTTGGGTCAACTGTGCAGATGATAAGGAAGTGTGGATTAGCCACTACATCAAAATGATGGCTCAATTTATGAGGTCGGTGAATCTATTCCCTATGTTCGACCAGATAGTAGAAGAGGATGATAACATTGTTGATGATAGGTACAATGTTGGGGCCGAATTGTCTCTACCATTAATAGATTGGAGTGAAGAAGAGATAACTAACCGATATATTGATAAGGCCCATTAAGAATAGGACAAAGTAGTGGGTATATTCCTAGATTGCTCAGCTTAAATTAAAGGGCGCGGAGTTGACTTATGGTGAGCTCAAAGATGAGCTCAAGAGTGAAATAGATAGTGGAGCTACTACTACCCCATCAGAGGAAGCACCCAAGTTCCCACCAATAATAAGGTCAAAGAAGAGGAAATATGCACCTAAATGGAAGTTAAAGCACAAGGTATACTCATGAAAGACTACAAAGGGAGAATCATCCAAAAGAGAAAAGAGAACAAGGGGATTTGTGAGTGAAATTCCTATAATCGAGGACCCCCAACACAAGGGAGAAGAAGAAACTAAGTAGCTTCATTCACCACCTACCACCTCCGCTCTAATTTCTACTTCCACCATTGCCACTCCTCCACCTCCCACCTCTTAGGAATTACCTGTCTCATCTCTGCCCATCATGGATATCTCAGTGCACCTTGCCTCCACCTCCCCAATGGTCTTGGTAATGGTATTAGACTCCTCATCTACTACATCCTGACTATCATCTTCCTTGCTCCCCCCTTGATGACACACTCTTTGCCCCAATGTCGGTGTTGCAAGTATGAGTAAGTTTGATTGTGCTTTCATTGATGTTGTCATTGATGTCAACACAATATAGGATGTTGTAAGGATGTTGTAGGTTGTGTATATATATTTGAGATGTTGATGAGATGTTGTGAGTACATGGAACTATCCTTATGACATTGCATATGTGCTGATATGGTGAGTTGTTAAGTGTTGTAGTGAAGATAGTGTTGTGTATGTTTAAAATGTGCTTCAATTTGTACTTTTCATTTCTTCCATGTTGATCCTATGCTTGTGTGGATTTGAGGTGTTATTTTTGGGCTTCTTTTGGTGACATCTCCTGGTTTGTATCTTATGTTTTGATGGAGAATGCAAGATGTGCTCACCAATGTGTGAACTGGTGACATATCCTGATGATGGATCACAGAGTGTGATCCGAAACGTTGATGTAAAAAATTGCACACAATCAAATCCAGAAGTCTTTGAACAATACAATATGGATTGTGGAAACTTGATATCATTAATGGTTTAACAAAGCTGATCGCCTATGGACTGGGAGAAATGTTTCTACTCTGCAGTCCTCCACTGGTATGTTTTAGGTCTTGTGGATCTAGAATATGTCTTGTAATGGTGCTATATATCCTCTTGAAAAGATGTTCATGGTCTACTGCTCCAAAATTTTATTCTCAATATTGTTGTGTGTGTTTGTATAGTCCAAATGGACTGGTGAGAAGTGTTCTAGGTTTGGAGGTTGTTGTAGCTAATGCAGATGAGTCTAAAGGAATCTAAGATGTGTTACTATGACTAGTGAAGTGTGTTGTGTGGTCCACATGTTATCTTCTTGATGTGGAAGTGTGTACTTCAAATTTCATTTGTTCTTTCATTAGGTTTGGCTAACCTAGTGTTTACACTTCATACAAAGGATGAAGAATTAATTAAGGAAGCATGTGATTTATCCAAGACATTGTTTTGGGTCTTGGTTAAGTGTTGGTTTGGTCCGCTCTCATTCCTTCCCACTACAAGAATTTTGAGTTGCTGACCTAATTTGAATTTATGAAATGAAGTGTGTGTAGCCAGCCTTGGAGAAATTTTCTAAGGTTGAAGATGGTATAAATACAAGTCAAGATGTAACAAATTAATCAATCAATCAAGCCAAACGTTTGAAAGGTAGAGTTGTGTGAAAGTGAATTCAGGCAGTAGTATTTTAATGAGTTAGATTCTTGAAAGTAATGAGCTGACGGTGTCTACAATCCTTCTAATCAGGCTGCAAATGTGTGCAACTTACAGTGGTGGATTTTTCTATAATATATTTTTTTTGTAGGAAGTGAGCCTCCTTCTACATAGTGAGTCCTATCTATAGGCAGTGAGCCTCTTTGTATTCAATTTTTCAATTACTTTACATTGTAAGCTAATCCTCACCATGGTTTTTCCCTTATTGGGTTTTCCATGTAAAATCTAGTGTCTCTTGTGTTGATTTTGCTTTCTATTATTTGCATTTCATGTTCATTCTTATTAACAGAATAAAGTGGTTGTGAAGTTGATAAGTGTTTGAATTTGGTGACAACTAATTCAACCCCCTCTCAATTTTCTTAATCCTTTCAATAATTGGTATAAGATCTTTGGTTCCTTGGTGAAGAGCTTAACTGCTTGAGGTAGATCTGATGATGCACAAATTGGTGATCCCTATGTTTGATGGATCTAACTACAATGACTAGAAAGTGTAGATGCGAGGTGACATAATCTCTCTTGGTTACAAGAACTAGAAGGCTATTGAGATGAATTATGTTGCTCCAGCAAGTGGTCCTACTACTACAGATGAGGTTTCTGGTTATGAGGAGAATGAGAGAGTGAGGTATGTGATTTATAGTGCTTTATCTAAGACAGAGTGAATAAAAGTTATTTCTTTGGGTAGTTCTTATGAATTTTGGAAGAAGTTGGAAGATATTTATGAAGGAAATGATAGAGTGAAATTGACAAAGAAGCTGATAGGAAAGCACAAATATGAAAATATAAAAATGGAAGAAGCTGAAGATATTGCAAGCTATTTCCAGAGGGTTTATCTTGCAGCAAATGAAGTTAGGAATCAAGGGGGTACTCTGGAACATGAGGATATAATAGAGAAGATTCTAATGACCTTACTAGAGAGCTATAGTGATAAGGTCTCAATTATTGAGGAAGTATATGATCTAAAGAAGTTTACTAAAGAACAACTATTTGGTACCTTGATTGCATTTGAGATGAGGAAGTTTGGAAAGAAAGAGGAGAAGATAGAGTCAGCCTTTAAAGATACAAAGATAGAAGATAATTTGGAGGATGATAGTTCAGATGGATTGGAAGAAAATTTTACAAGGAAGTTAATGAAAGGTACTAGTAAGGACAAAGGTATGTTACCTTTTAAATGTTTCAATTATGGAAATAATGATCATTATGCTTCAAGATGTCCAAATCGAGCTGTACATAAGAAGAATAGAGATAATAATAAAGACAAAGGATAAGAAGTACAAGAAGTTGTATTATTTCAAAGAAGATACTGGAATTTATGGTGATGAATTAGACTTTGAGGATAATGATGATGAATGCTTGTTTCTAGCCTTAGAGAGTAAATCTATTTTTTCTAACTCTAGAAGATGTGCAAGGGAAAGTGGTTCGAAGAGTAAGAAGGATGAGAAGGAAGGTACTTTGGTTACTGCATTTCATGCCAGACAAGATGAAGACTATTGGGTGATTGGTAGTGGCTGCTCTAATCACATGATCAGAGATAAAAGTAAGTTCACTAAGCTTGAAAAATATGATGGTGGTTTAGTTATGTTTGGAGATGATTTTGGAGCAAAGATTGTTGGGAAAGGAAAAATTAGTTTTGATGGAAAGCACAACACTAATGATGCCTATTATGTTAAGGGCTTAAGGCATAATATTTTAAGTGTTGGACAAATGTGTAGAAAATGTTTCAAACTTGTGTTTCAGGATAACACCTGTGAGATCCGAAAAGGGTTCAAAACTATGGTTGCAGTAGGAAGAACACATGGAAATATTTATCAGCTTAAAGGTGTTGATGGTTAGTGCCTTGTATCTCAAGTTAATGAAAGTTGGCTATGGCATGGAAGGATGGGACATGTAAATTTTTATAATTTTATTAGGATTAGTTCAAGAGAGGTTGTTCGAGACCTGCCTAAGATCACAATGCCTAGTACTATGTGTAGGAGTTGTCAGTTGGGAAAGAAAACTAGATGTTGTTTTAAAGGAAAAGATCATTCAGCTAGCAAAATGCTGGAATTGGTTCATACTATCCTCTATGGCCCTAGAAGAATATGAATTCTAAATGGTGACATTTATTTTATGCTCCTTGTTGATGATTATTCTAGAATGACATGGGTTACATTTCTTAGAGAGAAGACTTAGGCTTTGGATAGATTTAAAGTGTTCAAGGCAAGGGTAGAGAATGAAGTAAACTTGAGAATTAAATGTTTAAGGTCTAATAGAGGTGGAGAATTCACTTCTAGTGAGTTTAATACATTTTGTGAAGGGCATGGAATATAGAGACATTTTTCTTCTCCTAGAACTCCATAGTAGAATGGAGTTGTTGAGAGAAAGAACCAAATTGTGTAAGAGGTTGCTAGAACCATGATAAAGGAAGCAAATGTACCTAACATATACTGGAGAAAGGAAATCCACACTAATTTTTACATTCTTAACCGAGTTCAGATCAAAGGTAACAACACTAAGACTCCTTATGATCTATGAAAGAAGTGAATGTACCTAATGTGTACTAGAGAGAGGCAATACACACTACTGTTTATGTTCTTAACAAAGTTCAGATCAGAGGAAACAACACAAAGACTCCTTATGAGTTATGGACTAGTAAGGATCCTACTGTGAAGTACTTTAAGGTGTTTGGAAGCATATGTTACATTAAAAGAGATGATGAGAACATTGGAAAGTTTGATGCTAGATGTGATGAAGGAATTTTCCTTGGGTATTCAATTAGTAGCGAAGCATATAGATGCTTTAATAAGAGATTAAGGAAGATAGTTGAAAGTGCAAATGTGAAGGTTGATGAGGATATGCATAGACCTATTGAGATAAGTGAAGTTGAACCAAATGATCCTATTTTCAAAGTTGTACTAGAAGAAAATAAAGAGGAAGAAGAAGAACAGATTGAAGAAGAGGAAGAGATTTTGCAACTTTCTCCTAAGACTTCTAATTATGTAAAGAAGAATCATCTGGAAGAATAGGTAATTGGAGATAAGAGTGAAGGTGTGAAGAAAAGAAGCAAAGTGGTGATAGGTGAGGTAAATCTATGTTTACTTTCAAAGATGGAACCTAAGTTTGTGAGTGAAGTGTGTAAAGATGATGAATCTGCTAAAGTTGATTAGAGCAAGTACAGATCTATGATTGGTGGACTATTGTATCTTACTGCTACAAGATCGAATATCACGCATGTAGTATGTTTGGTTGCTAGATTTCAAGTAGAACCAAAAGAAGCACATTTTACAACTGTGAAGAGGATATTTAGATATCTTAAGGGCACTTCGGATTATGGCTTGTGGTATCCTAAGGATACTAATTTCACTTTGAATGCCTACACTAGTGAAGATTGGGCTAGTTGTGTAGATGGCCGAAAGAGTACAAGTGGTGGTGCTTTCTTTCTTGGTGGAAGATTGGTTTCATGGCTTAGCAAGAAACAAGATTATGTTTCTTTATTGACTGCAGAAGCTGAGTATATTGTTGCAGCATCTTACTGCACATAGGTTTTTTGGATAAAGCAAACATTGAAGGACATAGGAGTGATATGTGATGAGCCTATACCTATCTTCTATGATAATACAAGTACTATAAATATTTCAAAGAACCCAAAAATGCATTCAAGGAAAAAACATATATCTATCAGATATCATTTCTTGAGAGAAAAAGTATTGGAGAATAAAGTTAGATTGGAGTATGTGCCTACAAAGGAATAGATTGCAAACATATTTACCAAGGCTCTTCTAAAGGATAATTTTGAGTATCTTAGGAAGAAGTTGGGATTTATTGGCCCTCCTTCCTTGAACTAGGTGCACATGGAGGTCATCAGTCTAGTGGATCTACAGATTCTTCATTTATTTGGACTGAGGGATGGGTCTACTCCGTAGGGGGAGTAGAAAGTTTCATTGTTGTAGTATGAGTTGTATGGGTGCACTCCTAAGGGGGCGTGATCAAAAGTTTTCTTTTCCATTGATGTCAAAGGGAGAGAGAGTGTCATGTGAAAAATAGTAAATGGGGAGAGAAAAAAAGGAAGAAGCTAAAAGGAAGAGAGAATATTAATCTAATGCATCTTTGATGGTTTTTCACATCATGTGTTACCATCAATGACAAAGGGGGAGATTGTTGCAAGTATGAGCAAGTTTGGTTGTGTTTTCATTGATGTTAGCATTGATGTCAACACAATACAAGATGTTACAGGTTGTCCATGTATAATTGAGATGTTGATGAGATGTTGTGAGTACATGGAACTATTCTTATGATATTGCAAATGTGCTAATATGGTCAATTGTTAAGTGTTGTAGTGAAGACAAAGTTGTGTATGTTTAGAATGTTCTCCGGTTTGTGCTATGCATTTCTTCTATCCTTATCCTAGGCTTGTGTAGATCAAAGGTGTTGTTTTTGGGCTTCTATTGATGAAAAATCCTGGTTTGTAGCTTCTGGTTTGATGGAGAATGAAATATGTATTCACTAGTGTGTGAACTGGTTGAACACAACTGATCATCTATGGACTGGGAGAAATGTTTCTACTACATAGTCCTCCACTAGTTTTTTTTAGGTCTTTTGGATTTGGAATATGTCTTGTAATGGTGTTCTTTTTGCTTTGGAATAGATTTTTGTCATTTGGTGCTTTGGAAGTTGAGTCTCAATATTGTTGTATGTGTTTGTATAATTTGAATGGACTGGTGAGAAGCATTCTAGGTTTGGAGGTTGTCGCAGCTGATGCAGATGAGTCTAAAGGAATCTAAGATGTGTTATTGCAACTGGTGAAGTGTGTTGATTGGTCCACATGTTATCTTCTTGATGTGGAAGCATGTTCTTCAAATTTTATTTATGTTTTCATTAGGTTTGGCCAACCTAGTGTTTACACTTCATAGGAAGAATTAAGAATTAATTAAGGAAGCATGTGATTCATCAAAAACGTTGTTTTGGGTCTTGGTTAAGTGTTGGTTTGGTCTGATCTCATTTCTTCCCACCATGGGAATGTTGAGTTTCTGACCTAATTTGAATTTCTAAAATGAAGCGTGTGTAGCCAACCTTAGAGAAAGTTTCTAAGGTTGAAGATGGTATAAATAGAAGTCAAGATGTAATGAATTAATCAATTGATCAAGCCACAAGTTCGAAAATAAGAGTTGTGCAAAAGTGAATTGAGGTAGCAATAATTTAATGAGTTAGATTCTTCAAAGTAGTGAGCTGATAGTGTCTACAATCCTTTTGATCAGGCTGTGAATGCGTGTAACTTACATTGGTGGATTTTTCTATAATATTTTCTTTCTATAGGCAGTGAGCCTCCTTCTAGATAGTGAGTCCTATTTGTAGGTAGTGAGCCTTGTATTTAGGTAGTGAGCCTCTTTGTATTTGGTTTTGCAATTACTTTACATTGTAAGCTATTCCTCACCATGGTTTTTCCCTTATTGGGATTTCCACATAAAATTTGGTGTCTCTTGTGTTGATTTTGCTTTATGTTATTTGCATTTCATGTTCATACTTAATAATAGAATAAAGTGGTTGTGAAGTTGATCAGTGTTTGAATTTTTGTGTTTGAATTTGGTGGCAACTAATTCATCCTCCTCTAGGTTGTCTTACGCCTTTCAAAATCCAACAATAACCACTGTTATGATGCCACCTTTTACTCTGCCAAATTCCTTCATGAAATACATGTAAAATGTTCCTGGTGAATTCTTTGGGGTAATCCTTGACCCCAAGGTATAGGCTTTCATGGCCCAACTCACTGCTGCCCTACCCCTTCCGCTACCACCTACAAAGCCACCAAAGATGGAGGCTACCATGTAGATATCCAAAGAGATGGAGAAGCATCATGCATAGTTCCAAAGGGAGGTTGTGAAAGATATATTTGAAGAGCCCAAGGAACTTTTCCAAGATGATTACTTTGAATATCCAGAGGGTGGGTTGAACATAAACTTGGACAAGATGGCGTTTGATGAAGAAAAGTCACACTCTTTAGAAGAATATATTGAGGCCCTGAATGAAAAATATATAGTAGAAACCTCAGACTAAGAGTTGGATGAGGATTTACTCCCAATAACTCAAAGATATAGGTGAGAAGATGAGCTTTGAAGGGAATCTCTATAAAGAAAAGGTTGACATTGATGGAAATGTGGAGATACTCAAAGAGCCTCTACTAATAAGCCAAGATAAGGGTCCCATCCAAGAAGAAGAAGTTCCTTTTGAAAAGGAGGAGGAAGATAAAGAAGAAGAAGATGCACCAAGAAAGTGTTGGTATGTGGCGACTGATCATGCTATACTGTACACTCTTCATAAACGAGAAAAAAAATTACTGTTTTTTTGTGTCGTCACTGAAAAAGGAAGAAATAACTAACTTTGTAGAACCCTAATTTTGGAAGCTTCTAAAAGCTTGTTATAAGCAATTGTGATGGGGAGTTATATGTATGAGAAGGTTATTATTCATGAGATTGTAATAAGTTTTACACTAGATAATAAAATCATTGGATGGCTATGGTTTTGTGGATGTAGCTCGGATTGGGTGAACCATGTTACATTCTCTATGTTATAATTTTCTTCTATGTGTCTCATTTCTCTATTTTATTAATTAAATCTGCATTTAACTAATAGATATCTACCTTCTAACCCCTAAGAGAAAGATCCTTGAGGTTGAACATCATGTTGAGCTCGAGTGCAAAGAAAGGGATGCACCCTAGAAATAAGGTGTCCTTGAAGAGAACATAGTTTCTCTTGAATCAAATAAAGAAAAGACCATACAAATTGAAGAGTCAGATGAAGAAGAGAGAATAGATCAAAGGGCTCCTAGAAATGAAGAGGAATAGCCCCAACATGAACAAAGAGGGGAAGGTGATAATGAATAACCCAAGGAGGAAACCATGGTGCCCAATTAGCTAGAGAAACAACTACAAAAGAAGGTTCCTACGGTTATTGATCCAAAAGATAGAGTTGAGGCAATATTGGTCAGGGCATAGACAAAGATAAGAAAGGATAAGAAGCCTCAAGTTCATTCACACATCATGGTAGACACCTCTAGATCTAGAAAGATATAGATTTCTACCCTCGTGATGGAAAAGTATGCAGGAGTTGGCTATAATATTTCAACAGTCAACCTAGGTCAACAACCAAAGAGAAAAAAATAGATGAGTTCCAATGGTCGATGGCCATAATAGTGCAGCATATGAATAAGGATCATTCCACCAAAGAAGAGCTAAAGGAACAAGTGTTGGATCTCATCACCTACATCCAATAGTGGACATCCTTAAAAGAAGAGGCTCTGATGACATCAACTATTGTCGCTCTTCTCTCCCAGGAAGAGTTACATGTGCAGTTAAAGGTTATCTTGCTTATAATGGTGTTGCGTTTTTGTATTGGGTTTTAGGTGATATCATTTTGTATGTTTGATCAATATATTATTTTGACACTAAATCAGGTTGAACTCTTTTTGGCATTATGTTTTTCAGTTCTTATAGGCATATACAGGTGATTGATATATAGGTGATTGCATTGTTACATTACTACTCAGATGGAAGATAATATGTTTTTGGTTTTGTAGTATTTGGCTTCAACTCACATGAGGTATATTTCTTTCTCACAAGGTTGAGACATAGTCATATTTGTACTCTTGGGTTGGTTATTGTATATAGCTTCATAAGAAATGGTGTTACTTTGGCTTATCATATCACTTCATACAAAGTGTATTTCGACATACACTTATATTAGGTTTCTATTGCATATATTATAGTTTGATTTAAAGTGCATAATGCCTTGCACTTAAGCCGACCCTCCATAATGTTTACCAGGTTCACTATGATACAATAGTCATATTGTCTATTTCATATCATTTTTTTTAAATGTTTAAAATAAAAGACATTTCAATGGCTGGCAATGATCATACGTTTGGAACTTATTTTATATGTTGACCACAACATATGTGCCGACTAACATGTTTCATATTTCATCGATTCTATCTTATGCATTGGGATTATTATTGTTTTTCATCGAACATGTTTTACAAATCTCTAATAATGTTGCCCTCCTCATTACATTTACAAAAGAGTTGACATAGAATGACAACCATCATTTGGATTTTGTTAATGTTTTTTTAGTGGACTTAAACCATCATTGTGTTTGGTTAATGGATCAAACTCCAAATGATTATCATAAAGTAAAAAGGGTAGACTAAAGGAATTCAAATGATGTTAGGGAAAATCACTTTGTTATTCTTGTTTTACTCTAAGGTAACAATAGCACCGCCATGGAGGGTATGAGACTACAGTTTGCAAATAGATTTGAAGTTGAATGTTGGATGAGTTTTAGTGAGACCATTATTAAAATTTTGCACAATCAGCTGGTAACATTTTGGCTGCCCTAACAGGTATTTGGTTTTTTAGTTTGGGAAATTTTGCATTGGTTTTTAAAGCAACTAATTTTATGGATTAAGTGAGTCATTAAAGTTTAGAAACTTGTTAAAGATTAATCCAAGTTTTACATCAACCCGAGTTTATACTCAAGGGTTTCATTGGTATTCATCAACATATCAGTGGTTTTTCAAAAAGCCATTGTGGGTATCATGATTTAGCAACATTGTTTATGCAACCCCTAGTTATTGGATACAGGTTTTTGAAAAGAATAATTTTTTTATGCTCATTGTATAAATGCATGGAAAAAATCCATGACTGAGGGAGATGGAAAGAGAGAAGTTATAATCTAAACAATGTATTGTTGAAACAGACAGTTTATATTGTTTTCATCTTTGATTGTATTACAAAGACTATTTTGAGTTGAGCATTATTGAAAAATCATTTTGTATCCTATTGTAATTTTGTATCTACAGATAATCATTGTAGTTATAAGGTTCTAATAGGTTGCAATACTATTAGTTTTTGATGAAGTTGGTGCTTCTAATCTAAAGTGGGTGCTTTAGTTTGTTATTGGAGTTGATGCTCCACATTGTTATTGGAGTTGGTGATCCACATTATCATTGAGTTGGTGCTCAAAAATTATTGTAAACATTTTTTGGAGTTAAGCCTACAAGGAATTTTGGAGTGGTTTTTCTACCCCAAGAGGGTTTTCCACTCGACTAATTTCTGTGTCTCTCTTTTGGGGTTTGTGTCTATCTTGCATAATCTTTATTTCAGTTATTTGTAAATTTGTTCATGCAATGCTCTAATACTTTTCATAGTTTCAAGTTGTTGTCAAGATCATAGTTCATTTACTTGTGTTTAATGTGTGAAATTCTGCCATAAGTTAGTCTGGTGTTTTGTACATAAGAAAGCATCAAAAATTGTTCATCCAATACTATATGAACAATTTACAAAATTATTTGATATGAGTTGATATATTTGATCATCATTAAATCAGTCATTTAAAATTCAGTGTTTACTTTGTATTTATAAGGTCACCCTTGTTTAAAATTAAAAAAAGGGGTTTAAATCTACATTTCATGTTATACAAGTTTTAATATATTACTCTGATTCACACCCCCCAGAGTAATTGCACTTCCAACAATTTGAGCATTAAATTGGGCTTTCTGCAGCTTCAAATCCTACAGTTCTTTTATCACTTGGAGCCTTTATTCCTATTCTACTTTTGATCTATCTATTTCTTATCTCTCATATTCCAATTGTGCATTTAATTCATCCTTAGTCATAAATTCATAATTTTCTTTAGAGGCTACATTATCAATAGGCTCATTCTGATTCCTTCCCATTTCCTGATCATACTCATGTTGTCTCTTGATTCTTTCAGCCTCAATTCCAGCCTTGAATTCTTCTTCTTTCTAAGGATCTAGCTGATAGAAAGCATTCCTTTTCTCTTTAGAAGTATGAGCTTCTCCTGCTGAGCTATTTTCATTTTTCAATGTATCATAGCGATTATATGTCTCAAAGTGAGGTTTTGATGTTTTATCCTTATTTTTCATGCACATTTCATCAGAAACCTTCTTACCTTTATCATTCTTATGTGTCCATTTACTATTGTCACTAGGACCTCCTTTATACAAGGACCTTCTGCCTTGCATAGTTATACTTCCAAGGATTGTTATTTCTAATGATTACTTTAATTTATCAGAGTCGCCACTCACCTTCTAGAGAAGTGGGAAAATTATATAATTTCTTATTCCCAGCGGAGTCTTATATAAGGTGTTGACTCTATGATGAAGGATTGGATTCAGGTTTGGTTCCCTAGTAGAGTCGCCAAACTTTTAGGTCTCAAAAATGTTGGTTGAGGAACCACAAGAGGTTTCCAAGCTCTTGGTACATTTTTGGCTAATGTACAAGGCCAAATGAGGAATTTGAACCTTCTTCTCTTCAGGCTCTACCAAACCTAGGTGGGTGTACCTGTTCACATGGAGCAAACTTAGATTGTGTATTTCCTACTTAAGCAATTTTCCACAATGGCAATTGGAGGTGGAGAGATACAAACCTATTTGGTATAAATTGTATAAGAAATATGAAGATGGACTTATGAATATGTTCAGTTAATAGATGTAATTTTTTTTAAATGAATTGGCTATAATGAAATGATGAGATGGATAAGACCAGTTCCTTGTTGGGTAGATGGAGTCTAATGAAGATTTAGAATATGTGACTTGTATTGCAAATAATTCAAACTGTTTGGCACACTAATATTGGCTTATAACTTGTATAAACATGCAAGGATTTAATTACCAAGTTTTTCTTATTGATCCAAATGACCTTTTCCAGATTATTGTGATTAATTAAAATAATTTAATCCTTGCTTGAACGACTTAATTAATTGAACAACACAAGAACAACAAATGTGATTTGATAAATTGAAAATATCCTTGATACACCAATTTAAATAATAAGAAAATTTCAGCCTTGGAGACAACCAGATAATATTTTGAATAAATTCCAACAAAAAATTCATACCAATATGAGGCCACAAAATCATATATCTTCCATTGAATTCTTCAAAATTTATACATGCATCATGGTCTTTTGAAATGTGAGCATTTTATCTATCCCTACTCACTTGTTACTTTCTCTTATATCTATTCTAATAATTCCTTTTGGTCTTGTTCTCTCTTATTTATATGAGAGGCAACAAGCTTCAGACCAAAGGTAATGTCTTTTCATAATAAACCATAATTATGAAATTAAGCATAACTAAAAGAAACAAACAAGTATGTTAATCTATTAATCTTCAAGTAAAAGCTCATGGTCATCTAAGACCTGTGCAAAAACTTTACTGTATGATAATTTCTCTGTGTGATACAAATGATCAATATTCACTGGAGCCCAAATACTTCTCCTACCACTTACTGATTTCCAAATCATTTGGCAATTTGAATTCTTGAGCACATTCCAAATTTGTGAGATGAATCTGCCATCTATTGTCCAAGATATTTTTGAAATCCATTATGAAATTTGTGTATCCACTATCCACCATGATAATCCCATCAAGTAAAGTATGGAATTTGTCAGGATTGATCTCCCCATCATACTGTACATGTGTCAAGTCTTTTGGAACTATCTGATCAAATTATAATTTTTACTCATCCATTCCCTTTATCTGATTATCATCTTTGAATATTGATGGGCTAAAGAGGCATTTAATGGAGTCAAATGCAATCCTTCTATTCTCCACTTTCTTCCCCATATCTACCAAATACTTATATTCCTCAATTACACTCTTTACCATTTCCTATGTTGGTTTTAGTCTTGGTGGGGCATCTGGATACCTTTGTGTGGCTTTACACAAAGTAGTAAGTGTGTGATAGGATGGTTGCCACCTTTTTTAGAGTTCTTCAAGGATAGGGGAGTTAGCATTTATTTGTTCCAAAGATTTAATCAAAGTGCTAAATATTTCATATAATACACCCATTTTATCCTTCAATATCCCGATTCTATGCTCCAATATCTTCCTTAGAATCTCCATGATATGCTTCTTGACATCCTCCATATTATGTTTCTTTAGTTTACCAATTCTATCTTTCAATTTTTGAATTTTTGAATCTTCTACTTCTACAAGTGGGTGATAAACAACAATTTATCCCCTCTCACTATGGTAGTCTGATGCAACTATTGTGTCAGCTTCATATTCTCAATAAACAATTTGTTCACTTCATCATTTGACAATTTTAGTCTCTTTTCATATTCATTGATCTTCTTTTCCATATTTTCTACCACATCTTTAGTGAACATTGTAGAATGCATAGTTATTGTTGCAGCCTCTTTAGGAGTTGTATTTCATCATTCTCAACATGGCTGACCCCTTCATTTCCTGCACCACATCCAAGAGCCTATTCTTCATTGTGTTCTTTTTTTTTGTCCACAAAGAAAGAGTTTGGCTAGTAGGGTTGTACCTTGTTCCCGAAACACCTTCCTCTAAATCAAACTCCTCTACTAACATTGGATCATCTTGTGCTGTAATCTGATCTAAAATAAAAACTTTAGATAGCTCCATCCTAGGTATAATCAACATATCACTTTTCAATACTAGCTCTCTTGCCTCTTGGGGGGTGACACTGATATTATCAACATTTAATTTTGCATATGTATGAGCCGAGATTTCAGCCTACTTTGATTCAACATCTCCTATAAGATTGATCTTCAATCTCTCATTAGATTGTTTCATCTTCATCTTAATCTGGAAGTCCTTAAATTCACTTGTATGGATGAAGTTATCATCTTCTATAAACCTTAGAGAAGCATCTACCCTCTCATCATCCTGAATCTCATCAACTCCCTTTTCTGATAGCTTGATCTTAGGATCATGAGGCTCTTGAATTTTTTGTTGCTCTAATACTTCATTTTAGTCAGAGCTAAAATTGCCTCTTCTTCTTCATCATCACTTGAGCCATAATCAACCAATGACTCAGTCTTCTATTTCTTGGGCTAGGGTTCATGTGTAGGATATGGTGGGGATGGATGTGTAGGTGATGGGGGCTTTTATGTGATGTAGATTCTTCATGTGATGGCTAGTGGGGTGTGGGAAGTGGAATTAACCCCTCATCTTGGGCCATTTTATAAAATCCATCAAAATTTTCAAGGATCATTTTCATCCTTTTGAGAAGATTGTGTTCATTTGCAAAATACCCTTTAAAAATTTTATTCTTCTACTTCTTCTGATTTTCCCACCTCATCATCATTATCCATCTCCTTCTAGTCTGGAATACATCAGCAAAATATACCAAATTCCTTATTACATCCTCCTCAGGGTCAAATACATGAGATATGGCCCTCTTTGTTACCAAGGTCCTTATGATCATATTAATATGACCCTCTAGGTCACATACTCTTTCATTTCTAGGCTTGAGGGGATAATTAACGCTCATGAACCTCTGTAATTCCTCCAACATATCATATCATAGACAAATCCTCAAATACTATTAAATCAAGAAAAAATGTTCCTTTCCTCTAATTCCTCATTAAGTCATGTTCCATCCAAAACACCAGTTTTGTACAAGGAGTCTTACTCCATTCTCTTGTGTGCATAGATTTATTCTCCTAGTCCATTTCATTTCATTTTGGTACAAGATTAAATGATACAACAAAGAATATTTTCTAAAGGAAATGGGAGCCTTAGCTTCTCTGACTTGCAACAAACCCTCATGTATTTGTTCTTTAATTATAGATGAAAAATAAAATTCCACATTTGACTTGAGATGTTGAATAATCATAGCCATCCTCATCAATCCCACTGACATATTTTCTTTTGCATCTATCCCCAGTACTTGACATAATGCATGATAGGTGTTTTTGATGTAAACCTAAAAATATGAAACTGGGAAAGGCTCCATTTTTTAGGAAGGGATGGGGAGTATTATGTTATTATCACCCCTCTTCATATGCAGGGGGAGCTCATCACTTCTATATGTTCTTCTCATCCTCTTGTACTCTTGTTCCATTTTCCCCAAATTCTCCTCTATTAGAGCTTTCTTTTTTAGGTTAAAACACTTGATAATGGCCTCTATTGATACATCAACCAAGCACCCACCATCTAGAAAGCTTGAAATTTTGGTTGGGGCATGGTAGCTATGGTCCAGGGCTTTAATTAGCTCAATATCAATGAAAATATTTGGGACAATCAGTTTGGATAAATCAAGTGTCCACGAGTTTGATGTCAAAACCTTATCATTTCTATTTCGATAGAAATACCAATACAAGTTCCAACCCAACTGAGGTGCAATAGGGTCTCTACATCCCTGAGCTAAGTCTCTAAAAACCTTTTTGGGCCTTTTATCTACTAAACTAGGTAGTAAAGAAAGTAATGGAGACTATAAAGAGGGTTTACTAGCTTTGACTTAATCTTTTTTAGCTCCTACTTTCACTTTCTTTGGTGTCATTGTTATAAAATTCAAAGAGTGATGAGCAAAGCTTACCTGGTGAGATAATTTTCCTCATAGAATTTCCTTTACTCCCACACCTTGAGCTCATCTACACTTGGTCTTTGTTGTTATGAATGAGAAATCTCAATCTACTTCGTGTATCTTCACACCAAGATGCATTAACTCTCGACTCATAAATTCACATCTTTCAAATCTTTGTGTCGAGATAAATTTCATATTTTGATGTTGACTGATGTGATTGGCATGCTTTAAATGACCCAACGACTACTTTACCATGATACCTCATGGTACTTTTCACTCCCTTGCAGTATCGCGGTATGTTTTGTTATCCTTCTTTAGTGTACCACTCTACCACACATCACCTTTGGCTCTCTTGCAATACCACAATGTATCCTTAATATATATATCAATATATCACTATACCATGGGCTACTCTTTATCTTCCTGCGATACCATGGTATCATCCCATTAATCCTCCTTAATATACCACTTCACCACAAGCTATGTTCTGACCCTTTGCAGTATAGTGGTGTCTCCTTTCATCATTACTCTTTAGTATACCACTCTACCCCAAACTATGTATTGACTCCCTAAGGTACAGTGGTAAAGGGGTATAGATGACAGTGTATAATATTGGCACCTTTTTCCGTCATACCGCGAGCTACTTTGTAATGAGTTATGGTAGAGAGGTATGAAGTGAAGGTTATATGGGGTGACTAATGTAACAATAGTATAGCAGTAAAAGGAAATTTTGACCTTATGGATGACAATAATGAGATGTTTTATGAAAATGATAGTATGAATTTCAGATTTTCATTGATAAAATCCTTAAATTTTTATGAAAATTCTAGTTCCAACATAATGGTTGAAAAAACTGTGAGCAACCATGTATAGAAAAAGGTAAATCTACCTCTAACTACCTCTATAAAAAAGACAATGTAATGCATTATGTTGTTATTTGCTAATATTCCCCCATTATTGCATTGTTTTGTATCCTTGAAATCTCTAATGCACCTTTTAAGGGACCCCTCTTAAGGTTTATATAACAAAAATTGTTGATTACAAAATGTATATACATCTTTCTGAAGATATTCCTTGAAGAAAAAAAATTTGAATCAGGTAAAGCTCCTCTATAAGTTTCAAGATGAATTTCTGACTTCTTCCTCCATAAACTCCTAAACCATATACTGTAGTTATTGGACAACCACCCTCGAAAGGTTATCTCCTCAATCCTCATAAAGGTATAACCCTTTGTCCCTGACTATAATTATTAGACAACCATCCTTGATAGGTTTTCTCCTTGACCCTTATAAAGGTGTAATCCTTGGTCACAATCTCATGAACTATTTGGTAAACAATCCATATTGATCTCTTCACCAAACCCCTTGCCTATCTCCAAAAACAAAACTTCACAATACATGTATCTTCAAATATGTCAGCAATAACAAAGAGAAGAAAATAAAGCCAAAAATGCTTCTCATACAAAACATCATGTCAAAGCGAGAAGCTAACTTGAGATGATGAAAATTCCTTCATCCTCTAGTGCCACTAGACTCCAATATCAACCTTGATACACTTTATCTATTTGATGTCTTGGATGAGTCTCTGGAGACCTCATTAGGAATAGCAAAGATGGCCCCAAAAGTCCAAGCATAATTATTTGAGGATCCATTGGAAACATTGATAAACTCATCTACAAGATATTGAGCAATTGTTTTATTGTTTTGAAATGCACTTTCCCAAGCATTGGCAAGAAGAAAATAGATTATGTGAGTGGCATAACTCAAGGAATATACACTAACTTCTTGATGTCTTTCAATTCATAAAGATAATTCGAATTGCATATTCTCTTACAAAGAAACTTACCTCCAAGCTACAACTAATAAGTAATTCATACAAATAATCATTTAGGCATTTATGTATCCTAAATTTTTTGAAACAAATGATTGAACCAATTGTATCATCTAGCATACACAGTACCTAATTCACTTCAATAATGAATTTAATATAACCAGGTGTATCAAGATGACCATCCCAATAAGAGTAAGTGGAAATGAATTGAATGGAAAATACTTCTACATTATCCCAATTCATGGATTCCATCTTAGAAATATTTCTTTCTATCAATTTTTTTTCCATACTCTAATTGTTGAAGGTTGGAAAATAATAAACCCTTCTTCCAATATTTCTAAGGTTGGACTATTAAAAAACTTTGTGGAGAGGGGAATTAATAAACTTACTATTCTCATTCCATAGATATCACATGGCTCTATTGGCTTCTACATCAAGATGACTCCAACTCTCATAGGATTTTTCATTTCTTTCAAATGATTTAATTTTCCAACAACCACTCAATCTATAGCTTCCATTTTTCTATGTGCAAGTCACCGATTCCCTCTTCTCGAATCTAGACAAAGCACTTCATCAATTGTCCTTCTTTTTTCATTTCTTACACTACCAAGCACAACATTCAATATGAATCACACCTTTCTCACTAGCGAATACATGTTATTCAATCCTTATTCACACTTCATTATTGCCCAAGAACAAGACATTGAGTGGTAACATGATTTCTACAACAGTAACATGGTTTCTACAATAGATCAATCACCTTCTATATGAACATTGGCCTATAGAATTTTGAAACACCAAACATTTTATTGCTTATATTGCAGAGATTTTGGATACCTTTATCATTGTAGATCTAATCAGTCACAAACAACTACCACCAAATAACAACTCTTCTTCAAACTTCAACATAGGCTCACACCCAATCTTGATGCCTCCATGCTCACATATTATCATACTCATCTTTCCACCATGCAGAGGGACACAATTATTGCAGCTATGATACCATATGAAGGGAGAAATATGATGAATGTATTCAATTCATCTTACCAATAGGTAGGACAAAAATTATATAGGACAAAGTATAATGAATAGTTGAAACAATCATGAGAAACCATGTATAGAATGAAGTAAATTTAACTCTAAATACCTCCATAAAAATACAATGTTATACATTATGTTTTTATTTACTAACATGATTCCCCCCTCTCAATCTTTGGGTGTGTTCAACAGAATAAGATGATGACAAAGATTGATGGGTGAGAGCCAATTCATCGGAGTTTGTTTGGATAGGTGGTTGGTCATTACTTAATATTTTATTCTTTTCACCCAATTGGAAAGTGATGACATCATGTCTATGTTTACACTCCTTAGCACTTTGATTTCTTCTCAAACATGTTTCAACTTTCAAAAGGTTAATATATGGATTCCCTACTATAGGTCTATTTTCTTCCTTTGGAGGATGAATGGAAGGAACCACTGTAGGTTGAGAAACAATTGTATATTTAGGTACATATACATGTTTTTCCTTTGGATTCAAAAAGGTAATTATGTGATTGTCTCTTGGTCATTTATAAGATAGTAGAGCTGGAACTATGACATTCATGTCAAGTGTATACCGAAAGATACTTGGTTCAAACATAGGTTCATCTACTACTTGTGAGGTAGGATGAGCATCCATCAAAGTCCCAATAGACTGAGGAACCTTAGGTGGGATATTACTAAGAGATAATTTAGCTATATATTTGGATTTGAACTTTTTATATGATATAAAATAGTGATCCTCATAAGGTTCAATAGTTTCAATAGGTTGAGGAAAAAAAAAACCTAATGAAAAGTTTATGGGAGATGACAAAATTTTAAACCCACTATGATAAACATGGTGTATTCCATCTTCAAATGGGAAATTTATGCACTTGTGGATTACTGATGGGACCATATTCATTGAGTAGCCATGGATAGCCTAACTTTAAATGAAATTGGTTTGATATCGTGATAATGGTGAATGAAACATATGACTATTTTGGTCAAAATTTAAGTGGGGGAGTTATTAAACCTATCATAGGTTGAACAAAATCATCATAATATTTTAGCCATTCTTTCAATTGTTCATAGTTTTCTTTGTAAATTTAATGCAAAAATAGAAATTCTTCAATGAGCATGTTCTCTAGATACATGGCATCAATGAGTATCCCCCTTGTAGGTTTTTCATTAATATGGTCAATGATATAGAGAGGACCATTAGGTGCATTTATGGATACATCAATATGTGTAAAAGAAATGTCAAGCAAAAAATTGGTTTGACTGTTACAAGGTTGAACTTATAAATTGTGTTTATTGTATTAGACATATCATAATCTTCATCATCATTATCACTATATTGCACAAAGGTGAAGGAATGGCATGGTAATGGGGTGGTGAAAATTTGTAAGTTTTGGTTGTGTGGATAGATTGATTCATTTCCTTTGTTATTAACATCATCTATTTGGATTCAATTATAGTTAATGAGATCTTGTAGTTTGTGCTTAAGATGCATACACCATTCTATATCATGTCTAAGTGTACAATGTATATGTTGAAAGCTGAAAAAGTTGATTTAATCTATAAACGGAAATCAAAATTTCAACATAACATCAATGAAGCCTTTCTTAAATGAAAGCACATGAAAAAATGTAACTAAAATATACAAAACCAAAACACATGCATCCAAAAGAAAACTAACTCCATTTTTCTCCTATTCACCAAGATATTGATTTATGCATTTAGTGCTCTCAGATTTTCACAAGCACAAGTGCAACAAGAAGCTATCATAAATGAAACAAAGGATTGTATGATAAAAATTGAATGTTATTTTTGGTGAGAAGAGGGGGTTTGTATAGATGTCCTCACACAGTGGATGCAAGTTGTGGTAGAAGTGTACGATTAAAGAGTGCAATGGAGAAATGATAATTATCCCATATTCTTTAATCAAATGAAATTGATTGAAATGAGAGAGATAAATGAGTGGCTTTATGATATGATGTAGGTTTAGGAATTTGGATTGAAAGTGAATTTATGAATGATTTAATGGATTTATACATGAAAATGCAAATGATTTAATAAAATATGCAATGTATATAAGATTAATGTAAATTAATGTATGGATATTATTATGCATGAATAAAGTATGTATGAAATGGAAAAATGATGAATAAATGATTATGCAAATGAATAATACTTAGAATATGTTAATGACTTAAGTGAATTGATGAATGAATAGAAGAAAATTTTAAATGAATTAATTAAATAGATAATAATATCCATTTAAGTAATAGATGAAAAATAGGATGATTGTGATGACATATTTTGAGTGTCTAAATTTTCCCCATGTTTGAGATAATGTAGCTTGTTGCATTGTTTCAAAGAAAAAGAATTGATTAATCAAGCATGCCCCAGGGACATCCTAGTGAGGATGATGATAAGGATAATATGCCCCCTCGAGAGATTGATCAAGCAAGTTGTAATAAGATTAATCTCTCGATATATCACAAAGAGAAGATTTGATAATTAATATTGTGTGAGTGATAAAGCAGAGATGAACATTTGATAAAAATTCACAACTGATGGGAAAAGATGTATATTTGATGAAAATAACCAATACAGTTAGGTTGATAAGTTGATTAAGCTAATTGATATTGATACTAGCATAAAAAAATGATTGATTAATAGATTGAGTGATCAAGGAGAATTAAGTCCCATGATAGAAAAAAATTTGATTGATTTGATATTTAGATTAAAAGGAAAGTATCGGTTAGATAAACCAATTAATTAATCTTATGAGATACAAAGCATGAAGAAAAAATGAAATGATGAAGGAAATGGATGATGGAAGAAATGGTAGATGAAAAATAGATATGAAGGAAATGAAGCTTCTTGTTCTTTACAAAGTGCTATATCATCATAGAGTGGTAAAATATGAAAAATGGAAAAAAACCACCATGGTATGACATATACCAAGGTGTGCAAGGTCATCCATCTATAAAATAGACAGTCATAGATAAGGAATGTCCTAACTCATACTTATAGAAAAGTTGCCCCATTTTTTTTGTCAAAAAAAAAACATAGACGACAATCAAATAAAAGATGAGTCATGAGACATCATCACTCCTCTAAATCCTTCATGGGAAATCCTCGAGGTAGCTAGTAACATCACCAAAGAAAATCCAAAAGATAAGACAAAATAGACTAAAAAGGTCAACAACCATTCAAATTGTTTGCCAATAAGTGTTTTCCAATGTGTTAAGGGACAAAGTGAGTGATGGATGGAATATTTTGACAAGGCCCGGTTTCAAGAGAAGAAATATGTTGTACAAGACATCAAGTCTAGTTTCAATCATGCAACTACCTATTTAAGGAAAATGACAAAGTGTGATAATGATAAGGTTTGGTTTCAGGAAGGACACATCCTATATAAGACCATTGGTTGTGATCAATTTGACTAGTTTGATTGATTTGAAAAATGACTAATTTGACTTGGAGGCTTGTCAGCTTGCTTGTCTTGTTGATTCAGGATTTGTGTTTGAAGTGTAGATGATGATGTTGTGTCTAAGTTGACAATGTTAAATTTATTTTGACTGACTCGATGAACCCTAAAAGACTAACCTAGGGAGCCTCAAGAGAACATCGACAGATGGCCTTTCCTATGTAACAATGTCCAAAGACCTCATAGTTTGACATGATCCTTGAATTTTTTTCAATGAAAAAGAACCAAATCATGATTTTATTTAAAAACATCTAAAGGACTGACCTAATGCCTTAGGGGCACATCTATAGATGGCCTTGCCTATGTCCAGTTGCAGAGGCAATGTAGTTTGAGAATGACAAAGATTGACATGACTAACTTTGACTCTATTTTTGGGATTTTTTGAAAAGTTATTTGAATGTTTTTGGGTTTTGACATGTTTTGATTTTTTTTTAGATTTTGAAGTTTTATGTTTTTTTTGGATTTTGTAATGTTTTAATTTTTTTGTCTTTTGGAATGTTTTATTTTTTGGAGTTTTGTCATTTTATGATTTTTTGTCTTTTTGGAATGTTTTTTATTTTTTTGGCTTTTTGGAATGTTTTGATTTTTTTTGTCTTTTTTTTTATCTAGCCAACTATAATAAGGATGAAAAAGCTTTAGTACATGGATGATATGGGGAAGTGTGGATTTTTCTATAGATGATACACTATAATGACCATGAAAAATACATATGGATGATGCCTAAAAGAAAGTGAGCCATCATGCACAAGAATCCAAGGACAAACATGATCTTTCCCTTAATCAAGTTGAATACCAATTGAAAGGTGATGACAATGATGAATTTGTTTGACATGGGAAGGACACATCTGGAAACAACATGAGGATGATGATTATATGACTAGAGGATCAAGGTTTGTAGCAAGGCTAGAAACAAATCCAAGAAATGTGTTGGATGATGTGCTACGATGCATGGCAAGATTGTATTGGTTAGGATTATATGGGATGATGGATGAATGTTGGGTAAGTGAATTAGAATCCTTATACCATTGAAAAGGGAAAACATGGACATGTGATAGGTATGAAAGGATAATGGATTGATTTTGGTAAAGGACGGGAGACATGAGGATTATTGTCATATGATCTCCAAGGACTATGTCACATAGGAATAATTTGTTTTCTCCAAGGTATGGGTATGGATAATGTTATGAGGGATATGACATGATATTTCATGGATAGTGTATGACTAGATGATAGACATGTCAAGAGTTTTCCCACAGAATGATTTATGTTTTTACCCCAATCCTTATCAAGATCAAAGTAGGTGGGAAAATGGATGGGAATGATATGGATTAAATGGATAGATGGAAATCTCATGAGAAAGGAATGGGAGATGAGACAACTTTCCCCCAAGTGTAAAGGTCCACATAGCTAATTTATCTTACACATGATGCCTGTTTTCCAAGTTTTCATCATGGAACTTATCCAAAGTGCCTTAAGAATGGTTTTCGCTATTGGATGAAATATTTCTCTTTACTATTGTTTTTGATATAAATATATATATTGTTGTCACCAAGATGCCTATTTTCCAAGTTTTCATCAAGGTGACAATTCTTTTGATTTTTCAAATTTTTTGAATTTTTATATGGACTAGATGTTTTGGATGTTCATTGACTGTTTTGACTCCACTGTTAGTGTTGATGTAGAGACTAGGGCCATGATATGCCAATAATGAATTTTATGAAGTATTTTCCATGTTAGGATCATAGTGCTTGCATACAACTAATTGATGTCATTGTGATCCTTGTTGGTACTAGAGTTGGCCTTATCAAAATACACACATTGCAATAGAGTGCCATGAGAGTCCTTACAATAAAGAGTTGCTACCAAGATGTGATGGATTTTTGAGGTATTTCTTTTAGAATTTAGGCATGATGTATGATTATGATGGATGATGGTATATGTGTTTGGAAATTTAGATTTAGGAATTTTCATTGGCCAAACTTGGGGTGATGAATGATGGAGATTGGATTTCAGATTAGGATAATGTTTAGAACCAACACTTTTATATGCCTTTCCTGATGACCATTTTGAAGGAGGTGGAAATTTTTTTATATGTGGGAAACCTCTTTTCTTGTGGATCCACATTTTGATTGAATTTTGGATTTGGAATATTTTCTTTTCTTGATTCATTTTTCTTTGGGATCCATTTTAATTTCATTTATCCACTTGGATTTTTGTTTGATTCAATGGCCTTTGACATTTTATTTTGAACTTTGGATTTGTAAGAATTTTATTTTTGTTGGTTCCAAATGGAAGGTTTATTCATGTTAGAATGATGGTTTATGGTGTGGATGGAAGGAGTGTTCAAAACAACCTTATGACAAGGACTACTCATGGCCTCTATTTTTATGATTGTATTAGATAAAGATGCCCCCAATATCGAGGAGGTACCACTAACATCATTTGATTATCTAACTGAAGAATAGCCAAGACCTTTATGTCTAGGATTTTCATGAAAGTGTATTGGTTCTAGAATTCCTTGCTCATGTATGCCTAGTCCTCTTTCTTGATACTACATACTCTGATAGATTCTATTTGTGATGGGGTATTTGTTATTTTGAAAGAAATATGTGAACCCATCATTATTTAGTTGGAAACCATTACTCAAAATTTTCTCATCTGCAAGAAATCCTACTCTAACAAATATAGATGATCCTAGTTGATAAGATGTTGTAACTTCATTGATATGTTGGATATATTTTTTATTAATATCTTTGATATGATTTTGCAATATATCAGATTCAGATGATTTTACCTGTGCTTCCAAGTTGATGTAGAAACATTCCTTATGGTCATAATCATAGAGTCCAGTGAATTTAGCTATAGCTTGATCATTTGCAAATATGTCTAGAATAGGAGACTCTTGTTCTAGAGGAAAATCATCGAAGTGTCTAATGGAGGCAAGTGTCTCATTTTTGGGAAATGGATGTGTTTGGGGTTTGGATTGGATCAACTTCAAATGTTTGATCTTGAATGGCATAAAGGTCGATGAGCGGATTGTTTTGGATTTCTTGATCAATGGTAGTGTTGTGATCAAATATGGGTTTGTCTTAGGTGACATGACTGTTTGAGAGGATTTCTTGGATGGAATTGAGGATGGGGTCATGGGATTGACTACTTTGATCTTGACATGAAGGTGAAGATATGGTGTCATGCCTTGGTTTTTCTACTTGACATATACTCTTAAGTGTAGGTAATGGGATGTGATTTTGGAGATCATGACCAAATTATTTTCAAAACTAAATGTAGGTTGGGATGGAGTGAATAGAAATGGATTAGTGGATTATGGACTAGGATAGGATGTGGAGGCTTAGAATGGGTTGAGAGATGATAGAATAGGATAAGATGTAGCAGCTTGGAATGGACTAGTGGAAGGTTGGTTTCCCTTGTCAAGGTTAGGATAAGGGTGATTAATGGATTTTTTTATGGATTAATGGTATGTATTGTGCTAAGGGAATCTTGATAATGAGGGTATATGGATGGAGGAAAAGATTTTATTAGTTGTTGGTAAGAGGGATAGATGGGTGGTTGACTATGGTTTGTGGGTGATTGCGTATATAATTGATCCATTGTCTCTTGAATTATATGGATTCTTGGTATTGCCCATTGTAGATTAATGTAAGGAAAATAGAGGTACGGAAACACTTTCCTAATGATAATTCTAAGAAGAGAATGTACAAACATTCTTGAATTCTGAATTATAGTTCATTAAAGATGCACATTAATAGAATAATAGATTAGAACAAATTTAACACAACCATAGAATGGACACCAGATTTAACATGGGAAAACCCTTTTAGGAGAAAAAACCACCACACCAAGTAAAAAAACTTTCTATTATAGTGAAAAAAGTCCACATAAAGAGTTACAATTTGTTGAATTTAGATGTCTATTCACACTCTCAATACAAGAAGCATTACAATTCTGATCAATCTCATTCTCTCTCATCTGACTCACAACTCAACTCCAAAACACTATTACAATGCATTACACATTATAGTATTTTCCTTTAGTGAGAAATTTTCCCCAATCAACCTACATCACTAGACCCATACTCGGAAACATACCAATTTGGTTCCCATTCGTTAAGATAGAAAAAACATCAATCAACACTTACCATATCGGGCCATTGATGAGACAACCACAAGCCTCTCATTGATCTATTCAAGTCTCACTGACGAGTGTAATACTTGCCAAACCAAAATAGTCATTGGAGTATCAACGAGACAAGAGACTGTGTCTCATTAATCACTCATCGTCACAACAATACATGCTTCTCAAAGTACACTATTGACCAAGTCCATCACCTCATTAGAGAGACTTCATATCATTTCCCATTCATGTAAGCAAGTGTCACCAATGTATACTTTGCAGCTTCATATCTATCAGCTCATTGATGAGACAAGGTTGAGGGTCCCACTGAAGTCCAAGAGTCCCACCGATGAGAGTCATTAGTCCATCAGGGAGAAAAAATTTAAGGTCTCACCAAAGTAGCCACGTCCCACTGATGAAGTCAGACTATAAGAGATTTCACGAACTTCACAAACCATGACTCAAAGTTTCAAAGTTTCAATTCTTCACGACATCACAATCACTCTATTGTTCAAACCTCCATTAGCATCCTACCAACAGTAAGGTGTCACATAGATGAAAGAACTTAATGAATAGATGAAGACTTATCAGACCATCATTGGGACAGAGAACAAGGTCCCATCGATAGAGCATAGTCTGGTTGATCAAGGAGATAGGAGAACACAAAGTTACTAGATCAAGCTAGTAAATTGAGACACATTTTCAACAATTAATTTGTATTCAACTTGACTAGAAAGCATATCAAGGTGAATGGAATACATGGTGGTGGATGGTATGAATCCTAAGAGATGTCAATGCAATGAAAGGTATGCACCTATGCCCAAGGTATGCAACCTAAGTGATTTTTTTTTGTATTTTTGAATATATAAGGATGCCTAATAATGATACCTAGATTAAGAGTCAAGGTGATGATAGTCTACGATTAAGGTATGCAAAGTGTGGGATGAAGGGATTGAATAGTGTGACCTAGTATGAAGGCTAAAACATTTGGAAAACCTAAGATATAGTTGCTAATCAAACTAAGATAGGAATATCAACTAATCTGATTATCAATGGCCTTGGGTAAAGTAAATACTGATGTGTTGACAAGGTGGTCTCAAATTGGACTATTGAGTTGAGGAACCAAACTAAATGATGAGGAATAGGATAAGTGTTGCTTGAAAGGTAAGGTCAAGAGAATACAAAGTTGAAGCTATGGTCAAGTCTAAGTTTGATGAATTTCCTAATCAAGAGGTTTATACAAGCTAAGAATATGACCTAAATATTCGACCTATGGGGAACGTTCAATGCAAAAATATGAGGTGATAGATGAATGAATGATGACATAAATGAGGTGAGAAAGTCCTTGGTATAAATATATTTAAATGTAAAGCTTATTTTGGGTATGTAGGCTTAGTTTGTTTCAAGGTCTGAATGTTGTCAGTTTTGTGTGTGGTGCTTGTTTTCTTGTTTTCTTTGAATACACACACATAAAACACAATGTCTTGAGTTTTTTTTTATTGTGAATGTTGTTTGACCATTGCAATAAAAGAACATTCAAGTACAAATCCTAGGCTAGCAGAGACAATATTTTCTAGATTCTCACTTGGATTTCTCCAACTGCACTTATTTAGAGTGGATAGTTTAGAAGTTTGGCTGCACTGGCTCCCCATTACACAAAACAAACTTATCAAGCACACCAAACTTCAAGTTCCCAAAGACATGAATATTTCAAGGAAATTTCTATCTCAACTTTGAAGTGTCAGAACATGGGACAAATTTATATGTCCGACCTCTTGCACCAACAAATAGAAGGATTTTAGCTACTACAATAGTTGGTTCTTAGTAAGGGCATTCATTCAAGGTGGCCATGCATGTGGCAAGATCAGCTCAAGATTATGGTCAATCAAGAGGCCTCCCAATCCCTTCCTAAGAAAGGATTTTGACATGCCATATGGGCACTAGGGGTGGCACTTTTCTGTATGACACATTCGCACCTGATGCTTATGATTTTTGTCACAAATACATTTTTTATATAGTGGTTCAAAAGATTTTGGCTTTAGCTTGTTACCATTTGGGCCATTCCCACCTTTCAAGGTAGGGTATTAGGCCCTATAAAGGTATACAAAAGCAAGGAAATATGTTTCTTTTGATCTCCTAGGTCACATGAAGTGCAAGGAGAGAGCATAAACAATTCCTTTGCCTCAAACTTGCATGGGGTTCATTTTAAATCCAAATCAAAATATGTGAGTGGTTATACAAAATTTCAAAGGGATGCTTTTGATTCTCAAGATCATCGAGTGGTGTGGGAGAAGAGCATACACATTCAATGACAAAAGTGCAAACCACAAGACATTGAAAAAACTTGTTAATTTTAGCCCTTGCTTATGATGAGACAAACACTTTATTTCATTTTTAGAAAAATGAATCTAAATGTTATCTAATCTATAAAAATAAGACACAATGTTTCAAGATTAGATTCCCTGACAATCGAACCTACAACACATTGATTAGTAATTTGAGTCAATGGTCTTTGACAAATGAGAGTTTATGTTTTTGATTTTTCAAGTCTTTGACGTGTGAAAGTTTAAGTTTTTTCTTTGAAGTCTTGGAAAAATGAACCTGTAAAAAGCCAAAGATTAGCCACATAACCAAAATGAAAATAAGAAAGAAAAATGACATTGATGAGGGCCACACTACCCAAAACCCATAGAAATCACAACAATAGATACCAACATAGAAGTTGCAATACAAAAAAGTGACTCACTTTTAATTATTTTTAGAAAATGAAATTACATATTCAAAGCTTACATGCTACAACCTCATGGTCTTGATTCATTACAAAAAAATCAACTCTGAAAAGAAAATCTACTATTCAAAGCCACAATCTACACTATCAGGGCCACCTTCTACAACCCCTTCATATCCCTTTTTATACCCAATAACCACCCTAGAATGTTCTAGAAAGTGTAAATTTCCCTTTTTTTTTGGTGCTAAAAGTATCGTTGTTTGATTTTTGGCCTAGCAAGAATTTTTTATGAAATTCACTTTTTAGAGGATCAACTTTGTGGGGCCATAAATTTTGATCCAAATTTCTGATTTTTTATTATTGCATATCGTTGGAAAGCTCTCGATGAGCTATACAACACATGAGCCCATTGTAGGTTGGTTCAACCACTTTTTGAGTTGTTTTGGGGCCTCTAAAGTTTTATATCTGAATTTTAAGCTACATTGGAAAATTTTTTTGGGACAAAATTTAATATCTCTCAAACCATGTAGGGTATTGAGGTTATTCTTTTGTGACCAAATTTTTTTATAGCTCTGCTCCTTGGGGTAAATTTTCATGTCCATACAAGCATGTTTAGGCCAACTTACTAATAATAGTAAATGTTTGGTTTTTGCTATTTTTGATGCCTAACAGTCTTATACCCCCTTAAGTGCCATCATGGGACTCAAAAAGACTAAATAAAATAAAGAAAACATTTTTTTGGGTGATGCAAGCTTTCCCTACACCACTAGATGCTCCTACATTAGAAGATCCTCTGCTAAGATAACAAATCCCAGATACACCAACTCTCTCTTCACAAAACAACATTTATTCAAATTAATCAATAGCTTCTCCTCCCTTAGCTTCTCAAAAACTCTTTAGATATGCATCAAGTGCTCCTCCAATGTCTTACTAAAAATCAAAATATCATCCAAGTAAGCAATAACAAATTTTCCTAAAAATTCTTTCAATACCTGATTCATAAGCTACATAAATGTGCTTAGTTCATTGGTTAGCCTTAAAGGCATGAATAACCACTCATGCAAGCTCTCAGCTCCACTCAAACAATCCATAATGTCATCCATTCTTGGCAAGGGAAATCTATACTTGATGGTGATCTTGTTGATGGCTCTAGAATATGTACACATTTTCCATTCCCCATCCTTCTTTGGTGCTAGTACTATAGGTACTACACATGGACTCAAACTCTCTCGAATCAATCCTTTCTGCAACAACTCTTGCACTTGTATGTTCAACTCTTTCCTCTTTGTTGGATTCATATGATGAGCTACCTTATTTGGAAAATTGGCTCTAGGAATCAGGTCCATCTGATGACTAATATTTCTTATACGAGGAAAAACTTCAAGTACATTATCAAAAAATAATATCTTGAAACTCATTCATGAAATTTGAAACCTCTACATGTACCTCGATAGTATCTTATTTTTCAATCCTAGGGATCAATGCAAAACACATATGCTCATGCTTCATATCTTCTAGAATTTCTTCCATCAACCAAATAGATTCTTACATTACTACATACCTTTTCCTCTACCTCTTTCAAGGGTTTCAACTTATGATGAACTCCATCCTTTGTCAAAGAATAGGTGTTGGCAAGTCCATCATGTACTGCTCATCGATCAAATTGTCACGGTCTTCCTAACAACATATGACAAACATCCATAGGAATAATATCACACAATATCTCATCATGGTAATTTCCAATCTTGAAATTTACTCATTCATCAAGGCTTTATGGTCCTTCTACAACCAAGCAATTTGGTATGCATTAAGATTCCTTCTTCTCTCCAACCATAACTTAATAACCATTTCTTCTGAAACAAGGTTATTAGTAGTACCTCCATCAATAATAGCATTGCAAACTGTACCCTCACACTTATATCTGGTGCAAAAAAAATTATTCCTTTGAGTTGGCTCCTTCTCCTCATTCAACAAGGCTCTTCTAGTAACAAGAACCTCTCCTCTTTCTACATCCTTAGAATGTGAAGACTCAACATATTCATCAACATGTGCAACTTGTACATTACCCTCAGGTCTTCTATTTATTCTTCCTTGATGTTGAGGACACTCATAGGCTCTATGTCCTTCTCCACACTAGAAGCAGGTTCCACATAAGCCACCTCTTCCCAGTCCTCATCCAAATCTTCCCCTTCCTCTTTGGTCTCTATTATTCTAATCATGAGGATTGTAGGTGTTATCTCCTTTCTGGTTCTAGTTGCTACTAGAGCCTTCACCCTTCTTTTGATCTTCATTTCAACCTCGGTATGATTGTCCGCTAGTCTTTCCTCCATGGCCTCCACCTCGTTGTTTGTTCTCAAACCTCTTGTTTAGTCATTCTTCAACCTTTAGAGAAAATTGATAAGCATCCTCAATGGTGGTCATTCTTACTAGTACCAATTCTTCTTGTATGCTTGGCTTCAACCCATTAATATAATAAACGACTTTCTCTTTATTCACTTTAGAATATCCTATGATTAGGACCTTGTGAAATTCCTTTTTGTATTCTTTTCACTATACTTGTCCCTTGCCTCAAGCTTTGCATCTTCTTGAGAAAATCCAATTCGTAATTGACTAGAATAAATTATTTCTTCAATTTTGACATCATTCTATCCCATTTCGAATTTTTATCTTTCCCTTGTCTTCCTCTTTCTAACTATACCTCTTTCCACCATATACTAGCATGACCTTTTAATTTTGTCTTTGAAAACCTCACTCTATGAGGATCTTCAATCTCCTCAAACTCAAAAATTTCCTCCATGTCATTGATCCAATCAATCAATTCTTTGGGATTTAGATTTCCACTAAAATTTGAAACCTCCATTTTAGGTCTCTTCCCTATTCTTGAGATTGCTCGCAACAATATTCTTTCTCCATGATCCATTGGATCCTACTCTTCCTCTTCCATTTACTCTTTTGTTTTATCTTCACTATCATCTCTATCTTGTTGCACATCTCTTCTTCAAACCTCTTGTTGCAAGGTTTCTAATTTCCTTCTAAGGGATATGATTTCATCTCTAGGTGGACCTCTTCCTCCACCACCTTGGCCTCTACGTCTACCATACTAGGCAAGTCTTGGAGGAATCTTGAATTCAACCCACACTCACAGGTCCTACTACAACTACCTCATGTTTGGCATTTTTTTACAGGTTTAGGAACTCCTGCTCTAATACCACTTGATGATGATCACACTACCCAAAACCCACATAAATCACAACAACAAATACTGATACAAAAGATGTGAGACAAAAAAATGACTCACTTTCAATTATTTTTAGAAAATGAAATTACAAATTCCTCATGGGCTTGATTCATTACAACAAAATCAACTCTAGAAAAAAGAAAATATACTATTCAGAGCCACAATTTGCACTATCATGGCCACCTTTTACAACTCCCTCATATCGCTTTTTATTTTACCCAATAAACACCCTAGAATGTTTTAGAAAGTGTGAATTTCCCTTTTGTTTTGGCACTGAAAGTCTCGTTGTTTGATTTATGGCCTAGGAAGAAATTTTTATGAAATTCACTTTTTAGAGGACCAACTTTGTAGGGCCATAACTTTTGATTGGAGTGTCCCATTTTCTATTATTGCATATTGTTGGAAGGCTCTTGATGAGCTCTACAACATGTGAACCCACCATAGGTCAGTTCGACCACTTTTTGAGTTGTTTCAGGGCCTCTAAAGTTCTATATCTAAATTTGAAGCTGTATTCAAGAAATTTCTTTGGACAAAAACATTAATATATCCCAAACTGTGTAGGGTATTGAGGTGATTCTTTCACGACCGGAAATATTTTTCAGCTCTACTCCTTGGGGTAGATTTTCACGTCCATACGAGCCTGTTTAGGCCAACTTACTAAAAATAGTAAGTGTTCATTTTTTGTTATTTTTTATGCCTGACAATCTTTTACCCCCTTAAGTGCCATCATGGGACTCAAAAAAACTAAATAAAATAGAGAAACCAATTTTTTTTGGGTGATGCAAGATTTCCCTACACTACTGGATGCTCCTACATCAGACATTAGTCTAAACCTAACTAAATTAATCTAGCTAACCAAAAGTTAATCTAAATTAATTAAACTAAATTAAAATTAATTGTAAACTAAAAGTAATCTAAATTAAAAATTTAATTACTAAAAGTAATCTAAATTAAAAATTTAATTACTAAAATTAATCTAAATTAATAAATTATTTACTAAATATAAATAAAAATTAGTTACTAGAAATTAGCTACTAGAAATTAGCAACTAGAAATTAGTTACTAAAAATTAATGCAAATTATGGAATTGTAAACAATGATGGGATCATGATATTAATGATGTGTAAGAGCTCTAGAACATGCGATAATATTCAAATCATTCCAGCAAACATTCATGCATGATGCCAAACCACATGAAGCTCGATGGTAGACTCCTCAAATGAATGAAAGATCACGCTTGACATTTACCCACAAAAGAAACTATGAGGAAATACTCGTCCGGTTTTCTTAAAACCACTACACAACAATGCATGGAACAAATGGAAATTTTGATAAAATGTTATCTTCAAATTCTTTTCATCATCCAAATATTCAACCATACAATAAAATATCAAATAAACCATAATGGGAAAATGTTTAAATATTGCAAAATATTTGGATTCAATAAAATCTTGTTTGCACTATTGTTGCAAAATAATTTTGAAATAAGCATGCAACCATAGACTAATTTCATGTTGGGTTCACCATTACGTATATGCTAAAAACTGAAAAAGTTGATTTAATCTATATACCCAAATCAAAATTTTAACATAACATCAATGAAGCCTTTCTTAAATGAAAGCACACGAAAAAATGTAAACTAAACTATGCAAAACAAAAACACATACATTCAAAAGAAAACTAACTCTATTGTTCTCCTATTCACCAAGATCTTGATTTATGCATGTAGGAGTTTATGATGAACTCTTCAAACACCCCATAATCACCTACAAGACAAAATAATTTCCACAAGAGAGAAATGCCAGAAATATCATGCTACCATTAAGATGCAAGAATGTCAAACTAAATATAGAAAAATGCATATGATGCCTTGCTTATAATATAGGCAAGGTTGAGATGTAGTAGTTAATATGATGTTGACATGTGTCATAATATTATAACATGTGACAACTAACTAACTAACTAAAATGTTGCTAGATAAGATAATACTTCTAGAAAAGACAACTCATCCTTCTAGAAGGAATCTTATATCCTAAGAAAACACATGAATCTATCACCTAGTAAATGATACCTAGGAATATAATTAAATTCCTAAGTAAACTTATGTAAGTGTAATTACATAATTAATTACTCCAACAATCCCCTATAAGTGCAACTTAGGAAGGAAATTATTATGCAAATGATGCAATGATTCAATGATGGGTCCCAACTACAAGGCCATGCTAGGTACCCATGTACAAATGCAATGTAAGGAAGTCTCTCTCAAATGGAGAAAAGAAGAAAACCTAGTGGGACAAAAATCCTCTCTAAAAGAGAGATGAAATATAATAATGATAACCATCAAAAATTCAATCAACCTCCATCAACACAAAGAATGATAAGAGAGACCATTTAGCCCCCAAATAATGAGATAACCTACTGCAAGAGAAGCATTGGAAGCACACTATGGAGTAACACCAGAATCCTCAATTTGGCAAGCAAGGAAATATACTTCAGTTTGCTAGAAACCATATTAGAGTCACTCAAGGACTCGGGTTAGAATCATGATAAAGCAACAATAGACCCGATACCAAGGAACACTAGAAAACTCACAAATTGGCACAACTCTAGAATCTGTGAAGCAATAGTCAATTGAAAGATGATCTAGAATTGGAATGAAGTGTAGAGAAAATGCAAACCTAATGCACACAAAAAGAAATAGTGCATGCACTAATGAATGTTCACATCTGCCTCCATGATGAAAAATAAACTCAAATTTGTGTAGATGATAAAATATGAAAAATGGCTAGCACCACTATGAAGTGCTTGAAACTAGCTTTCTGTCGATATCTTGTTTTCCAAAAATGGGCACCGTGGCCAAAAGTTATGATTTTTTCAAAACAACTGAATTTAGCCTATTGTGGCATAGAAAATTGGACACTCTTGAGAAAAGAGACAATTTCATGCCTAATTAGACCTACTTTTGAATACCCTTACATTATTCATTCTTCAAAACAACATTTATAGGCCCCTACAACCCATTATTTTTTATCTAGAGGCCCGCTTTAGTTGAGAAATCATTTAAAACCCGACAAACAACACTCAATTCATCCATATCCCAAAAACCCACCTTAAAAAACCACTAGTGGGAGCCATTCACCACCTTGGGTGAATGAGTCCCCTTTGGTGGGACCCATTCACCAAGGGTGGTGAATGAGTTGCTTTTGAGGGAAATTTTAATTTTGTGCGAGAATTTAATCAATTCAACTTAATTCTTTAATGGATGTTAGCCTCTTAGGTCTAAATAATGGGAAAATTAGGTGTTGATGCTTATAAATACTCATTTTAAGTTATTTTTCACATCTCTTAGTCATTTTTACAAAGCAAATTCTAAATTCAAGTCTTCCACAATAAGTTTCATTAGCAAGGTTGAAGTTTTAGGGTAGAAAACTAGGGTTTTTGTAGGTCTTGAAGCTCACTCTTCATTCAAGGTTCAACATTGCAAAGAGTTGATGATGGATGCCTATGGTGAATCATGGAGTAATATAGGTTGAGGAGATGCAACTAGCCATCAAATCACACCTAAATACTTATTTTCAAAGTGATTCCATCTTCCATTTTCTCTCTATCTTCATATGAAGGTTTGCATTTCATTTACATTCCATTTGCATGTCACTTATCTACATTTTTTATGTGTTGTAGGATTTCTAGGGTTGAATTATTGCATCATTCAAATCACATTTGCTCATATTGTTCTAGCACAATAGAATAGGGTTTTGACCTACTTCAAACTTTCCTAGTCTTTAATACACTTAAGGCTAGGGTTTATGCATACTTTTTTCCATTTAAGGTTTGATTAGCCAACTAGGGGTTTGACCAAGGAAAACCCCCCATTAGACAACCAATTTTAAGCTATTTTGCAAGAATTTTCTGAGATCTCGATTTGGGTTTCCACTAGAAGGTGTTGTACAAGTGTTAAGCTGGAGAAAAAATATCTGAATTTGAAAAAAAATGAAAGTGGACTGATTCACCATGGATAGTGAATGAGTCCCTCATGAGGTGACTTTTAGAGTTAGATGCAGATCCAAACACCCAGTTTGTAGAAATCAGTTTTTGGGTACAAAACCCTATCCTAGGACTGATTCGTCCAGGGTGGTGAATGAGTCCTAGTTAGCAAAAATTTAGATTTACCATATTTCTAGTGTGCTTTCTAGTCATCTTCAGCTTTACAAGTGCACACATTCTGAAACACAACTTTCTGTTGGTTTTAATTTGCAGTTTTGTTCATCTTTTTAAGCTTTTTGTAAACCTCACTATGTTCTCAAATATTGCATATTTCATAGGTTTTGCATCAATAATAAATCAATTTTAGTACTTAGTTACATTTACATCATTGCATTTAGGGTATGTGTAGGATCATGATGGGCCAAAAAGTGGCGATATGTGGCTGATGACATTTTTTTCACCCAAAATTGATGAAATGAAAAGGGTTTTTAAAGGAGGTTCTCAAATTTCCACCAATATAAATTATGCTTTACTTTAAATTTAATAAAAAATTATTATTCATTTTCTATTTGAATTATGACTAAAGTCCTAATTGATAGACTGATTGAAAAAAATCTATAGCTTTCAAACGGTATCACATTTTTTGAATCTAAAACATGTGTCACATTCTATGCTTCACATACTTTAGGATTAAAAAAAAAATCATGAAGTTTCGAACAAATTAAGGTGGTCAAACATACGAGCTTTTTATATTTTTTAAAACTTGTAATAAAAAAATCCATAATTAATTATTTACTTGGAATTTTTTTAAAAAAAAATATGTATCACATCAAGACAGGAGTCCTCTACTTATATCTAAAATCTTATAAAAAAATATTATCATTTTATTATGGTTAAGGTGGTCAGATAGATACCTACTTATTTTTTCCCGGAAATTTAAGTACCACCACATTGAAATTTCAAATTTTCACCAAATAGATTTTAAAAAATAAAATAAATCTAGTAGTTTAGAAACTACATTCAATTTGCTATAGATTCTATTCTTACATATTTTTGAAATAATATAGATAACTTATTCAAATTTTTATGTCAAGTTTCCTAACTATAGTTTTTATGAGTTTTTTGCCACTTAAGGGCATATTTTTTCCATGATGATCCCGCACATACCCTTTAGTCTTAATCATATCACACAATCTTTTATTTGAGTGAACCACTTCAATTTTGGGGTTCTATCTCTCTCCTTTTAGGTGAAATATCGTAAGAGTGCAAGAGAAGTCTATAGAAGCAAAAAAAATGTTGGCTCACCTACAAGAAATGGGTTTTATAGCAAAAAAAGGTTTACTTCTAATTTAATTTCTGAAAAATCTATTCATAATGAGTAGACAAAAAGAAAAACCCATAAATATTTTGAAGCTAAGAACAAAACCTAGAAATCAGTTTTTTATCCAGCAAGTAGAAGATGAAAAATATATTTTTTTAATCTTTAGCTAAGAGAAAAATGATGCATTATTCTTTTTGTGCAACAATTTTCTTTAGATCTGTGCAAGATATACAAAATCTAAAAGATACCCATTTGAGATTTTGACCTGGCTACAAAACCTAGAAATTGTTTTTCCTATAAATGAGTGGAAGCTAGATTTCTAAAGAAAAAATGAAAACAACTCCATTAAAACAATTGTTGATGCCTTAGATTCAATGATGAGGCTCTCAAGACCCCAACTTGAACCTAGCAAAAATTTCATGCTAAGATTGACCCCTCAGATTTGGGAAGAAGTCTGCAAGACTGAAGCTCTGATACCATGTAGGAGTTTATGATGAACTCCTCAAACACCCCATAATCACCTGCAAGATAAAATAACTTCCACAAGAGAGAAATGGCAGAAATATCATGCTATCATTAAGATGCAAGAATGCCAAACTGACTATGGCAAAATACATATGACTCCTTGCTTATATAGGCAAGGTTGTGATGTAGTAGTTAATATAATGTTGACAACATGTGACAACTAACTAACTAACTAAGAAATGATGCTAGATAAGATAAGACTTCTAGAAAAGACAACTCATTATTCCATAATGAATCTTATATCCTAAGCAAACATGTGAATCTATCACCTAGTAAATGATACCTAGGAATATAATTAAATTCCTAAGTAGACTTATGTAAGTGTAATTACATAATTAATTACACCAAAAATGCATTTGGTGCTCTCAGATTTTTACAAGCACAAGTATGACAAGAAGCTATGATGAACAGAAGAAAGGATTGTATGATCGAAATCTAATGTGCTTTTTGGTAAGAAGAGGGGGTTTATATAAATATCCTCACACGGTGGATTCAACTTGTAGGAGAAATGTGGGATTAAAGAGTGCAATGGAGAAATGATAATTATCCCATACTCTTTAATCAAATTAAATTGATTGAAATGAGAGAGATAAATGAGTGGCTTTATGATATGATGTAGGTTTAGGAATTCAGATTGAAAGTAAATTTATGAATGGTTTAATGGATTTATACATGGGAAAATGGATAATTCTTATAATATATCAATGAATTAAGTGAATTGATGAATGAATAGAAGAAATTTTTAAATGAATTAATTAAATAGATAATAATATCCATTTAATTAATAGACAAAAAATAGGATGATTGTGAGAAAAAAATTTGAGTGTCTCCATACAACAATATTGAAAAATGCTTTTGTATTAAATTCAGGTGGTAAAGCCTTACTTGTGTCAATTTCCCTAACTGTAGGGATTTGGATTAGGTTCTTAATAATTGTAACATTATCACATGAAAATAATTCAGTAATTGTGACAATTGCCTATCTCTTGGTTTGAATTGATAGGGAGTTGTATTTCTCGCAATAAAATATGTTTCAATGTTATTGGTAGTTTGATGAGTGTTTATCTTAATGAATTTTTTATTTTTATTTTTAAATTTCAAGGGTAGTTTTTTTTAAGTATGGATTTGGATTGACCAATAGGAGTCACTAAAGGTGTTCCTTCATATTGACTAATCGATATTTGATAATCATAGATAGTTGTACATAAGTGTGTAAAGGGTAGATACTCTATTAACAAATTCTTTTCTCAAATACTAGGTTTCAAGTTTCCTATAAACACTCTTTGGATGTGAGCATCAAGAATACAATAGGAAATTTGTGAGTAAAGAGATTAATATCACCCTATAAAGTCTGTTATGTTTTCCTTAGGTCCTTTTTCACAATTAACTAAGTCTATTGATATCACTTGAGGACCAATGTTTGCTTGAAAATGTTAGAGAAATGCACTAAGAAGATGTGTGGATTAGGTGATTGAGTTAGTTGGTGATGATAAAAACCATTCCAAGACCATATATTTCAATTTTTGAGGGAATATTTTTGCTAAGATTGCAACTTCAAAGATGAAATCACTACATAAAACTGTAAAACGTGACACATTATTGTTAGGATTTCTCTTACCATTGTATTTTTCAAATTGTGGTATCTCAATGTTTGGCGATATTAGTGTTTTCATTTAATGGAAAATGACAAAGGATTACACATGAGGTATTGTGGAGTTTTACCCTTTTTATTTTGATTTAAATTTTAAATTTATTTTTAAAGAGATGCCACATTTTATTAAAGTTGGTTTATGATTTGATCATTGGGTGACATGTTTTGAGAATTTGTTGAATATGGTGGACAAGAATGAATGCCCAATTGTTTTACTATGTTACATGTTTATGATGGGTGATGAACATGGATCTATTATGGGCGAGGTGAAAAAACTATAATTATTCACATTAGGGAAGCTTGAGCTTGTATTTAGGCCATTGGTATATAGCATGGTTGATGTTATGACTAGAGGTACATAAATTTGAGAATAGAAGGTATGGTTGTTGGAGAAGAAACATATTTTCCTACTTTTTTTTGTGATTTTTTTAATTCTTGAGCATAACTAGCTATTGTAGGGATGTTAGCATCTACTATGTGAGCTAGACAATGTAACACTTGTATTCCTTGAGAATTTTTTTATCAAATTCCTAGGGTTGTCCATAATAGGAACTATCTCTCCAACTAATAGTTCAATGATCAGAAAGTCTTGAAGACCTTCTAAATTATCCTTATCCAATTATTTTAGTTTCTCCATAGGAACATGGGCAATAGTGGCCTCAAAGTCAACATGAATTTTAGGTTGTGAGGAAGTCATGGGTAATGTATGATGAGGTATGGAATCTAAAATGGATTGAGTATGAGTAATACCTTGTAAGAAAGAGTTATAGGACTCATGCTCCACAATTGTTTTATTTATAATGTAAGAGTCCATAAATTGAAAAGTGCATCTCATGGGGTATTGGAAGTAGGACAGTATGTCGTGGAGCTCATATGAGTTTCAAAACACTTAAGTAAGCTTACTATGCAAGGAAAGTATAGGATTGTCACAAAAAATGCAATAGATTGTAGAACCAAAAAATAGAACCACATAATAAACACATAAACAAACTTGTGATCCAAATTTGCATGAAATTTGATAGTTCTAAGGTATGGTGCACCCTAGACTAGAAAGGTGTTTTTGCTAAATTCAAAATTTGAATGCATTCTAAAGTATTTAAGTATATTATTTTGTGATGGTTCATGTCTGACTGTAAATAAATTTCTAGAAATTGATAGAATTACAATTTTTGCAATGTGAAATACAACTATACAAGAAATTTTCAAAATTCTCAATCAATGAATACAATTGGAAATGTAATTTTTAGACTATAAAGTAAAAAGAATTAGTGATCCTAACTTGAAAAATCTAGAAATTGAAATACTTTTATGTTTTTGCAACAATAACAATGCACGTTTTCTACTTTTTTCACTATATGCATATGCCTAAATGAATTCTTTGAACACTTTCATATTTGATATGACCTAATGCAAATTTAATAATACGTGTATGCACTAGATATTCTTTGCAATGACTCAAATAAACCCTAGCTATCTTAGGAATGCAAAATGCAATGCAATTTTTTTTTTTTAAATGCTTTTTATGACAAGTATGCATGCACTAATGATGAATGCAAACAACCTAAGGTCTTACTCAAATTTTAAATGATATGCTTTAAATTTCATTATTTTTAAAGTGTTTAAAATAGTTAGCTTCACAAAAAAGGTTTGATTGGGAAAAGGGAACTAGGGTGAAAACTACACTCATCCCAAATTTTGGTGGATTAAAAGTGATCTCAAATATCCACTTGGCTATAAGCCTTGATGTAAGAGCCAAAATAATGGATCATGGTTTTAATCCACTATTTTATTAGGGTGATGATGTGATATAGATGCTTGTTAATTGAATAATTTTTAGGATGTAATGATATAACTATGTAAATTGTGAAAATGGCATAAACTATTATGATTTTTAAGAAATTGAATGCAACAATATAGAAACACATTCCAAAAATATAAAGGGTAGACACAAAGGCATCTAGGGTCAAAATTTGGTGATGAATCTGATTCTAGCATGTTGTATGCCCTAGAATATCCTCTCATTTTTTGAAATCTAAAAATATAGGCTTGAGGTCCCTAGTTGGTAGCTTATGTTCTTTGGGAATGTGCAGGATCATCATGGAAAAAATAGGCCCTTAAGTGGCAATTTTTTTTAGAAAAATCAAAGTTAGGCAACTTGACATAAAAAAATTGAATAAGTTATCTATATTATTTCAAAAATATATAAGAATAGAATCTGTAGAAAATTGAATTTAGTTTCTTAACTACTAGGTTTATTTAAGAAAAACAAAAATCTATTTGGTGAAATTTTGAAATTTCAATGCAATAGTACTTAAATTTCAGTGAAAATATAAGAAGTAGGTGTCTATCTGACCACCCTAACCACAATAAAATGATAATATTTTTTTTTATAAGATTTTAGATATAAGTAGAGGACTCATGCCCCGATGTGATGCATATTTTTTTGTAATTTTTTTCCAAGTAAATAATTAATTGTGAATTTTTTATTACAAATTTTAAAAAATATAAAAACTTGTATGTCTAACCACCTTAACTTGGTCAAAAATTCATGAAATTTAAGTTTTCTTTTTTAATCCGATAGTATGCTAAGCATAGAATGTGACGCATGTTTTGGATTCAAAAAATGTGATACCGTTTGAAAGCTATAGACGTTTTTCAATCAGCCTATCAATCAAAACTTTAGTCATAATTCAAATAGAAAATGAAGAATAATTATTTATTAAATTCAAAGTAAAGAATAATTTATATTGGCAGAAAACTAAGAATCTCCTTTAAAAACCCTTTTTCGTTTCATCAATTTTGGGTAAAAAAAAGTTGCCAGCCACAAACCCTACACATACCCATCATATTGCCACTTTTTGGCCCATCATGATCCTGCACATGCCCCTTTCGAGGTCACTATCGAAGATTTTCCTATTGATGAGAAAATACAATTTATGTGGCTTGAAAACTTGAATGGATTTAATGCATGGATCAATAATTAGTCCTTAATCTTCCTCCACTTATCTTTAGATTTGAAAATGTACACACATGAAATAAGGGGAAGGTTATGCCATTAATGGGCTTGCATAAGACAAATCCCACTTTGGTATTTCTACTTCCACAATGGATATGATGATATGGAAAGAGAGCTTACCATAAGTAGGGTAGAGGCTAAATAATAAACAATTAATGATTGAAAAATTGAAGCAAATCACCACTCAGATTTTCCTTACTTGATGGACTAAAGTCATGTACTCATCACCTTCAAGGATAATTTGATAGCTTGATTTGATGTGTTGCAATCATTAGTGATCACAAAACAAATGAACACAAAACTTGAATGAACTCACGTAAAAATATGATGAATGATTGACGTGATGCTTGACATGAATAAATACTTCAATAATGCTAGTAATCCTACTCTTGACTCTCTTGAATGATTTTTTAAGTAAAATATTTTCTCTCTAAAATTGCTAGGATTAAAATTGTAAAAATACTTTGTATTTATATGCAAGAATTCTACTCAAAAATTAGATACTAATGGCCAAAAAATAAATTGAAATTTTAAAAATCATAAAATACTAAAATTGACATATTAAAAGTGGAGCCAAAATTAGCGAGTCTAGGGTGTGGGGAGATAGTAGACTAGTCCCATCCTTTTCGAGGACAACAATATTGAGGGAAAAATATTAAATGCATAGTTTCATTTCCCATGTTTGATTTCCAAAACATTTATAAAATAGGAAATTAAATGCATAATTAGGTTCAAACACATAGGGGGAGATAAACCTAGTGTGAAATTATCAAAGGTGACAATTTTTGATGCTACAACTAAGATTCCTTACATCATAATTTTTTTTGTCTTCTCAGCTCTTTTTTGGTTTATCCATTCATCTTGTCTATAGTGATTAGGGATGTGGTATTTTGAGAGGGTGTAGAATTTATTTTATCATGTGGGACACCCTCTAATTTGCTACAATATGGTGTATTTTAGATTGATTTATAATTTTTCTTTGGTTGGGTTTCTATTTTCAAAATTTCTTCATTATATAAGAGTATTTTATCTCTACCATGTTTAGTGATTTTCTCTTTAGAGAATTCTTTCAATTTTGAATCCTCTTCTTTCTTCCTCAACATTCTTACATATTAGCATAGATTTATTTTTCCTATGACCCTTGAAAAAATTTCAAAAAGAAATGTAGATTTGAAATCATCTACCTTTTCTTAATAATATTTGAATAATTTATCAAAATTTTCATCCAATGAAACCTAGCTTTCTACCATCAAAATTTCTTCTTTTATTGTAGAGTAAAAATTTTCCTACCATTTTAATATTCTTTTCAAATTTGAATCTACCCTCATATCTAAATTTTTTCTGACATTTCTCCTTTAACTTTCCCACATCTTCAGACCTATTCATTATCTCTTCGTTCCCATATATTTCATTTTGATGTTGTTGCACATTTTTACCCCTATATCAATAAAATGACCTATAATTTCAACATCTATTGAGGTTTCGGTGTTACCACCTCTATTCCTATCATTATCATCTCCTACAAAGATCATTATACCATCTACTAGATCTATAAAAAATCCAGTGATTCATAGGATGGAAGGAAAAATAGCTTCGATACCACTATCACGATTCCACCCAAATATTTATGCAATTATTTTGGGTTATTTAAATTTAGGTGTGTGTCATAGAAAAATGTTCCCTTGTCATTTTCATGGCCTTTTAGGTCTTGTTTCATGGTGTTGGAACTATTTTGCTCTATTTTATGTTACAACATGGCTTGAAAATGCTTATTTAGGTACTAAAATTCAAAGAATGATGTCTTGTGAAGGTGTTGTGAAGTGTTGTAAGATATTTATACATTCTTCTAGACTCTATTAATTACAATTCACCTAAAAATCACCTTTTTATTCATCAAAAAGTCCTATTTTGAAGTGTTGTAACAAGATTTCACGCTTTTATGGGCACATCTTCACTATTTCACTTTTTCATGCTTTATTTGACCCCTTTATGCTCTCATATGCTTAATTAAGTGTATTTTTGAGTATTATCCTGGCAAAAAACATTAAATACAACATATTTCCCGACATACATTTTCAAGTCCTAGGTGGGACCCATTCGCCATGGGTGGCGAATGAGTCCCCCTTGGCCCCAAATTCAAAATATTTTAAATTTCCTTTCCAGATTTTATTCAAAAACACTTGATGCCATCATATGATGAGGTATGAAAGGGTAACTAAGGCACAAGTATGTATAAATAAGTGATTTTCATCTCACTTCAACCCCCATTCATCAAGTTCACTTATTCACCTATTCATTCAAGCATTTTACATCTTTTCAAGCACTATTCAAGCACTTTGAAGCATCCATTGACATTACTTTAGACTTACATCATCAAGGGTTTGGTAAGTTAATAGCAATTGCATGTTGTTAGTTTATCATTCCTTTGTATTTCATTATTTTATTAAAGGTTTGATTACCAAAAGCGGGGTTCGACCAAGGCAAACCCCTATTCACTAACCTTAAACCATTTTCCCCTATTGCATGTTTGTTTGCAACTTCTTGTGTTGAATATTGGTTTATAAGTCAACTAGGTACTTCAAGTAAACTCAAGTCTATTTCAAGCTTGGAGAAGGTTTTCTATCCATTGTTTGCAGAATTGACTTCGCCAACCTAACAAGTAGTGATTTCCAAATCTGGTGTTGCAGAGTTGTTTCCTGATTTTTTAGAAATTTGGGAGAGGACTGATTCACCACCTATGGTGAATGAGTCCCACCATAGGACTGGAAATCTATTTTTTGTTAGATACCAGATCTTGATAGTCAGAAACTTGTTTCCAATAGTTTTTCAGTAGGAGGAGGACTAATTTGCCACCCTGGGCGAGTGAGTCCCACTATGAAAAATTAGTGATTTCAACCAGCATCCACAACATTCCAGATTCATTAGAATTTTCCCTGGTGCACTCAAATTCACCCCGTTCCTTTCTATTCTGAATATTTTCTTCATTTAGTTCATTGTTGCATTACATAATGTGTTTTCAAACATAGCTTTAATTTCACTTTTACATTCGTTTTCATTCCTTTAAATTAGTCAATTGCATTTAGTTAACTTCATTTAGGTTAGACAACATCACACATAACATTATTTGAATGAACCATTAACATTTTTGCTCCTATCTCTCTCCTTTTAGGTGAAAAACCATAGAGGAGCAAGAGTTGTCCATAAGAGCCAAAAATCAATAGTTCATTTTGGTGAATCTGACTTTTGAGAAATTTTCATTTCTAATTGCATCCTAGTTTTATTTTGCATTAACATTCAATTAGTACATTTTATCTTGCATTAGTGAAAGCTTCATTTAGATTTCATTTTTGTATTGCATCTCATTAAAAAAACTAAAAACCTACATTTTGCATCTATAGAGCATTAAAGTCATCTTAAAAATTATGAAAAACACATAAAAACATCATACTGGGACTCATTCACCACCCAAAGCGAATAAGTCCCTCAATTTTTAAATAACATTTGTACAATATTTTTAGCATTTTTCTACATTATTGTTTCTTGTTTCTGCACTCTATTTTACTTTCCAAAATCTATATTTTTCATCATTTATTGTATTTTAGTTTATTTGCATCATAGAATTTTATTTCAATATGTTTTGGAATTCATTAAAATCATTGGTAGACATGTCCAATTGTGCCTTTAGTTGTGACCCTAATGACCTTGAACAACCTGATGCTCCTTTAACTCCTCATGATTGTGCTCCATGTGAAGTAGACATCATTGGAGAAGATGATGCTAGCATGAAAAATTTCTACAATGTTTTCCTTGATAACCTAGAAGCAAATGCAACATTTTGTCCCTCCATGAGGTCACAATACCTTCCCACTATTGCACCTCCTAATCACTTTGCATACTTACATCTTGAAGTCACTATAGGACCTAAGTTTCCTCCCTCAAGTGGACCTAGTTCCTCTCACCAATCACATTCACAACCCTTTTACGATCACAAAATCACAAACAATCCTATCAACCTTGATGAGACATATGGTAAAGGATTCATTATCTTAAGTAAACAAGGTTGTGACACAAAACATGAACATGAAATCCATCAACTTCTTGAACAAAAATTAACTAAAGCACACACAATAGGACTAGGATATCAAGATCCTTCTCAACTTGATAGACATCCTCTTCAACCTAGGAGACTTTGAGATGCTAGAACAATGATCTTGAATGCTCCTCCTAACTTAAACAAATGTTCTCCTTCCACATGAAAAAAATTTATCTCCTCCTAATGACAAGGATGTTAGGATCCCTATAGGTCCTCTTCCTCCTATTCATGAACAATGAGAATCTAGCAAGATAAAATGACCTTTCCAACTCAAAAAGATCAAGTTTCCCACACATGCTCCACCTGAATGTGAAAGGAAACTTCAACTACTCTTAAATAAAGTTCTTATACTTTTACCATCTATGAATAGGTTGGTTATTCATTCAAAAGACTCTAACATCCCATTTTTGCAAATATCATCATATTCTTGGACATCAAACAGAAGAATGTCAGACATTGAAGGAAATACTAGGTAAATATCACTTCACTAATATTGATTTCTTCCCTGTCATACCTTAAAACAATATAAACCCCTTCATCATGCCATAGATGTAGAATTTTTATTCTCACTATTGCATGATTCTTTCACATCACCCACCTTGGCTCATTCTTTCCTTTACACTTTGTGGAAGGCAAGAAGTTGTTAGCCTTGTCCTTGTAATGCATTTGTCTTTGTCTCTTAACTATGTTATTCATTTTCTTCTTAACCATTTAAGATTGAGAAACCAATAACCTAGCTAATGGTTGACTTACATTTGCATTACTTGTCCCTTTGTCCTTTTTTCATTTTCATGTGTGTATCATGATCCCCTGTATCATGTGTTTGATGTTTTCTCTCTTTTTACACTTTTTCTATTCGTATCTCTTCTTCTATATGTCGTACATTGTCTTTTTCTCTTTGTGTTTTGTGTTCTCCTTTTGGGGATGATGAAAAGCATAGAGATACCCTATGTCTCTTCCATGTTGATCCTCAAGGTCCTTGTCTTTTTCTCTTTTTGTTTTGTGTCCTCCTTTTGATGATGATACAAGGCATTGAGATTGAAATGTCTCCTTCATGTTCACCCAAAAGCTTTTTCCTTTTCCTTTTCATTTTTGTTTTCATTTTGCTCAAGTGTTTTCCTTTTAGGGACGATGCAAAGCATCGAGACTGCAATGTCTCTTCCATTTTGACCCAAAACAAACTCTCTTTTTCCTTTTTTTTTTCTCTCTTTGTGTCATTCTTCTAGCTCTACATGTTTTGGGAAATGATGATAGTTCTGAGCTCTATCATAAAAATATCACAACAATGAACATACTGACCCCAAATCCATAGATCCCTTATATGTTTGGTGTGCTTTCTTTTCTAGGGGGAAACTCTCTTTCTTTGTTTTTTCATTTTTCCTTGACATGACGCAACCAAACTTCAAAACATATGACTTGGCATAGGGATTTCTAGGTAGACTCTCATGTCTTGTTTTCTTTTTACTTTTTCTTTCCTTAGCTACTTTAAATAAATTTCTCATGGAACAATGTGTAGCCTTGTCATTTACCTAATGTGTTTGTCACTTTGTGAATGACATTGGGTGTGATTTCCTTCATAAGTGTGATCTTTCTAAGCATCTTACATTCCTCTTGGTGGCCTAATGCAACACACTACATCCCCTAAGTTGTAAATATACTATTCTTTGATTGTTCCTCTCTTGGAGACATTAGACACAATGTTCCCTAAGTGACTGACCTTGCATGAACTAAACACGAATCCTTTGAACATCTTTTACATTTTACACTTTTAGACTTTACATTTTTGAATTTTACATTTTTACCTTTCTACCACCTTGCATAACACAACTTGCATGACTATGGTACCTTTGTATTTCTTTTCATAGCATTTTTCTTTGTGGCACCTTGTTAAAGTTATCAATGGGTATAACTTTAATATGGTTGAGTGGGAAGCCCACCTAGTGGAATGAATTTTCCCCATAGCCACTTTTTTGTTTTTGATTGCATACCAACTACCATATGTATCTTACCTTTTTGGGATTTCTCACCACATAGACAACTAGTTATATGGGCCCAAAGTGATTACATTTGGGCCTTCTCACCCAATAGATCGTCATGTGTTTTGTCACCCCAAAGTGAGTACACATTTTATATTTCAAACAATCATCCTAGATCTAATCCAAAACTAGTTGGATTGATGATCGAAGCTTCATCGGATTCAATTCAACACTTGCATGCTTGGTGCAAGAGCACCTATGGAACAACTTGCAGTTTCCTAGGTAAAGAAGAAACCTAGGGGGTTAAATTTTGTTTTTTCTTTCATAAGGTCTTATAGACCATTTTTTGTTGATATTAAGGTGTTTTTGGTCTTTGGGAAAGAAGATTTCAAGAGTTCTAAATGTTTAGAGGCTCATTTTTGCTAAATGGGAAAAAGTTGCCAAAGTTTGCAAAACACAGTGGGTTTTATAAAGGTTGCTTTAGGTCTTCAAAAAAGCTCGACCCATGAAGCTCAACTATTTTGGAGGCCTATTTAAGGCATTCCTCGACCATGGAATAGGGTTAGAGATTTTATTTTGAAGTGACATTTTGTGAAGCTGAGGAAAACAACGTTCAAGAAGACAGTTTTCTATTTTTTTGTCATCATATTGATCTTTAATGGAGTAAATGTGTTGTTTTTTTTGTAGCATGTAGTGTTAACTTTTTTCAAGCTTTGTGTGCCTTTCATTTATCTTTGTAAATTATTTTTCATCTTTTATCTGTACATAGTTTGTTTCCTATTTTTTCAGGCCTGTAACAGGTAGTTTAGAGGAAATGGAGTCCTAGTGCACTTTCCCATAGTACAAATAGTATGGAATTTTGGTATTTGTGTCTAGGATCCCTCATTGTAAATATGGTATCTTGTAGGGTTTGTGGCAGTGCAGGAGTTGTAAGAAATGTTTTTCCCTAGGTGAGCCAGTGCAGGTCCGGTTGGGGCAGACTTGAAGTAAAAGACCCATAACTTGTAGGGGAAACAAGATCTTGGAGAGATTCTTTTTGGAGAATTTAGTGGGAGGTCTTGAATATGCATGGTGATTAGGAAGAGGGTTTATCAATTAATTTAGTGGAAGAAATTTTTGACAGTCTAAAAATAGCTTTGAGCAGCTTAAAATCCTAGGGTTCTTGACCATTTTTGTATATGGACAGTGTACGGCCTAAACATGGCTAAAATCCTAAAAATATTTGAGGTGTAGGAATGAGAAACACAAATTCTTAACAAAAGAACCTAATTCTTTGGTGGGTTTAGAAGGAAAATGAATTTGGTCTCTATTTAGAGGTCTAATTGGGGCTCAAGGGCTACTAGCCTTTCAAACCCTAGGAAAGGAACCTTGTGAAAGTGGTGGTAAGTTAGAAACTTGTGGTTGTTTAAGAACCATAGTTTGATCATTTTGAAGCCTTACAACACCTCTCACCCCTTGCAAGAATCTAATTGAAGGTTGAGGATGTTTGGTCTTTAAGGAAGAGTAAGGGCCAATGGAGAGAATGTGGTGAAGTACCAAGGTTAGCTTGGTAGAAGGACATGATGTTGGTAGGAGAGAGGTTGGTTAGACAAACCAGGGGAAACTAGTCAAGAGTAGGGGCCTATAGGTTAGATTTGTGAAGCCAAGCACCAAGGAGGTCATATAGGTAAATACCTAGAGCAGGAACCAGTGATTGGTTCCTCCAACCCCACTCCTTATCAGATTGGTATCAGAGCAGGATAAAGATTTGGGAAGCATCTTATATGTCAGAAGTCGAGTCAAGTGAATCTCCCATCATGGTGACAAATGTACAATTAGCCAAGATGGTTGAAGAACAAGAGGAGGACAACAAGTTGTTAAAAGAAAGAATAGAGCAACTCGAGAGAGCATTGAACAATGTGAAGTTGGAAGGAAGGGTACCAAAGGAAGAAGAGGTTGTAGAGGAAGAAAAGGTCCCTGAACCTGACCCTGTTTTGGAGGAGGAGCTTTTCTTGAAGGCATTGAAGGTGTTGAGTGGAAAAATACTTGAGGGCATACCACTGTTTAGTGGAAAAATGGAACCTGATTTGGTCATGGACTAGATAGAAGGAATGGAGAATCATTTTGAGTGTGATGGAGTCACTGAAGCTTAGAAGGTGAAGGTTGATAAGTCAAGATTGAGAGGATCAACCTTGACATGGTGGAAGTTTATTTAGAAAGAAAGGGAAAAAGAAGGCAAACAACCCATATCAACTTGGAAAGGAATGGTTGCTAAGGTAAAGGAAGCCTACATTCCAGATGACTATGAGATTCAATTGCACAAGAAGGGGCAAAGTCTAAGGCAGAAAGACCAAGATGTAAACACTTATACTGAAGAGTTTCAAAAGCTTTGCATGAGATCTAATGTGATAGAGGATGAGAGTCTTAAGGTGGCTAGGTACCTTAATGGCTTGAAATGGAACATACAAGAAGAGATGGCTCTTTTGAGTCCTAAAACAGTACATCAATGTTATCAGTTGGCTATCAAGATTGAGGAAAGGAACAAGAGGAAGCAAGATCAAACTTCCAAGGGAAGAGGCAAAGGTAGAGATCAAAAAGATCAAAGAGGACAGTGTGGTGGTTACCAAGGAAGAGGCAGTGACCAAAGAAATCAAGGAGAAGCAAAGCTCACTGAGCATGGAGGTTAAACATCTTCAAGAGGAGGATACAATAGAGGAAGAGGATCTCAAGGGGGTTCAAACAGAGGAAGAGGAGCAGGCAGGAGCAATTCTTATTTTTCAAACATGAAGTGTTACCATTGTAATCAACTAGGTCACCTTGCTTATAGATGCCTGGAGAAAGCATCTTCATCAAGCAATGAAAAGAGAGTGGTGTATGTACAAGAGGACACCATGAGTCCTAAAGCATCTGAAATTAGTCATATAGAATCTAAGGTAGGAGAGAATCTAATGTTTAACAGAGTTCTGATCAGACAGCCAGTCAAAGAGGAACCTAAACAAAGAAGAGATCTTTTTAGAGTAAGATGCAAGATACTTGGAAAAGTGTGCAAGGTCATAGTAGATTCAGGTTCAATAGATAATATAATCTCAAAGGAGGTAGTAACAAAACTAAAATTGGAGAAGGTACCTCACAATAACCGCTACAATTTCACATGGCTGAATAAAGGGCTGAGTGTTTTAGTTAATGAGCAAGTAACGGTGGAATTTTCAATTGGAGGCTATAAAGACAAGTTGTTTTGTGATGTATTACCCATAGATGCATGCCATCTACTACTGGGTAGACCATGGCAGTATGACAGAAGTGCTATGTAATGTGGGAAAGAGAATACCATTTCATTCAAAAAGGATGGAAGAACCTTCAAATTGCAATCATTGTCAGGAGAATATGAAGGATAGTCCAAGACACTTAGCATCATGTTGAGCAGTGGTAAGGAGTTCCTTAAGGACCTACACCAAGGGAATGAAGGATGTGTGGTTGTGTTGCAACCTAAAGAGGAAGACAAAGCTGAAAAGATAGTCTTACTAGAAGCAGTCCAAAGGTTGCTTGATAAGTACAAAAGCATAGTCAGTGATGGTACACCTGCAACTTTACCACCAAAGAGAGCAATAATTCATCAAATTGACTTCATACTTGGAGCCTCATTTCCTAATGAAGTAGCATACAAACTTACTCCAGAGCAGAACCTAGAGGTAGCAAGGAAAGTGCAAGAATTGTTGGATCAAGGATTGATTCAAAGGAGCATCAGCCCATGTGCAGTGCCAGTGGTTTTAGCAACCAAGAAAGGAGGTAAGTGGAGACTTTGTACTGATTCTAGGGAAATAAATAGGATCACCATTAGGTATAGGTTTCCTATTCCTAGAATTGAAGACCTGATGGATTGTCTTGGAGGTACTCAGTTCTTCACAAAGTTGGATCTCAAGAGTGGGTACCATCAAATTAGAATTAAGGATGGTGATGAGTGGAAGACAACTTTTAAGAAAAATGATGGGTTATGTGAGTAGAAAGTGATGCCATTTGGCCTCTCAAATTCCCCTAGTACATTCATGAGACTCATGAACAAAGTGCTTAAGGATTTCACAGGGATCTTTGTGGTAGTATATCTTGATGACATACTAATTTTCAGTAAGACAGCAGAAGAACACTTCAAGCATGTTGAGATGGTTCTTAAAAGGTTGCAAGAGGAAAAGTTGGCAATCAATCTTGAGAAATGTGATTTCTTTAAGCAAGAGCTTGTATATCTAGTTTTTGTAGTGTCCAAAGGCTCATTAAAGATGGACCCAAGCAAGGTGGAAGCCATCCTAAACTGGCCTACACCAACCACAGCAACAGAGGTAAGAAGTTTTCATGGATTGGCCCAATTTTATAGGAAATTTATAAGGAACTTCAGCGGTATATGTGCACCAGTCCTAGATACTATCAAAGGTGGTCTGAAAACAAAGTTTAAGTGGACTCAAGAGGCTGATAAAGGGTTTGAGAAACTGAAACAAGAAGTGGCAACTCAGCCAATTCTCTTATTACCTAGCTTTGAAAAATTGTTCACTGTTGAGTGTGATGCAAGTGGAGTAGCAGTAGGAGGAGTACTTAGTCAAGAAGGTAGGCCTATGGCCTTCTTTAGTGAAAAGCTCAATGAAGCCAAGCAAAAGTACTCTACCTATGATCTTGAGTTATATTCTTTAGTGCAGTCCCTTAGGAAGTGGAGGAATTATTTGTTACCTAAAGAGTTTGTGGTCTTTACTGATTACCAGGCACTTAGTTATATCAACACCCAAGAGAAGTTAAGTAATAGGAATTTGAAATGGATGGAATACATCCAAGATTTTACTTTTACCATCAAGCACAAGAAAGGACAAATGAACAAGGTGGCAGATGCATTAAACAGAAGGTTGTTGACAATGCAAGAGATACAACTAAAGAGCATTGGATTAGAGAGTTTCAAAGACCTCTATGGTGAAGATGAAGACTTCTCAGAAGCTTACAAGGTATGTTCTGATTTTGAGAATCATTTTCATAGCCAATATTATGAGTATACATTGCAAAATGGACTGTTGTTTAAGGGCAATCAGTTATGTGTTCCAAGAGGGTCAATGAGGGAAAATCTGATTCAAGAAAAAACATAATGGCAGTCTCAGTGGGCATTTTGGCATCAATAAGACTTTAGAATTAGTGCAAAGGTTTTAGTATTGGCCTAAGCTGGAAAGAGATGTTAGAAAATATGTGGAACAGTGTGTTGTGTGCATGAAAGCTAAGGGAGGAGCTAACAATGCTGGTTTATATCAACCCCTGCCCATTCCTAACAGACCATGGGAGTGTGTGAGCATGGAATTGTGGTTGGCCTTCCTAAGACCAAGACTGGTTTTGACAGTGTTTATGTTGTGGTAGACAAATTTAGCAAGATGAGTCATTTTATTCCCTGCAAAACTACTCATGATGCTAGCTATATAGCTCATCTTTTCTTCAAGGAGGTTGTGAGGATCCATGGCTTACCTTTAAGCATAGTTTTTGATAGAGATGTGAAGTTTATGAGTCATTTTTGGAAGAATCTATGGAGCATATTGTGTACAAACCTATCTTTTGGATCAGCTTACCATCCTCAAACCGATGGTCAAACAGAGGTGGTTAACAGAGTGTTGGGTAATCTTTTAAGGTGTCTAACCAAGGACTATGGACAGACATGGGATATGGTTATCTCCCAAGTTGAGTATGCTTATAATGATAGAGTCAATAGAACTATAGGGAAAAGTTCTTTTGAGGTTGTGTATGGGATGCACCCAAGAGGAATTTATGAGTTCAGAGACCTTGGATCTATGGAGAATAGAAGTGGACATGCAGAAGACTTCAGTCAGACCCCGAAGGAGATTCAGGAGCAAGTTAAGAAGACAGTCATAGAGGCTACCCAAAAACTGAAAGAGAAGGTAGATATGTCAAGGAAAGAAGTGTAATTTCAAGTAGGGGACTATGTTATGGTCCACCTTAACAAATCAAGGTTGTAGATGAAGAGATTAGGTCCCTACAAGATATTGGCCAAGTATGGGTAGAATGAATACAAGGTGGAGTTACCTATTGATCTAGGCATCTCACTAGTATTCAATGTTGCTGATTTGATCAAGTATAAGGGGACACTCAAGGATTTGAATCAGGATAGTAAGGAGATATTCAAGGATGTCAGCAACATGCCACTACCAACTCCAGAAAAGCTACAAGCAGAGAAGATCTTGGAGTCAAGAGTGAAGAAGGCTACAAGGCACAAGGTGTACATGGAGCATCTTGTCAAATGGAAGGATAAGCATGAATATGAAGCTACTTGGGTAGAAGAAGCAGACTTTAAGAAGCAAGGAATTGATATGTCTCTGATCTCTCCTAAAATTCCTTAATTGTTTGTGTTGAGAGTGGGAGAATGGTCTAGGAGCACCTATGGAACAACTGGCAGTTTCCTAGGTAAAGAAGAAACCTAGGGGGTTAAATTTTGTTTTTTCTTTCATAAGGTCTTATAGACCATTTTTTGTTGATCTTAAGGTGTTTTTGGTCTTTGGGAAAGAGGATGTCAAGAGTTCTAAACATTTAGAGGGTCATTTTTTAAAATGGGAAAAAGTTGCCAAAGTTTGCAAAACACAGTGGGTTTTATAAAGGTTGCTTTAGGTCTTCAAAAAAGCTCGACCCATGAAGCTAAAATGTTTTAGAGGCCTATTTAAGGCATGCATCAACCATGGAATAGGGTTAGAGGTTTTATTTTGAAGTGACATTTTGTGAAGCTGAGGAAAACAACGTTCAAGAAGACAGTTTTCTATTTTTTTGTTATCATATTGATCATTAATGGAGTAAATGTGTTGTTGTTTTGTTTGTAGCATGTAGTGTTAAATTTTTTCAAGCTTGGTGTGCCTTTCATTTATCTTTGTAAATCATTTTTCATCTTTTATCTGTACATAGTTTGTTTCCTATTTTTTCAGGCCTGTAACAGACAGTTTAGAGGAAATGGAGTCCTAGTGCACCTTCCCACCGTACAAATAGTATGAAATTTTGGTATTTGTGTCTAGGCTCCCTCATTGTAAATATGGTAGCTTGTAGGGTTTGTGTCAGTGTAGGAGTTGCAAGAAATGTTTTTCCCTAGGCGAGCCAATGCAGGTCCGGTTGGGGTAGACTTGAAGTAAAAGACCCATAACTTGCAGGGGAAACGAGATCTTGGAGAGATTCTTTTTGGAGAATTTAGTGGGAGGTCTTGAATATGCATGGTGATTAGGAAGATGGTTTATCAATTCATTTAGTGGAAGAACTTTTTGACAGTCTAAAAACAACTTTGAGCAGCTTAAAACCCTAGGGTTCTTGACCATTTCTGTATTAGTGTACAACCTGTATAGGGCTAAAATCCTAAAAATATTTGAGGTGTAGGAATGAGAAACATGAATTCTTAACAAAAGAACCTAAGTCTTTGGTGGGTTTAGAAGGAAAAGGCATTTGATCTATGTTTAGAGGTCTAATTGGGGCTCAAGGGCTACTAGCCTTTCAAACCCTAAGAAAGGAACCTTGTGAAAGCGATGGTAAGTTAGAAACTTGTGGTTGTTTAAGAACCCTAGTTTGATAATTTTGAAGCCTTACAACACCTCTCACCCCTTGCAAGAATCTAATTGAAGGTTGAGGATGTTTGGTCTTTAAGGAAGAGTAAGGGCCAATGGAGAGAATGTGGTGAAGAACCAAGGTTAGCTTGGTAGAAGGATAGCATGTTGGTATGAGAGAGGTTGGTCAGAAAATTTAGGGGCACCTAGTCATGAGTAGGGGCCTATAGGTTAGATTTGTGAAGCCAAGCACCAAGGAGGTCATATAAGGAAAGACCTAGAGCAGGAACCAGTGATTGGTTCCTCCAACCCCACTCCCTATCAATGCTCCTTTGTTATATTTAGTTTGTCATGGGATCTTCATCCTGGGGGCTTGATCATCCCTCTTGATTGTTGGCATTCCATCTTACTAGTGTAAGTGCATTTGAACCCTCCTCTCGATGTTCATGGCTACTTTAGTGTGAGTTTCAAGCAAGTTCATCCTCTCACTAAAGTGGGGGCTAAATGTGCCATAGAAAAATGGTCCCTTGTCATTTTCATGGCCTTTTAGGTGTTGTTTTATGGTGTTGGAACTATTTTGCTTTGATTTTATGTTGCAACATGGCTTGAACATGCTTATTTAGGTACTAAAATTCAAAGACTAACATCTTGTGAAGGTGTTGTGAAGTGTTGCAAGACATTTATATATTCTTCTAGACTCTATTAATTACAATTCACCTAAAAATTGCCTTTTTACTCATTAACAAGTCCTATTTTGAAGTGTTGTAAAGTCTTGTAACAAGTTATTATGCTTTTCTAAGTATATCTTCACTATTTATTCCCTTTTGATGGTTTATTTGACCTCTTTATTCTCTCATATGCTTAATTAAGTGTATTTTTGAGTATTATCCCAACAAAAAAATTAAATACAACATATTTCCTAACATACATTTTTAGGTCCTAGATGGGACCCATTCACCATGGGTGGGAAATGAGTCCCCGTTAGCCCCAAAATCAAAATATTTTAAATTTCCTTTCTGGATTTTATTGAAAAACACTTGATGTCAGCTTGTGATGAGGTATTAATGGGTAACTAAGGCACAAGTGTGTATAAATAAGTGATTTTCATTTCATTTCAACCCCCATTCATCAAGTTCACTTATTCATCTATTCATTAAAGCATTAAAGCATTTTACATCATCTTTTCAAGCACTTTGAAGCATCCATTGGCATTACTTCAAACTTGCATCATCAAGGGTTTGGTAAGTGTTAATAAATATTTAACCAGCTCCCCTTGGGTTTATTTTTCCATGCATTGACCCATGCATTGCAAGGTCTGCTCGCCCTTTTATCTAAGTTTTGCTCTGCCCCTCCATGTGTCTATTCCTCGCAACTCCAAGTCTCGACATTCTTTTCGCATCCCAGGAAACTCCGTTGTGCTTCCACATGTTGCGGCTACGAGATACTTTTGTTCTTCTTTCCTTGACACCTCATCAGGCTCCGAAATGCTACCACAAAGCCCTCGTTCCTAAAACATTTTGGCAGGCCCCACGGTTGCTAACTATGGTGTACACTTGCTATGTGTCTACCATTTGCAAATCTTCAAGCGTGGAAATGAAGTAGCAACCGCGGGCAGTGAAATGCTACCACGTGTCTCTTTTGCGCCCAGTTGGTAATCGTTCCCTTTATTATTGATGAAGTGTTTGGCTATTTTGACACGTGTGGCGCTTACGCATGTCCTAAGTGGTAGAGGAGAAGTGGTTCATATAGATAGCGAAAGGCTGCCACGTTCGTAGACAGAGGATATCATATGTGGGCGATGAACCGAATAATACTATTGGTTGCTACGTGTCATAATCATTCACACCAGAGGTGACACTTGTCTAATCGTGCCTAGCTGGGACCACTGCTATCATTACAGAAGATGCACTTGTGTCTAGAATGACTGGATTCTTTGTTCTAGATCGATCATGTTGTAACAGCCTTGGGAATATTTTGATTCTTGCATCATTGTCGAGGATTGCAAAATCTTTTTTGTTGCTGCTCTCCGAAGCGATGAGAGGTTTTCCTGCCATATATACTTTCTCTGTTGATGAGAAAAGGGTTCAGAATTTGAGGAAAATGTCAGTTTTAGTAAAAGATGCCAGGATTTTATTACTATTTTGTTTGATTGCAAAAACTCTCAGACTATGCCAATTGTTCGGCAATTCTATTTTTCATGCTATTTGATCAAACTGTGAACTGTGCTTTTTATTGTCTTGACACTTCATTTGAGAACTTCTATATATGTTGCATGTAAGTTTGCTTGCCTAGATCATGTCTAAGGACTCGTCTTGGCAGTAGGACTGTATGCAATGTTATTTTATGTCAATGAATGAATTGTCTATGCTATAATTTTAAGTTTCTGATGTTCTGGAACACTACAACACCATTCAGGCCCTTAAATCTATGATTTATCATGCCCATTATTAAGTCTTGGTGTGTCGCCTTAGGTTAGACTTCATTTTATTATATCTACTTCCTTTTCCCTTTCCAAATCCCATTACAGAAGAAGTTGGCTTCTCTAAAAATTTGGAGGTTACTCAGTTTAGCGCAAAAGGTCCCCCTTAGACTGAGTTTCCCATAAGGCTCTGTTACCTTGTCAAATTTTGGCATCAATAGCTTGTTCCTTTTTCTAGCATGCCTGATGGGACTGAGCTTAAATGAAATTGCATTTTAGAAGGGTGTATGAGTCATCGACCTATAACTAGATCTCAAACCATAGGCAACCCCAATTTACTAGTACCTCCCCTAGGGACAGTCTAGGTCACAAATCAGTTGGTAACCATTCCATTCTCGCCACCCATTCCTCTCACCATGTTGTCGGCTGCCAATAGAAACTATGTGGCATGGGACGCTAGAAGTCCCCTAGTACCTCTAGTAGCACCCACTGTCTAGGGCGCTATCCCTATTTCAACCATGAAAGCTATACCCAAATTTACCAGAGATGGCTCAAGAACACCAACATAACATTTTCAAGATGTGGCAGACGTATGTCTGGTACATGGTATTACATCATAGAATGTAGCCATGAGGCTTCTTGCCGCATCTTTTAAAAGCAAGGCACTAGATTGGTACCGAACACTGATGCCTAATTCAATTCACACCTGGGATGAGCTCGAAGATCCATTCTATAAGAGGTTCTTGAATGACGGAGATCATTCTTCATTGTATTATCAACTATTTGTCATAAAATGAGCCTTCTAGGAGGCTCTGGCAGACTTTAATGCCCGATTTCATGCAAATTGATAGAGGATTCCTATTACCATATGCTCGACTCCTAATTTGGCATTTATATTTTTATCTAAAGTCCATCAATTCTAATATTTCTGTGATGATCAAGTCTTTGGGAGGAGCTACTCTACTAGATGCTTATGGTATTACTATCAAAGTCAAGAATCATTTAATAGATTGCAGAAAATTGCCTCCTCGACCTATTATGCCAATATTTCCTGAAATATCGATCTCTGCGCAAGAGGTCTCATCAACTAGCACACCTACAACTGCCCAACCAATGTACACATATGCGGCAAGCCCACAAAATGTGGCTTCTACATCAAGTTCTTTCAAAGATGAAATGAGTGACCTCAAAGAGATGTTGGGGACCATGGAAAATGATATAACTACTCTTAAGTGAAACCAATCAGCACCTTTGAAGCCTGCATATCAAAACTATCAAGGTGGGCAGTCTTCTTATCAGCAGAATCAATACCAGGGCACGCCTCTTGCTAATCCACCAGCCCCGACTATAAACAAAATGGTGTTGGTGCCTACTCCACTAATGAGCACGTTGCCAAGATTGAGTAGGGAATTAACCGTAGGGAAGAACAACCTTATTGATGATATCAATCCATGGTGCTTCCCCTACAGCGATGTGCATATGCCCTGGAACTATCCGCGTGGCAACTTACAACAAAAGGTGGCAGAGCAACACAACCAAGGCGCGACAACGAAACATGGAGGTTATATATATGCCTCACTACAAATGGAGAGTGTGGTCCTTACCGTGAAATGCAAGGAATGTCTTTAAAACAAGAATCCGATATTGCTCCTGATCATGCACTCTTCTCCTGAATGGAGGAAGAAGAAACGGTGTTTGCTAATGACGCATTCATATCCAAAACACTACAAGTGCAGTCTAATTACAACACATGCTCAAAGAGGCAATTCACCAGTGAGTCAATTGTTTCGCATCCAGCCAACCCGCAACTTAAATGCATTTCTGATCAAATTCCCAGTACTTCAACTGTCCCTTCACCTTCTCAACCATGGAAGTAAATTATTATAGAAAGAACCAAGGAGTAGAAACCTCCGAGTTTTTCACCTTTTAATGTGGTAGAGCAATTGAAGAAATCATTTGCTATTGTGTCTCTATGGGACATTCTATCTATCCCAGAACAAAAGATGCTATTGCAGAAGGCGCTTCAAGAAGAGGTCAACCCAACACCAATAGAGCCGTTTTCTAGTGCAGAGGTTGTTTATCAAATACCACCAACTAAAGTCCTTACAAAAAATACAAAGGAATCCCCTGCCGAGGACAGGAATAAGTTGAAACCTCAAACCTTCTTCTTGACTCTCATTATAGGAAAGAAGTTATTGCACAACACTATGATTGATTCTGGCACTAGTACCATGGTTATGCCTAAATTGATAGCCGAAGCTTTGGGACTCAGCTACAAACCTATGAAAAGAGGGGTAATGTAGCTTGATGGGAATAAAGTTGAGACCGTAGGTGTCATCAAAGTGCTTCCTTTAACTCTATTTGCTTGTCCTAGTATCATGGTCCCGCAGGACACGGTGATCATAGATGTTCCTCCTATGTTTAGTCTCTGTCTATCCTGGGAATTTACTTCAAAGGTGGGTGAATACCTGTCCTTGGATTGGTGACATATGATACTTAGGACCAAACACGGTGCAAAAATGAAGATAGAATGAGAGGCTGTACATTCTAAGCATGTAGCGGATGAAGCCTCGATCAATTTTGAAGCCGCGCATACCTCTATCACCAAGCAAGAAATGTATTGCGTTGAATTGCTAGAGGAAGAGAAAGTGAGTGGAGATCGAAATGATAAAGAAGATGCTCAATTGAGTGAACACATAGACAATGATCCTTTTGGAAATTATCATGCTACAGGATTGGGCGCATATGTAATTTATGATGAAGACCAAGTGCTTCCGAGGGTCACCAAAGAATCCAAAGCTAGCCAAGCAAATGAGCTATGGACACTGTACTTTGATGGAGCAAGAAGCAAAGTGGGTGCTGAATTAGGGATATATCTAATATCCCCACAAAATGAAAATTTGTTGAGGCCTTTCTACTTTCATTTTGCCTGTTCAAACAATGAGGCTGAATATGAAGGATTGGTTCAAGGTTTAAGCCTTGTGGAATGAATGAGAATTAAGCAATTAGTTGTGTTTGGAGATTCTGAACTAGTAGTTAACCAAGTCTGAGGAATTTCCATGGAAAAGAATATCTGCATGAGATCCTATCGGCACAGATTTTGGGACATGATTGATGGTTTTGAAGCTTTCAACATTAAGACTATTCCCCAAGGACAAAATAGTAACGTAAATCGCATGGCCATGATTGGTGCTCAGTTTGATCCTATCTCTAACCTTCTTCATAATAAACATTCAGTACAAGTAATAGTCTGACTAGCGATTCCCGACAATGATTAGAGTTGGCAAGTTTTTGAAAGCAATGAACACATCACCTCATTTATCCAACACTCAATGGATTTCGCCGATCAGCTTCAACCAAAGATTGCCGAAGCTTATGAAGGAAAAATTATGTAGCTCAAATCTAATAAACTTCTAAAAGGATTGGTTACTCTTGAGAACTTTTTCAATTGTGATGATGCCCAAAATGATAAATAGAAGTTCATAGTAGACAAAAGTGATTATGTGGACCTTCGGGTCTCCGATGGTAGGAATCTCCAAGTCGGTAAAAATGTCCCACACCATGATAAGGAAAGACTCATCATTTTCTACAGAAAATATGTAGTGGCTTGGTCCTATGATGATCTGGAGGGATATGATCTTGACATCATTCAACACACTATTGAGCTAACAGAAGGTGCAAAACCAGTCCAATAGAAATAGAGGCCCGTCAACCCTAAAATTGAAGCCCTAATGGCACAAGAGCTAACTAAGCTCATTGAGTCATGCATTGTATTCCTAATCAAGCATAGTACTTGGGTATCGAATCTGGTCTTGCTCTGAAAGAAGAATGGAGATATCCATTTATGTGTAGACGTACGAGACCTAAATAGAGCCTCCCTAAAGGACCACTATCCACTGCCTTCAATGGAGTCAATCCTACAAACGATTGTAGGATTGGAAATGTTTTCTTTGCTGGATGGTTTCTTCAGCTACAATTAGATCTGAGTTAAAGAAGAAGATCAACACAAGACTACGTTCACCACAAAGTGGGAACATTTGCATATGCTAAAATTCCTTTTGGTTTATCCAATGTACGGGCAACATTCTAGCGGGCGATGGACATCGCATTCAGTGAACTACTTAATAAGTTTATTCTAATTTATTTGGATGATCTTACTGTGTTCTCTAAATCTAAGGATGATCATTTTGATCACTTAGAATTAGTTTTTCAAAAATGCCAAGAGTTTGGAGTTTCCCTAAACCCGAAGAAATGTGTATTTAGAGTACTGCAGGGTAAGCTATTGGGGCATGTTGTATCTAAGGAAGGGGTTTCAATTGACCTCGAATGGGTGAAAGCTATTAGGGAACTTCCCCTTCTAGTGAATAAGAAAGGTGCCCAGTCCTTCTTAGGCAAAGTAAATTTTGTCAGCAAGTTTATTTCCAATTTCACAGGAATAATTAGGCCGATCACCCTGATGTTGAAGAAAGTTCAGACATTCAAGTGGACGACCGAAGCTTGAGAAGCTTTTGAAAAGGTCAAGAAAGCTATTTCCATAGCTCTGGTGCTAGTTAATCCAGATCTATCCAAGGATTTTATAATGTATGCATTCAATAGTAAGTCTAGTATTGCTACTATCCTAACCCGAAAGGATGATGAAGAAAAGGGGGAACATCTAGTAGCATTCTATTACCAGACCCTGAAGGAATATGAGGTAAATTATAAATTCATTGAAAGGCAAGCCTTTGCAATAGTGAAGGGACTTAAAAAGTTCTACCATCTAATTTCCTGCAATAAGGTGCTGGTGTATGTCACACATTCTAGTGTGCGTGAATATATCATGGAAGGGGAGATCACAAAAAAAGGGATAATTGGATCACTAAGATCCTTGAATATAAAATTGAAGTCAAGCCTACTAAAACTATTAAAGGAAGAGGACTATGTGAGTACATGGCACAGAACAAGGAGGTACCTACTGTAGAGGAGTAGCCAAAGCTCATCTTGATAAATGAATTAGAATCGGAAGGCGGTTGGTTGACTGATCAAATGAGGTTCATGCAAACTAGAAAGTATCCGCTAGGTCTCTCATCCCAATGGTGTTCTCCTACGATGCGTCACTTTAGAGCAGGAAAAGAGGATCCTTGACACATTTCATAATAGCATTGCAGGTAGACACTTCTCTACTAAGACTACCGCCATTAAAATCATCTGTGCTGGTTACTACTGGCCTACACTTTTTAATGACTCCCACTCTTTGGTAAAATCTTGCAGAAAATGCTTGTTCTTTACTGAAAGAAGCAAGAATTTTGCAATGCCCCTCAAACCCATAGTGGCGGATGAACCATTTGTGCAATGGGCCCTGGACTTCATCAGAATGATCAACCCGATTCCTAGCACCGAACACAAGTGGATTCTAACCACCACGGATTACTTCACAAGATGGATGGAGGATATTTTGCTTAAGTGGCAACAAAAACAAAAATTGTAGATTTCCTCAAAGAGCTGGTGACAAGGTTCGGTCCTCTGAAAACTATCATTTCGGATAATTCCAGAGCTTTCTTAGGTGCAAAGGTATGTCACTTTGCATTAAAGAATGGCATATTCCTCAAGACATTATCCAACTACTACCCATAGGGAAATGAATTAGCGGAGTCAACGAACAAGAGCCTAGTTCGACTCATTAAGAGAATTGGTTCGGAACACTAGAGGGAATGGCATAAAAACCTCCAAGCAGCGCTCTGGGAAAACTGCATAACTCCTAAGCAAGTCCTCAAGACTTCACCTTATGAGTTGGTATATGGGAAAGAGGCGTTGTTACCTGTATCTATGGAGATTCTGACACTCCAATTGTTGAAATCTCTCGAGATAGAACAAAATGGCAACATGGAAGTTCGACTCGCTGAACTATTAGAAGTACAAGAAAAAAGGGAAAATTCACTAATAGCCATGACAAACTGTCAACAAGTGGTCAAGCGATGGTTTGAAAAGAAGGCTTCCAACCAAGGCTTAAAGTGTGGAGACTTGGTACTAAAGTATGATGAAAGGGCTACTAAGCCAGGTCAACACGGTAAATTTGATAGCCTATGGGAGGGCCCCTTTAAAATCATTTGGTACAAAGAACATAACGCTTTTGAGCTAGAAAATATGGAATAAGAACCCTTAGGAGTCCTTGTTAATGGGATTCATCTTAACCTGTTCCATTAGGTACTAAGCTCTATTTTTGTACATATGTGAATAGTGCTTTTATTTTTTATTTCCATTTCTTTGGCCGGTCTTTTTCAAAATTAGTTTGTACTTCTACTAAATTAACCCATTAATACGAAGGGTGGAATGCCAGGATTTCTTTACACAAAACACACCCATGTGTGGAGAAATAACACATATGCTATAAAGAGCCCATAAAACTGAAATATAGAATGAAGGAAAATGCATGGGTTTTCTTTACAAGGATATATATCTATTTATATATATTCTTTACATTGCAAAAATGGCTAGGAATTCGTAATCCAAAAATTTACAATTATTTAGGCTACTATATATGCAATATGATAGCCTTTTTCCATGCTTATATACAAGCTATTAGGTAGGTATTCTAAGCAGTAGTGGGAAACAGAGTAAACAGGGAGACATTTTTGGGGAACAGTAGGGGGTTTTCATCCAAAGGCACGTGAGGTAGCAATTGATGCATCAATATTAGTGTCCACCTCTTCCTCATCAGCAGGTTGTTCGGCAACACTGGCAGCATCATTCGACACAACCGCCATGGGTGGGGGAAATACCAGGTTCCTAAAATCAATATACCAATCTACGTCATAGAAGGGTATTACATTGTAGCTGCGGAACAGGAAATGTAAGGCCTGGGTAACCTATTGATGATGCTCGTCACGTGTCTGGAGGCGGAATCCATTGAGAAATGACAGCCAAATGACTACAAATTATTCCTTGATAAAGTGACAGAGGTCGCTGGCTGATGGCAGACCTACTCCATAGGCGGCATGATCAACAACCTCGCCAAGACCATTCAGGTATTTTTTTGGAAACACTTCTTTAACAAGTTTTAGGATAAGAGGTTAGGGGACATTGATGTCAAGTATGGATGCCACGAAGTGGGAGCATATGTCGGTGTTCACCCGATACTTGTCCTCATACTCTATGTAGTCTTTACCCAGAACCCACTTTATGGCTATCAGGACCAAGGAATGTTTATTCTTGGTCATCCGTTTCAGCCTCCTAGTCAAAACCTCCCCTAGGAATGTCGTCTATGACTTATATGAGGTTAAACAAACTGAAGTGTCCATAATTCTTACACTATTCCTATGCTTTTGAGCTAATGCCAAAATTTATCTATCACCTAACCTATGAGAAGGCTTACTTAAAACTATGCTACCAACCTATCACTACTGAAACGCTAAGTAGGATTTCCTCACCACTTACTGGCCTATTTATAGAAAAATTGATAGGACACATGCTAATCTATTTCAAGAAAACGTGATAATAGCTAGTTTACAACTTGAAAGGCATGCCCACGCTTGCTCACATTTCTAGGCTAGTTACATATGTGAGGGTACACCTCAATGTGTGCTAGATTAATAGGAGCTAATTAATTGGCTTTTAGAAGGTGGTGCTCATTGATAGTAAGATGTATGATCGTAGGATATTGTTTCACCTCACAAGCGTCTCCCAGAGCCCAAGGTGATATTCATATCTTTTTAGGTCATGATCGTTTGCTTTGGCGTAATCATTCCGGCCAAGATATTAATTACCAGTGCATGCTAACGCAAGGTTAGAAAGCAAATAGCTGGCTCAAGTTCCAAGGGGATCATAACGTATCACAACATTGCCAAATGCAATAATGAACTCCAGGCACCTCAAAATGGCAGGCAGTTCATTTTGCATGAATTGCAAAATTAACAGTACATGCTGAATTAAATGCAAAAGACATGCTTTCATCTACCACCTTGAGGAAAGATTGCCAAATATTGCATAAAAAGGCTTAATATTTCAAAGTATTTTCACAAATTCCAAAGCTAAAAGTGTAGAGTTGTTCTTCTTCTGTGTATCTAGAACCAAGGAAAATTGCAGAACCATGAACTTGCAAAGATCTTCACCCAAAGAAAAATGTTGAAGACTTCATCTCATCCAATGCAAGAAGAAATTAGCCAGGAGCTATTTATAGCTATATGTTCTTCAGAAGAGGTATATGTCTATGAGGATTTGGCGTATGCTATGCTTGGTATACCAAGCAAGCCGAAGAGGGCCTATACAAAATAGCTGAAAAGACCCAAGGATTGCAGAAACCAGAAAAGGGTTGAAGAGAAATGGGATAATGTCTATGATCCACGACTCACGAAAAACCCTAAGTCCTTAAGAGAGGTAGCATGTGCAAGGTTGATGGCACCAAAGGCAGACCAATCTACGATGAAGAGAATTTGGTACAGTGGTCTCCCTCAATACATGGTCCCACTGGTGCACTACTGCCCGAAGGTAGTTGATGTTGCTATCTAGCATTATAGTCCTGATACCCACTACATTGAAGGTTGCAACTTAAGGGTGCACATCACTCCATAGGCCATCTAGCACATGCTATGCATCCCATACCCAAGTAAGAGAAGAGAGAATATTGAGTCCTTTTACCTTGGCAAGGGAGAGAAAATATAGAAGAGGATGAAAAAGAACTGAGTTCTTGTTGGAGGAGACTGGTAGGAAAGGCATCCCAGCCACTAAACTGCCAAGTATTTCGTTGTCGCGCTGTATGTTACACGACGATCTACAAGATGTCATGTCCATGCTAGCTTTTGTGTGCGACCGAGGCTCTGATGAGAAGGTGGAGACTTTTCAAATGGGACTGGAATTACAATTTCACAAGCAACATGATCTCTTATGGTATGATTTTGCTGAATTTATGGTAGAGGAAATCATACGACAAATAAAGAATTACCCAACGGAGAAAAAATTTAGGTTTCTTTCTTTCCTGGTCCACATGTTTCTACATCAGAAAGGTGCTATCATAATAGTGGTTTACAATTCCTGAGAGGAATGAATTTTAGCTGAAATCACATCTTTTTAGAAAATATAATGATTTAAGCCTTAAAAAGTTCCATTTTAAGGATTCCAATTGAAGAGGGTTTGATCAAATCACCGTAGATCAAAACCCCTTGGATAGAATCTCGCTAGTTTTAAACCATACCTATAAATGCATCTCCTTTACACCTATCAAAATGCTGATAAAAAATCACTTTTGATTTAGCTTTTGGGGGATCAAATGAATTCATTTAAAATTTATTTTAAATGATTATGGTATTCCTCATAACAAGCTATCCAATGAATATAATTTTAATATGTTTTGGTTTTGTTATGTATTTTTTTAGTTTTATTAAATATAGGTTTTTCATCAAAATGAATTTCTTTGTTCTTCACATGTGGAAAAATAGAAGATTATAAAAAAAAATTGAAAAATATGAGTGCACCAGATATTGAAGTCCTTGATCCAACAAAAAATTTAAATTAAATTTTGACATATACAAAAAAGTTACGTTATCGGTCCTTGTCTGAATTGTAATTAGTTTGACTTTGAAACTTGATTAAGGAAAAATATTCAATAAAAACTATCTAACTAAGTGGAAGCACTAGATATCAGAGTTAAAAATCTAAATTTGAAAGAATTAGAATTTTATCCTTCATGGAAAAAAAGTTATGTGTTATACAGTGTGCGTCACTTTTTAAAAATGTTGTTTTCTGAAAAAAATCAATTTTTGTGGGAGATGGAAAAAGAAGTGAAATTTGATTCCAAAAATTTTGAAAAAAATATTTTTAGAATCCACAGACAAAATTTGATGAGACTCTAGTTTGCACCATCTTCAAATTCCTCACAGTTTAGCCGCTATAGGTGCCCAAATGTGAAGATTTAGTTAAAAATAATAATTTCAGTGTCCAGTTTGGCCAAAAATTGTAAACCACTATTATGGGATCACCCAGAACCTAGATTTCTTTGCCTGGTATTTTCCATTATCAATTTTTGATGAGCGAAATAAAAGGAAGCAAGTGTCCACGTGGACGCCTTTTCTTTCTACATCATATGATTATTATGCATTTTTAGACTATTTCAGAAAGGGTGATATAATTCAGCTCGATAAGGAGTAGACAGGATATATGCAGAGTTTCACCCCTGCTTGTGACTGGTTCTTAGGCAAATATTTTACAATTTTCCATATGCGGGGCTTTACTGGAAAACCTTTCCTACTCCTAGCTTGTGTCACAGATAGGTTGCTCACACTGGAAATGTTTCGGCAAGTGTGTATCATTTATTTTACATTCTGCAATAGCAAAAGTGTTAAGAAGAAGGGATTCTTCTCTTGTCTGAAGAATTTCAAGTCAGTAACTCTGATAAAGAAACAATCAAACCAATTACTGGAGGATAAGCTAGCTTATCTAGGGTTGGTACTGGTAAATGATAATTGAGAATACAACCCTTTCGACGACTTTCTAGAGCCACACATGAGAGTTACCCATGTTCCCATACCTTACTGGGAGAAGCGGCGTAACCTGCGAGTAGACAAAGATGAAAATTTTGTTGAATTGGCGCATATTCCTATGCAAGATACTAGAGGTCCATGACACAAGTTCTACTTTGCTATGGCGGTGGCCCAGGATAATGTCCTCACGGAGCGTGGCATGAACAATAGGTTGAAGAAGGATGAAGAATGGACCAAGGAAAAAATAGAGGTTTTCTGGAAGTATCTCCAAGAAATAGCACAATTGGATGCTCCTTACAACAATCTGAAGGATGACAACAAGAATTTGAAAGATGGTGGAGGGAGCGCCACCCTAACCCGAGCTCTAGTATTAATAGGAGTAGAGACCCGGAGGAAGAGTCCGAAGAGTAGGAGGAGGAAGCGGTGACATCGGCCTCATTTGTGCTGAAAGAAAAAAGCCCCAGACAGCCTGCCTATGTGGCCACAAATGTGCGCTTTAATATATCAAGGGGCTCATACACACTCACTTGGGCTGCTAAACCAACCAAGTTATCACTACAGCAAACGAAATTGACTGTTCAAGCTAGAGAGACCCCACCTGTGAAACAGTAGTGCATGAAGAGCATTATCAGAAAGGGTTTTCTAGAACCCACTGAAGAGAAAGTGCTTGCAACTAGCCAGGAGCCTGAGGCTGAGGAGGAGTCGCTGATGATTCTAGAGCCACCATCGACCAGTCAACAGGTAAAATTCACTCCTTCCCTTGCTTCTCATTTCTTAGTATCTACCCTTGCCTCACTGGCGATCCCTACCATAAGTACTAGCCCTCTACCTTCTACTTTTAGTCTGACATATTCAATATGCTTTGCCTAGTTTTTGCAAAACACTTCGCTCATCTTTACTCCTCCGCAAACCCTTATGCCCACTGCTGCCACCTAGACCCTCCTTGCCTCGCTTTCGAAAAACATACCCCCAATGAGTGCCCATTCTTTTTCCACTATTATTACAGATCCTCTTCCATCACAACAGGTTGACACCCCATTGACAACTCCTCCACCATCCTAGCCAATGAGCCTTACAGCTGATTCCCTAATTCAGTCATTACAAATGACTAGCCCTGTTGTTGGTTCTCAAACCAAACTATGGAACGTGTGCCACTTCTCCCCACAAACTGTCACTCTCCAGAAGAAACAAATACCCATGCCTATGAATATTACCTATCCCTATGCCATGCCTTCTGGTGCTCCTTTTGCAGGTGGACTAGTTTTGTTGCCAGCCAAATTCATAGCACAAATAGATTGCAAAAAAGAGGTAGGCACAAGTAGAATGAGAAAGTGTAGGGAAAAAGATGACAACATTTCTGCTAAGCCAAAAGTACAGGCTCTTTATGATGAGGCCTGGCAAGAATTGAAGTTCGCAACCATGTACCCGCGGGTAAGAAATCCTTAGGGAGAAATGCAACCAGAAGACTATGAGATATATGTGGTAGGACTCGACATGAAGGTAGCCCAACCACAAGATAAAGTTGAAATCATGGAGGAAACACAATGGGTAGTCACTTCTGACTTCCTTAAAACTAGTTTCCAACTAGAAAAGAAGGATGGGTAGCTTAACGTAGCAAGGGAAAGGGTTAGTTTTCTTCAGAGGAAAGAGAAATCCTTAGAGGCAGATATTGCATGTATGACTGAAAGGGTGATGGCAACAGAGGATGAGAGGAATAGAATTCAGAGCGAACTTGTGAAGACTTAGGCCACTGACCCTACCATGATAAAGGAGTTGTGCTCTAAGAATCAGGAGGTGGAATAGAATCTACAATTGAAGGATGAAGAACTGGAGCATCTTTTCCTTGAGTATAGTCAAGGAATGGCACAGAGAAATGAAGCGTTGGAACACTAATAAACTTAATATGAGTAGAAAATACAACAAAAAGAGGCTAAATTTAAAGGCCTAAAAGCTCAACTAGAGGAAGAACTCTGAGAGACAAAGTCTTCTCTAAATGAGCACTTAGCAAATCACTCTCGAGTCAAGAAGAACTGGAATAAAGAAATGAGTAGCTCTGTGGAACAACTAGCATCCAAGAAAAAGAAAATGGTAGAATTGGTTGAGGCCATTATTTCAAGAGACGCAGAGATTGCTTCTCTTAAAATCTCTCTCCTACCTCCCCCTACACAGCGAAACATCACTTCGCAGGTTAGGGAATTGTACATTTCCCACTAGGAAAAGATTAAATCCTTTTGCCTAACACTGCAGCCTACCCTCTGATTCATCACCAAGGCATCAAAGCTGAGCCAGGAGGCTAATGATACGATTGAGCAGTTCCCATAGTTCATCTTGGAGAGGATTATGGGAGCAAAACATCTGCTCACCAAGCTATACTCAGTCTCTAATGAGAGCCTTTCTAGAGCGGGTATTGAAGATTAGGATGCTACTACTCAAATGGAAAACAAGTTCATCCATTGCCACTCTACATAAGCATATTACATTGGGTGTTATGTCCTTCATAAGTGTGATCTTTCTAAGCATATTACATTCCTCTTGGTGGCTTGATGTGACACACTACATCCCCTAAGTTGTGAATATACTATTATTTGATTGGTCCTCTCTTGGAGACATTAGACACAATGTTCCCTAAGTGACTGACCTTGCATAAACTAAACATGACTTCTTTGAACATCTTTCACATTTTACACTTTTACACTTTACATTTTTGAATTTTATATTTTTACCTTTCTGCCACCTTGCATAACACAACTTGCATGACTATGGTACCTTTGTCTTTTTTTTCATAGCATTTTTCTTTGTGGCACCTTGTTAAAGTTATCAATGGGTATAACTTTAATATGGTTGAGCAGGAAGCCCACCTACTGGCATGAGTTTTCCCCATAGCCACTTTTGTGTTTGTGATTACATACCAACTACCGTATGTATCTTACCTTTTTTGAATTTCTCACCACACAGACAACTAGTTCTATGGCCCCAAAATGAGTACATTTGGGCCTTCTCACCCAACAGATCATCGTGTGTTTTGTCACCCCAAAGTGAGTACACATTCTCTTTTTCAAACAATTATCCTAGATCCAATCCATAACTAGTTGGATTGATGATCGAAGCTTCATCTGATTCACTTTAACACTTGCATGCTCCTTTGTTCTTATGTCTAGCTTTTCATGGGATCTTCATACTGAGGGTTTGATCATCCCTCTTGATTGTTGTCATTCCATCTTGCTATTGTAAGTTCATTTGAACCCTCCTCTCGATGTTCATGGCTACTTTAGTGTGAGTTTCAAGCAAGTTCATCCTCTCACTAAAGTGGGGGCTAAATGTGCCATAGAAAAATGGCCCCTTGTCATTTTCATGGCCTTTTAGGTATTGTTTTATGGTGTTGGAACTATTTTTCTTTGATTTATATTCCAACATGGCTTGAACATGCGTATTTAGGTACTAAAATTCAAAGAATGACATCTTGTGAAGGTGTTGTGAAGTGTTGGAAGACATTTCTACATTCTTCTAGACTCTATTAATTACAATTCACCTAAAAATCACCTTTTTATTCATTAACAGGTCCTATTTTGAAGTGTTGTAAAGTCTTGTAACAAGATTTCACACTTTTCTAGGTATGTCTTCACTATTTATCCCTTTTTCATGCTTAATTTGACCTCTTTATTCTCTCATATGCTTAATTAAGTGTATTTTTGAGTATTATCCCAACAAAAAAATTAAATACAACATATTTCCTAACATACATTTTTAGGTCCTAGGTGGGACCCATTCACCATGGGTGGGAAATGAGTCCCCCTTGGCCCCAAAATCAAAATATTTTAAATTTCCTTTCCGGATTTTATTCAAAAACACTTGATGTCAGCCTGTGATGAGGTATTAATGGGTAACTAAGGCACAAGTGTGTATAAATAAGTGATTTTCATCTCATTTCAACCCCCATTCATCAAGTTCACTTATTCATCTATTCATTGAAGCATTAAAGCATTTTACATCTTTTCAAGCACTTTGAAGGATCCATTGACATTACTTCAAACTTGCATCATCAAGGGTTTGGTAAGTGTTAATAAATATTTAACCTGCTCCCTTCAGGTTTATTTTTCCATGCGCCGGCCCATGCATCACAAGGTCTGCTCACCCTTTTATCTAACTTTTTCTCTACCTCTCCATGTGTCTATTCCTTGCAACTCTGAGTCTCGGTATTCCTTTCGCATCCCAGGAAACTCCGCTATGCTTCTACGTGTTGCAGTTGTAGGATACTTTTGTTCTTGTTTCCTTGATGCCTCATCAGACTCCAGAATGTTGCCATGAAGCCCTCGTTCCTAAAATGTTTTGGCGGGCCCCATAGTTACTAACTGTGGTGTACACTTGCTACGTGTCTACTGTTTGCAAATCTTTCAGCATGGAAATGAAGTACCAACCGTGGGCAACAAAATGCTACCACGCGTATCTTTTGCGCCCGATTGGTAATTGTTCCCTTTATTATTGATGAAGTGTTTGGTTATTTCAACATGTGTGGCACTTACGTAGGTCCTAAGTGGTAGGGGAGAAGTGGTTCATACGGACAATGAAAAGCTGCCACGTGCCTAGATAGAGGATCTCATATGCGGGCGATGAACCAAATAATACTATTGGTCACTGCGTGTCATAATCATTCACACTAGGGGTGACACTTGTCTGATCGTGCCTAGGTGGGACCACCGCTATCATTGCAGAAGATGCACTTGTGTTTGGAATGACTAGATGCTTTGTTCCAGATCGATCCTGTTGTAATAGCCTTGGGAATATTCTGATTCTTGCATCATTGTCGGGGATTGCAAAAAAAAAATTTTTGCTGCTTTTCGAAGCGATGGGAGGTTTTCCTACTATATATACTTTCTTTGTTGATGAGAAAAGGGTTCAAAATTTGAGGAAAATGCTTGTTTTAGTAAAAGACGCAAGGAATTTATTACTGTTTTGTTTGATTGCAAAAACTCTCAGACTATGCCAATTGTTCGACCTTTTTGTTTTTCATGCTATTTGATCAAACTATGAACTGTGCTTTTTATTGTCTTGACAATTCATTTGAGAACTTCTATATATGTTGGATGCAATTTTGCTTGCCTAGATCATGTCTAAGGACTCCTCTTGGTAGTAGGAATGTATGCAATGTTATTTTATGTCAATGAATGAATTGTATATTCTATAATTTTAAGTCTCTGATGTTCTAGAACACTACAACACCATTCAGGACCTTAAATCTATGATTTATCGTGCCCATCATTAAGTCTTGGTGTGGACCGCCTTAGGTTAGACTTCATTTTATTATATTTGATTCCTTTTCCCTTTCCAAACCCCATTACAGAAGAAGCCGACTTCTCTAAAAATCTAGAGATTACTCAGTTTAGCGCAAAAGGTCTCCCTTAGATTGAGTTTCCCATAAGGCTCTGTTACCTCATCAAATTTTGGCATCAACAATAAGTTAATAGCAATTGCATGTTTTTAGTTTATCATTCCTTTGCATTTCATTATTTTATTAAAGGTTTCATTACCAAAAGTAGGGTTTGACTAAGGCGAACCCCTATTCACTAACCTTAAACCATTTTCCCCTATTGCATATTTTTTTGCAGCCACTTGTGTGTAAATTTGACAAGATTCTTGGTGTTGAAAATTGGTTTACAAGTCAACTAGGTGCTTCAAGTCAACTCAAGTCTATTTCAAGCTTGGAGAAGGTTTTCTATCTATATTCTGCAGAATTGACTTCAGCAACCTAACAAGCAATGATTTCCTAATCTGGTGTTGCAAAGTTGTCTTGTGATTTTTTAGAAATTTGGGAGAGGACTAATTCACCACCTATGGTGAATGAGTCCCACTTTAGGACTCAAAATCTGAATTTTGTTAGATTTTGGATCCCGACAGAAAAAAAACTTGCTTCCAACAGTTTTCTACCAGGAGGACTAATTCGCCACCCTAGGCGAATGAGTCCCACTATGAAAAATTAGTGATTTCAACCAGCATCTAAAACTTTTCAAATTCATCAAATTTTTCCCTTGAGGTACACTCAGATTCACCCTGTTCCTTTCTATTTTGCATATTTTCTTCATTTAGTTCATTAATACATTAAACATTATGTTTTCAAACATAGCTTTAATTTCACATTTTCATTCATTTAAATTAGTAAATTGCATTTAGTTAACTTCATTTAGTTTAGAAAACATCACACAACAGTATTTGAATGAACCATTATCATTTTGGCTCCTATCTCTCTCCTTTTAGGTGAAAAACCCTAGAAGAGCATGAGTTGTCTATAGGAGCCAAAAATGAATGGTTCAAGGTGAGATAGAGGTGTCCCTTGATTACATAAAGGTAGAATCTAACAATAATTAATTAAGAAATGATAAGGGAATATTATTACTTTATGACCTCAAAATATGGGTGACACACTTATTTATTAACTACCTAGTTGAGGGAAAAAAAAAATTCTACTATCCTAAATAAACATAATAATTATATACAATGTTGGTGTGAGCCCAGGATCACCATCCACAACAAAAATATCCTTCACAAGATAGAGAGAGGCAACACAAGGCCATTTCACCAAGTAAGGAGTGAAAAAATATTGAGATGCATAATTTACATACTATATAGCCTTTTAAAGGCAAGTGAAATGCAATGGGTATAAAACTTCCCAATACGGGAAATAAACTACTCGATAAATTAAATGTAAAACTAATAAAAGTAAAATTAAGTAGGAAAATGGTAAAAACCATTTATTCTAACACCCCCACTTAAGTGCCACTTAGGGATAATTATTATGCAAAAATGAAGATGCAATATGGGTCCCGAATACACAACTATGTTAGGTACCCATTTACAATGCAAAAAGGAAATCTCTCACAACCAAAGAAATGGAGAAAAACCATGTGGGAAAAACCCCTCTCCAAAAGAGAGAAAAGAAAACAAAAATGATGCATGGATGGAGGACTCAATCACACCCCCCAAGGACTAGATACATCATTTATATACAATCATTTCCCTCCACATAAGAGGGAAAGAGAGAGACTGTATGCCCCCCAAAATGTGTAATCACCTGCAAAAATGGTAAGTTCTTGAAGACAAAACATGATCCATTGTTGAAAAACAAATTGTCTCCCTTTTGGAAGAAGCAAAACCAAATACAAATGTATGTATGCTTCCCATTCTAGATAGGAATAAACAAGTGAAATCCAAATGTAGGATGAAAATATCTCCAAAATCTACTCATGTGTTGCCATGACCTTGGAAGATGATTCCACGAACCAATCAGGAACATTCCCAATCACAACAGAAGGTGACAAACAAGGTACCATTGTAAATTGATTTTGAAAATTCTCTAGAGACTAAGATGGAGTGACAAAAATTGTACAACTATCATCAAATAGGAGGGATATACCCTAAAATGTTTCTTCCAATTCAAAAATGTAAGATTCCATGAACAATGAACCAATGTCTAAAAAGTAAGAATCCCAATCATGAAGACAATGAGATAATGGTTGTGATGAATCACTGGACGTGGTCAATGAATCATCAACAAAAAATGAATGGTCTTGTAGAACAAGAATGATAGGAGCCTCACTCAATGACTCTGCATAATGAATCACTAAAGGTGAAGGTACATCAACTGTCTCTAATGGAGAAGAAGGAACATCTAAATAACCCTCGTCATCTTCATCTAAAGACTTAAACTATTCCAAAACTTCAAACTCCTACATAGTAGCATGATTATAGGGTATTGTTGAATACCCAAGATACTAAGATGGGGGTGAATAAGTATCTTCTTAAACTTATCGAACAAACACCATCCAATTTGATCCAATGCATATAAAAATAAAGATAAGAAAGAGCATTAAGAAAAAATGAAAGTACACAACATATGAACACCAAGATTTTTACATGAAAAACCCAAAATGGGAAAAACAATAGTGAGGATTAGTTCACAATATAGTATAACTGGTTATAAGATATTACAAAAGGATGGCTCACTGCCAAGACTCACTGTCCAAAATGGGAGGCTCACTACCTACAAAATATAGAATGAAAAAATGGCTTACAACTAGAAAATGAACTGATAAAATTATACCTAACAAGTGCTAATTGAGTTCTTTTGATGCTCAATAAGCTGACTTAACACACTTCATCATTTTCTCATACTAGTATTCTTCACACACTTCAATACTTTGCAAAATCAATCTCAAAACTATCCAACATATATATATGAATCATCTGCAAGCATCAATTAGGTTGGCCTAATTAGGTGCAACCCTTACTCACCAAAAAACAAGTTTCAGCTTCAAGCTTGTACAAAAAATTTCCAAAAAAAATCCAAATGTGTAGCACACTACAACATGTTGGCATGGACCAAATATACATCACACATACATCCACAATACAAAATTAATCCATTACAACATTAGCAATACAGTAGGTCATCCAGAGATAGACCTAATAGCAAAATGCAATCAACAGAATAATGCCAATTCTCCATACGGGCACCTATGCACATGAGATTCTATACATAAAAGCTTCCATCATCCAAAAACCATTTCCCAAAACTGCAAGAAAAGATAATCATCAGTGAAGGATTGCAAGCCAAAACACTAAAGGATAGCAATTACATACCAGTTTAAATATTGGTCTAGAATAGTAGATCAAAATTGAACTTAACCTTGTAGTTGTAACTCATATAACGTGGTGGCATCAATGACAACAAAAAGCTAAGAAATGAGATGTTGTTTTTCATTTTTTCTAAAAATCTCCCCCTTTGTCATTGATGGCAACATGCACCAAAATTTACAAAACTTCCTATGAACAATACACTCTTTCCCTTTCCTCTTCACAACATTCTCTCCCCCTTACAACATTTTATCTACAACATTCTCTCCCCATTTGACATCAAGGACAAAGGGTGGTCCAAAAGGAAGTATGAAAACTAAAAAAAATTACCCAAAGGATGGCAAGTCTTGAAGCTCCTTAAGAATACCTTGCCAGGTTGCCTTACCAGTTTCCCAACTCTTCTTTGTAGATAACAACATTCTGTTCAAAGATTCCAATTCCACTAGATTATCTTCTACATCATCTGGAGTACTAGGAGTCAAATTTATCTTCTCTAATATCTCTACATTTTCTAAAGCATTGGCAACTAGAGTGTACTCTATTCACACCAGGTCACCTAACTGACCAAATATTCTGATGATATGTTCCTTCTTCTATAGAATAAAGAATTTTTCTCTATGAGTAGAGATGACATTCTAGGTTGTCCTATCTCTATCTTTGGATGCACTATAAGTACTGGAGACAACAGTCAAATGGGACTCAATAGAGTTTGTAGATGCATAATTTATATTGATTGATCTCATGCACTTGATCCTGGTTTACTAACATCAGTTCTACCTAAATCATCTTCTTTACTAACCATTTAATTGAATAACCCTTATTTGATTAAATTCATCATATTTCATATTTTAATTAAATAAATCCACTTTATTTGGTTAAATCATTATCTTCTATTAATTAAATAAATCATTTTATTTGATTAATCCTAAAATTCCTCTTTTAATTAGATAAATCCCTCTATTTGTTTAAATCATATTTCATCTCCTTTAAATTAAATAAACTAACCTTTATTTGATTTAAGTCTAACATCATCCCTTTTATTTAAATAAATCAAACTTTATTTAATTAAATATAATATTCATATTCCTCTTATTTTAATTTAAATGAATGTAAAAATCTAAGTCAAAGTGTCAAATAAGCTAATTTCCATCTAAGTTAATCAAATCCTCTAGATTTTGCAACTTGCACAAGTGAATAAATTTAATTGATTTAAAAATTCATTCAAAAAGGCATCTCTTTGGAATATTCCTCCAATTTGAAATCTCCCTCCCAAAAGGACTTTTCCTCCAACATGGCATTTATAACTCTTACATGTCCTTTTTCTTGAGCCAAGTGGCATTAACTCATCTTTCAACCGTTCCTCCACAAGCCATCTTTCAAATTTCAAATTCCACCTAATTGCATTAATTTGCACATTGATCAAAATGTGCTCCAACTCTCTTCAATAGCATGTTGACAAGTGGCACATTCCCATTGGTCTATCTTTGGTCCCACATCCTTCATGTTTCTCATTCCTCCATACTTCTTTCCTATAAATAGAAGGCTTCTCTATTGATTTTTGATCCACAACTTTATGCAAAGTTATTATCTACAGGTTTTGAGAAAATCCATCAACACTTCTCTAGCTGCTAGCACCTACCCACCTCTTGTGCCAACTATAGCTTTGTTGCCTATCATTGTTACCTCTCCTGAAAGGGCCTGGACCTACTACCTAGCATGGTCCCTCTCTATTGTAAATGTCTGCACTTGAGCCTGAAGCCATTGAATCAAGACATCTCTCTGGTTGAGCTGAGGTGGTGGAGGTGGTGGCAGTGGCTACTGGTCTCTCTGTAGTGGTAGCTAGTCTCTCTAAAGTGGCAGCTAGTCTAGAAGCATCTCTCTACTAATTCCCATCTCTCTAATCTCTTTGTTGTAGCTAGTATGGAGGTGGTCCTCCTCCTCCTCTTCTTGGAGGAACCTATCCCCTCCTAGCCATCTTGCCCTAGGGTCTCTGTTGTGGTAGTACTATCCCTGGAATTGTCAATCAGACTAAAGGCCTGAACCAATCATCATAGGAATGTGTAGTGCCTAGATCTTCCTACACCTAATCATAGCTACCACATGTCTAAAGGATTCCACTGCATTTGATGTTGGGATTGTCTAACCCCATGTCATCTATCTAGTATTCTAGGTAAAGATAGCCACGTATTGATCATCTAGGTGGTCCTACATGTCCCCAAACTATCTGGCTACTTGATCGGATGAGTAGCACTCAATCATCATATGCTCACATCCCTACATGAGTCGATCTTTCCTAACATAAAATAGTTGTTGAACATCATCATACCAGGCTGACATCTGGAGCCAAGGTCTCCAAGTAAATGTTGTCATCTCAGAACCCTCCACTAGTGAGGTAGGCCAAGCTATCCTGTGTGAGTGAATGTGAGACCGCCCTTGTAGTACTGTCAAACTGTTGGGTCATCAGGCTTGAAATCCACCACTATGACCTATGGACGAAGCATGACTATGTGCTCCCATGCCCAAATGTGAAAAATTGTGACTCTGGCACTGATGGATCTATTGTTGCAATACACGAACTCATGCAAATCATGGTATAGTGAGGCCAACATCACTGGTCCCCAAGAAAAATAGCACCTCTTGAAGAGAATCTACTCCCAAGCAAGACCCCATTCTAGACTAAAATATCACCCCTACTGATCTAGACCTACAAGTCCTAAAATAATAGCCACAAAAATTAGTTGAAAGGTCGACACCTGACCTCTGTAGTACTCAAGGTCAATCGGACCCTTGGTGAAAAAAATATCATTTGTCCCCATAATATCATAGCACACATCAGTGTTGACATCCATGTCATATATCACCCTCTTATCATGAATGGGAAATCAAAAAATACGCCAGACATCCTCCAATGTGATGGTCACCTCACCAGTGGGAAGATGAAATGATGATGTCTCAATGTGCCATCTCTTTGCCAATGTGGTCATCATCGCCAAATGGGTCCTAATGGTAGGCACATAAGCAATGTACCAAAGACATATCACTCCAAGGTGCTCTTGTAGCAACTCATGTAGTCTAGTCAATCTACCAAGCACCAAGGATCAGTTCTCACATGAATGTATAGGTTCTCTGTCCTCCTACACCCATAAAGCCACAACGTCAAGTTTCATAAAAAGAGTGGATCCTATTTGAAATTTTGGCAACTAGAAAAGCAAAGGCATTGCTATCAGCAAAGGAATTGCTATTTGAAAACTCCAAACTGCACCGCTGGAACCCCCTAAAATGCAAACTAAGCTGCAACATCATTGTTTGACCGTAGACCTATTTGAGCCAAAACCCGAAATACCTAACTGGAGCATGTTGTCATCATTTGCAATGGCATCACTCTTTGGAGTTTTCAACCCTAAACCCAAACTGCAATGCTGCATCACAGGTCACAATAGTGGTTCCCTTTGAAGTTGAGCGACACTAATTTAACCCTTTTAGTGTCGCTATGTAGTGATGCTGGACAAGTTTGGCTTTCAAAACCTAATAAATGTGCACAAAAATTGAAATTACAGGTTAGGTTAGGGTCACATACCGGTGGTCCTATGCCTGGAAGTCTAGAAATGTGTCAAGGAAGCATTCATCGCATGATCTCACAAGAAGTTCAGAGCTCAAAATGATGAAAATGCTAAAGGTTGAGTGTGCAAATGAATTGAAAGTGCCCCCTTGAGGGCTATTTAAGCATGAAAATTAGGGTTTTTTGACCTGTTTTAGCTGTCAAGTTAAGGTTTTGTGCCCCTAACCCCATTTTTTCCCAATTGAGGCTCATTTTGCATCTTTTTTCCATGTTTTGGAACGTTTTTGGCATCCTAGAGCCTTTCTGGACCTATTGGGCAGCTTGTCCTCTTTTTTCACAAGATCACCCAAAAATCCAAATTTTGGTCCGATCTCTCAAGGGGCCAGTATAGCAGTGTAATTCTTTCACTGGGGCAATAGTGGGGCATCCAAAGAAATAAAAATAAAAATTGAATTCTAATCTTGGCAAGGTTATTCTTTGAACCAACACAGTAGGTAGATTTCTTCAAAGAGGGGCAAAATGTAGACACGTAATTTATACTCATTGATCTCGTGCACTTCATCCTAGATTACTAACATCATTTTTTCCTAGATCATCTTCTTTACTAACCATTTAGTTGAATAACCCTTATTTTATTAAATTCATCATATTTCATCTTTTAATTAAATAAATCCACTTTATTGGGTTAAATCATTATCTTCTATTAATTAAATAAATCATTTTATTTGATTAATCCTAATATTCCTCTTTTAATTAGATAAATCCCTCTATTTGATTTAAGTCTAACATCATCCCTTTTAATTAAATAAATCAAACATTATTTAATTAAGTCTAATATTCATATTCCTCTCATTTTGATTTAAATGAATCAAAAAATCTAAGTCAAAGTGTCAAATCAACTAATTTCCATCTAAGTTAATCAAATCCTAATTGATTCTAACACTAATCCATAAAATCCTCTAGATTTTGCAGCTTGCACAAGTAAATCAATTTAATTGATATAAAAATTCATTCGAAAGGGCATCAAGTTGGAATATTCTTCAAATTTGAAATCTCCCCCCCAAAGGCCTTATCCTCCAGCTTGGAATTTATGACTCTTACAAGTCCTTTTTTCTTGAGCCAAGTGGAAATAACTCCTCTTCCACATCTTCCTCCACAAGCCAACTTTCAAATTTCAAATTTCCACCTAATAGCATTTATTTGCACATTCATCAAAATGTGCTCCACCTCTCTTCAATAGCATGTTGACAAGTGGAATTTTGTTATTGGTTGATCTTTAGTCCCACATTCATCCTTTTTTCTCATTCTTCCATCCTTCTTTCCTATAAATGGAAGTCTCTTCTATTGATTTTGGATCCACAACTTTATGCAACGTTATTATCTATAGGTTTTGAGCAAAGTCATCAACACTTCATCCAAGTTTTCATAGCTTTCATCCATCTTAACTAGGTTATGGTCAAATTTCATCAAGGAGCATCATTCATCAAATTTCATCAAAGATTGCAAGGAATTGGGAAAGGGCTACTTTCCACATCAAAGTAGCACCAATTCCCCCATAGGATTGAGGGTTTGAATGTTTTGAACAAGATTTAGTAGCTTTTATTTGATATTATTTACTTTGTTTCTTGTTCTTTAAATTTGAATAAATTTCATGGGGAATGATTGTTTTAGATGTGTTTTATGACTAAAATTGTGGTGTTTGTCTATGTTTGAGCAAGTCTAGGTCAACCATTCATAGAGTCCATGATAACTTTGATGTTCTAAGTGACATCTAGCCACTTTATGTAGTAAGAAAATATAGTATTTACTTCATATTCATAGGCCTATACAACTTCCAGACATTTTTCAACATTAGTGTATGCTAGAGCACACTTATCATGAAGTTCCAAGAGTCTCTTCTCTGCAATTTTCTCTTCAACTTCTTTCCTTGTCTTCTCACCTAGTACAAAGGCATACTCCTTAAAGGAGTCTAATAATAGTTTCAAATTCTCTACCGGAGTGAGATGCATCCATTGAAGTACCAGGTGTGGCCTCTTGTAAAGCTTTAAGAGCATCAGCAATAAGCTATGTTCCTTTCTAATGTGTTTCTAGAATTTCTCTTCTCCCAGATGCATGCAATGCATCCCCTAACACCAACTTATGAACAAGAGAAATTTTATCCAAGTCCACACTATCCTAAATCATTGGAAGTTGTAGAAGTTTCGAAGGAATCACTGGATGGAACCCGATTTGCTTGGATAGAAATCCTTTCAATGCATCATCACCAAAGGAGGATTATCCAGGGGACCTTTGAGATTCTACAACCTACCTTTGATCTTCTTCATTCTTTTCAGTAGATTCCCCCTTTTTCTCTTCTTCCTCTACTCTTTCTTTTTCCTCTACCTTCTCTTCTTCTTCTACTTTCTCTTCTTCTTCATCTGTGTCTCTATTTCCTTCTTCCTCATTCATTTCACCTTTATCTTTTTCTCCTTCATGATTATCTTTTTCACCTTCATCTTTATCATTTTATTCTTCAACATGATCTAGAGGGACATCATCATGTTTCTCTAGCTCAACTTCTCCCTCATTCTATATCTCCATCTTCGAAGGATTGAATTTGAAACACCTATATCCGGAGGGATATCTACATCATTTATTTCTAGGGGAATGCCTATATCACTTGTACCAGACGTAATTTCTTCCTTAGCCTCTAAAAAAACTTCTCCATATTTGGGTGCAGAACTAGATGGGAGTGCACCAAACATACCATATTTTTCAGCCATAACCCTATGCAATCTCTTTCCTTATCTTCTTTATCTGCCTGACGTCCTTTCCAATTAAAGTTCTCACTCTTTTCTTCATCTGGAACATCTTTGAACAAACCTTATTTAGAGTTTCCAAATCATTTAGGGTCAAAGAGGACCCAAGTTTCTCAAAAGCATCATTTTTTATCTTCTCTTCTAAATCAACAAAATTTGATCTTCTTTTCATCAAGGCTTCTGAAAATTTTTTAGGAACATTGTTCTTCACATAATCTGAACTAACTTCTAGAGTGATCACATATTGAATAATAGCTAAAATCAAAGTTTTTATGTCCTCTATACCTACTTGGTCATAAATTTTTGTAGTAGGTTGTAGCATATCTTCAAAGCGTATCAGGCTATTCATCAAATCCTCCAATCTAAGAGGGGAATCAAGTCTTACCAAAGGGGCCTTCTACTCTTCTTGGTCTAAAGAGGCTTCATCTAACACCTTTTCCTTCTTTGATTATGATTTGGTGTGCACATGAACACCAAAACCCTATTCTTCATCTTCTTTGAAGGATGATACATAATGAAATCTCTTATTGCCAACACTTGATTCCTGAGAGGCACCTTCACTAGAGGACATGCTTCCTCTTCTTCTTCTTACCAACATTGCTATAGGGTCTTCCTCCTCTTCCTCTTTCTCTTTAGTGATGCTAAGATTCTTTTCCCTTGTAGCTTTTTCTTGTTCTCCTCTCTTTCCTCTTACCAAATCTTGTATTGGGTCTGGAAGGAGTCAGACCTTTACCTTTATTAGAAGCACTAGGTTCAACCTCCATTGCAAGGGTTGCAGATGGTTTTGACGGAGTAGTCCTGCTAGATCTCCTTGGTCATGATGATTCTCCAGCCATTTTTTCTCCCATGCCCCTACCTTGTGCAATTTTTTCATTAGTGAAACCAGCCTCTCTAAGATTTTAATCTACATTCTTTCCTATTATGGGATTCCTATGCTCCAAGTGAACTTCAATGGATTTTTCTGCATGAGTGCCAACTCTAGGTTCATTGGAATCTTTTTGAATTTTCAACAATACTTGCACATATCCTTCAACTTCATCCTCTATAATCTCATACGCCAAAGGTTGAATCCATACAGTCTAGGATTCAACAGGTTCAATCATGCACTCATTAGAAGAGGCATGAAATATTATGTCATTCTTTTATTATTCAACAAAACTCTTAGTAATCCTTTCTCTTTCATTCATGTCTCTCTTGAATACAACAAATAATTTTGTCAGAGCATTATCTTGAGCTTTCAAATCACCCAAATTGTGCATATAGTCAAAGATTTGATGTGCAACTGGTCTAGATGAATCCCAAAACACTACATCATCTCTTATGAGAAGTTTCTTAAGGAAATAAAATAGAAAACAAAAAATCAAGGAGTCAAATTTAAAATCATATTTCTTTTCTTGGGTCATCTTCAAGTTCTCAAACAACTGTTGCCGAAGAAGTTCACACAAATCATAATATGGACAATTAACTACCATATTATAACTGGTGTAAATTGTTGTATTAGATACGAAGTTCTCTCTATTAGTGAAGTAAATGTTGTGTCTGATCATTGTAACAACATACTTCATAGTAGGATTAGTGATAGGTTTTGTAGTAAGAGCCCTCTTGTCATATGTGGCTCTAGAGAGTTCCATCACCACTTCATTCTTTATAGCTTTCAACATTGGTACCGTTCTGGTGTCACATAGTCCAATAACTACCTTAATTAGTTCCTTGGTTATAAGATGAGGTCTTTCAATCCAAAAGAATTTGTCATGCATTCTACTGAGAGCTAGTTTTACATACTTGTCATCAATAATGGAGCTAAAATTAGGAAATTAATTCCATCTATCCAATTTCTTCGCAACAATATTTGAATACTCATATTTTATCACAAAATCATCCTCAATGAGCTCATTTTTCCATATGTCTATCAATTTACTATGATTGTACTCCTTAGGCTTATCTCAAATATACATTCTAGTGTCTCCTGTCAGCATAACCCTATGAGGAATCGATGAGAAGGCACCCAGAGGGTCATCTTCGAAAACCTTCATAGGATAGTTCTTATATGATGGTCTAGGTCTTTTCGACACACTTATGACTACAGGGGTTTCCATTTCTCCAAAAATCAAGCTCAAATAATTTTAGAACAATAATTTATGCAAACCCAGAATAGCACAGGAGAATACAATACCTTTTTCCTTCATGAGAACTAGAACTAGGGTTTGCACAACTCACTCTTCAAATCACCTCAAGAATGCTCCAAATTGCTCTCTAAATTTTTTAACTGCACAAGTGATTGAAATTCCATACAAAATCACTTTATAAATCAATGACCTTCCCTAATTCACGTTAAATGCAATAGATTTTAGAAAGCTGATAAAAAAAATTCTTCTCTACACTAAAAAGCCCTAATTTGCTCTAAAAAATGAACATGCCTGCACTTTATCTTTTGGTTCCTTTTGCATAACCTATTTCTATCCATTACTTACAACATATCTTTGTGCTAAAGAATGACATGACAAATATCTAGGGGGTTCAAACATTTTTTGTTAAAGCTCCCCCTAATACCATGATAGGTCTAATTCCTAGAGGAATTGTCTACATTAGATGGGGGCACATACACATCTGATGTTTTAGGCTCTTCTTTCTTCTTCTATATCTTGTTTATTTATTTCTTAACCTAATTCTTTTAAATTTTCTTCACTGGTTCATTCTTCTTTACCGAATTAGTTACTTTCCCTTTTTACTTTTGTAAGCTCTTGAAATGTGTCTAGGTTTGTTGCAGTTGTAGTAGACAACATTTTTTTGATTTGTTTGACCTCCATTTATCCTTGACCTAGATTGATTTTCTTTATGTCCAAACTTATTACATGTATATCAATAGCCAACAAAATATTGATTCATTCTTCCTCCATTAACCCAATTCATCACCTAAGTTTTGCATTCACTAGCTCTATGTCCAACTTTCTTGCATGCAAAACATTGTCCAAATAAGGAACCAACAAACTGATTCATTCTACTTCTACACTTTGTTTCCTTGTGACCAAATTTATTACATGAAAATAAAACATCATTGAAAGATGGATACCTTTGGTCATTTGGTTGTCTGATAGGCAATCTTCTAGCAAAGTTTCTTGCATTTCTTTTTTGCTTCCCTTTATATTGGGTCTTTTAATTATCCACTATGTTTGAGGTCTGTACAACCTTAGAGCTTTCATCGACTTCAATTCCAAAACCACCTTTTTCTTTAGTAGGTTTCTACCCTGCAATCAACTCATCGAGCTTGGTGGAGCCTATCTTGAAATTATCTTCATAGAGTTTTGCTTTCTCCATATCCTCTTTTAGGTTCACCACTTCTTGTTCAAGCCTTGTGCATTCATCAGTCTTGCTTTGCACCACTATATTTAGGCATTCTTCAATTCTCTTCTTTTCCTCCACTTGCACCTTCAATCAAATAACCTCTTCATTAGCTTGTTTTAATTGCTCACTCACTTCTCTATGTCTTTCTTTGAATTTCTTCAATTTCTCTTTCAATTTACAAATGCATTCATTTGCAACATCAAGATTTTCTTTCAAATCTCTATTTTCACTTTCAACATTGCCAAGATCTTCAAGAGTAGCTTGAAATTCTTTTTTATCATTCGTTTGTTCAATCTTCAAGATCTTCCTCAAGTTGTTAGGCTTCTTCAGAGGAACCAAGCTCTGTTACCAATTGTTGAATACCCAAGATACTGAGAGGGGGGGTGATTCAGTATCTTCTTAAACTTATTGAACAAACACCATCCAATTGCTCCAATGCCTATAACAATAAATATAAGAAAGAGCATTAACAAAACATGAAAGCATACAACACATGAACACCACAATTTTTACGTGGAAAACCAAAAATAGGAAAAACCACAGCGAGGATTAGATCACAATATAATATAACTGGTTATAAGTTATTACAAAAGGTTGGCTCACTGCCAAGACTCACTATAAAGTTAGACTTAACAAGTGTTGATTTAGTTCCTTTAATGCTCAATAAAATAGCTTAACACACTTCATCATGTTCGTATACTGGTCTTCTTTGCACACTTCAATACTTCACACAAACATTATCAAAACTATCCAACATATATATCTAATTCATCTGCAAGCATTAATTACATTGGCCTAATTAGGCACAATCCTTATTCACCAAAAATCAACTATTGGCCTCAATCTTGTACAAAAACATTCCAAAAAAATCCAAATATGTAGCACGCTACAACATGTCATCATGGACCAAAGATAGGTCACACATGCATAGGCAACACAAAATTAATCCATTACAACATCAACAATACATTAGGTCGGCCAGATAGACCTAATAGAAAAATGCAATCAACAAAATAATGCCGATTCTCCATATGAGCACCTATGCACATGAGATTCTAGACATACAAGCTTACATCATCCAGAAACCATTTCCCAAAACTGAAAGCAAAGATAATCATTAGTAGAGGACTGCAAACTAGAATGCCAAAGGATAGTAGCTGCATACCAGTTCAAATACTAGTCCATAATACCGTATCAAAATTGAACTTAACCTTGCAATTGTAACTCATATACCATAGTGACATCAATGACAACACAAAAGTTGAAAAATGAGATGTTATTCATCCTTCTAATAGGTATCTTGCTTGAGAAATGAAGAGGCTCAAGACAAACTGAAACAAGATCATCTGGGAATAGCTAAGTATCAAGAACTCCATGTATTTCCCATATTTTAGTCTAAAGAATATATAGACACTCAAAATGACCAATAGCATCCAAAGTGGCATCATTAGTATGCATTGCAACAACTCTTAGGAAATTATCCCTTTTGCAATTCCATGTAAATTTCTTACTATCAATACCAAGAAGGGCAACAAGATTATACAAATGTGGCAACAAATGAATCCATATGATATGTTTAATGATACCATCTCTCCATTGTTCATAGTTTCCCCTTTTCAACATAATCATGCCAGGATGAATTGAAAACCCCATAATCAACTATGACAAATCTCCAAAAATATTAAAAACAATATAATAAAATAAATAACGACAACAACCTTAAACAACAATTAGAAACTCCCAAATACTACAAATGAAGCCTTCCCAAAATACTTTTGGAAGCAATAATGCGAAAAAAGGGTTGAGAATCAAGGAACTCCAAATAGCACATAATACCAATATTGAACTTCAATAGACTAAAAGCACTGCCAAACAAAAAAGTATGAGATAAATTCCTCAACCACTGCAAAGGTGACTAAAATACCTTTATGTTGATATTTGGTTTGCAAAAATGGCCTTTGTTTGCAAAAGACACGAAAAAATCAAAAAAGGCCTATAGAGGCACTTTCAACATCTTCTGGAGCTCTTGGTCACACCATATGACCAAAAAATGCACAAGGGCTAAAAATTGAGCCTCTCGAACCAAGTTAAATCCAAATCGCCAGGTTCAAGCACAATGACCAAGTCATGCCACCAAGCAGCCAATCACCAAGCAACTTAGTCTTCAAGGAAAATCATGTGTGCATGAGACAGGACCTTCCACTAGGCACATGAGCCTTTTCTCACAGTATGCTTATTATTATGCTTTGATACCATGTTGGTGCGAACCCAAGATTACCAACTACAACAAAATTTTCCTTCATAAGATAGAGACAGGAAATGCAAGTCTATTTCACCAAATAAGGAGTGAAAAAATATTAAGATGCATAATTTGCATACTATACAACCTTATAAAGGCAAGTGAAATGCAACAAGTATAAAACTTCCCATATAAGAAATAAACTATTGGGAATAGGATGCCATTTAATTGCAATCCTAAATATATTTCATGTATCTCCTAAGTCCTTGGAAAACATTCTCCAACTCTAGGATTAGAAAGAGATTAAATTCGAATGAAATGAACATGTAAATTGACATTTGTAATTAATTCTAAATGATAGGAACGTGCGGGGACTCCCAAGAAGAGCTCCTACAAAATAGGAGCACATGGGGCACCCACATGGAAGGTGGAACTCACCTTGAGTTAAGTTAATTTTTTGGAGAAAAAATAACACTTCAGTAATGCATGTAAAGATCCTAGAATTTAGGGATTGATGTTTATATGCATGGAGTCCAGTTAAGTTCAATTCAATTCAATTTAGTTTAGTTTAGTTAGGTATCAGTTCAGTTAAATTCAATTCAATTCAGTTCAATTCAGTTATGGTTTAGTTATCTTTAGTTGCATGTAGTTAGTTTGAGTTGCATGTTAGTTAACAGAGGTTGACTTGAAGTGCATGCTAATGACTTGAGTTGCATGAAATATAGTAGGTGACTAGTTTTAGTTAATAGGGGATGTTCAATCATGCATGATATTTGCATGAATGGTGGAGGGATATGTTTCAGTTAATAGAGATTGACTTGGACCCACCTTGGGCACCCAAGTTGGCATCTTGGAGTTAACAATTTTTTATGAGAAGATATTTTATAAGGCTGAGTTAAGTGGGCCCATTCTTGGGCACCAACTTTGAGGAGGAGCTTACAAGATATCTTCAGAATCAACGATGAGTTAGCAATTCATTTTTGGACACCCAAATTGATGAAGGACTTGGTTTGACATTGTTTTTTCGTGGAAGAACTCTACTTGCAAATAATAGGCATAGGTTTTGTGAGATAAGCTTTGTGCTTTGTAATTATAAACTGTTTGGAGTTTACAAGGCTCATTATTGTCTATAAATTGCAGCAATTTGAAGAGAGTTTTATCAGATTTTATTGCAGGTTGTGAAGAAGAATTGTTGAAGGAAAAAGAAGCATCTCAAGAAAGGATTGATAAAGAATTATTGCAATCTTATTCTAAGGTTAAATAATACAAGAACTATTGATTCTGGTGGTGGATTTTTTCCTGAAAGGGTTTCTCCATGGTATATGATGTGTCACTTCTATCTTTTGGTCTTATTCTTCTACAATCTTTTGTCTATTTCTACAAATGATAAAATGAATCTAAATAGATAATCATCCACAAAGAATCTATAACAAAGAACACTTATTTAGATCTACCATATAATAGTTTTACAAGTTTTAAAGCCGCATAATTACCTCCAATTTTCAATAGAAACTACCCGAGAAAACCATTTACTCTAACATACAATATAACACAAGTAAGATATAAACTATCCTAAGTGAAGCATTATACTACACCAACAAACATTATTTTAAAATAAATAAAGTTTTAACCAATATTATTGACCATATATTATGGATACATATTCATATAGGACCAAACAATACAATGGGATTTAATCCTAGATAAGGTAGAATGGTGCAATCTATAATATATTAGTACAATATCTAATAGAGATTGGTCATTAGTTAAAAATCAAATATCCTATATTGGATTCTAGACCCTAACTATTAGTTGTAGTAAAATAAAAAATCAACATCAATAGCTCAAAATCAATATGGTGTTTGAAATAGGCAAGTGTATTCTATAATGGAAATGGATCATATTCCTCTAAATATATATCTATATGAGATTGAATGTTAATAAAATAAATGAACAATAGTGTACTCTTTAGTTGAGTTGGTTCAAAATTAATAGAAAGTGAATTTTAAAACATGGGTTGGGTCATGGTAGGAATCCTATCCAAGGAACATAATTACACCATCATTCTTGCATGAAGCATATAAATAATTGATAAATGAGTTGTAAATATAAATATAAGCTAAAATGATTAGATAGAAGAACTAGTAACTTTATAAGATTATATACTAATTTCATTTAAATTAACTACTAAATTGACACACCTAAAATATAGTTAAAATTGATATAAAATAAATGAAAAAATGAAATTTTTTAGCTTTTTTCTCTATAATTCTATTATTTCTTAATTTTATTCAACTTTATTTATTTAATATAATATTAATTGCTTACTTGCACTATCATTTAATTAAATCTATATCATTCATCATGCAATATAATTGTTATAGAAGTTAATATTATATACAAGAACATGAATACATTTATTATGAGAAAAATAAAACAATACATTTGTGGCCTCCATTAACATTTCAGGCCAAAATTCTATATTTTAAAGTCAAAGAAAACATAATTTATGATTTTTTAATAAAATATCAGTTTACACAAACCTATTCGAATATAAAACCATTTCTTGTAAAGAGTTCTTTTTTATTCTTTCTGTGTAAAACTGATACAGAGAATCTTTACATAACCACTCTCACCATAAATAACCGATACATAGATAAACCAACACAGTGATTTAAACTCCTCTAAAAAAGAATCGATCTATCAACATTTGTTGTAACCACAAACCACAAGACAGCAGTTCAAATCCCAACAAACTTCTGAGAAAGATTATTTCAAATCGCCTCCCATCAATGAGAATAACATTTCATTTTAGCCGCGTCAAACACAAAATAGCCAAACATATAACAAACTACCTGCACCAGATCCGTCTCTAATACGCAGAACAATAATCCAAGATATCTTATATAAAATCTGTAGATGCTAGTTATATAATGAAAAAAGCTAACAGCTTGGATGATATGAACTTGCTTTAAAGATGTCCACTCTCTTTTAAAACTACCTGCATTGGGAAAATATTTTCGTTGTTCGAGAATAGATCTATTGTTTCTAGCCTATGTTTTCAGTTGGCAAATGAATAACAATTTGTGGCAATGTTCTTTCACCTGATGTCCGTTGATCCATTGCATTCTGGGTCACCCACAACAATATTCTTCGTGGATTCGAGTAGTATCTAGTCATCCGGTCTCTTATGAAATACCCATTAACAGCACTTGTATTGTTCTATGCAACATTTGCTGATGAATTATTTCTTCGAATATTTTCTTCAACATTTTGTGAATTTGTTGCATTTGAGGGTTGTGCACTGGTATTGTTCCCTGCTGATGTATTATTTGCTCGAATATTCTCTTCCACATTTTGTGAATTTAATGCATTTGAAATTCGTGCAATTGTTCTGCACAGAGGACAACTGTTATGTGAATATAACCACATATCAATACATTCTGTATGAAAGCTGTGATTACAGTTAGGTAATAACCTACATATTTCATTTTCTACTATTTCTGATAGACAAATTGAACATTCAATCTTCTCCTTGATAATATGTGATTTGTACACAAATACTGGGAGAGGATTCAGGGCTTCCCAATCCAATCCCATAATGGGCATCCTTCTCAATTGCTCTCCTAGAAGATACGATCGGTTAGATCTCGTTCTCTCATTCAGACAAGCTCTGTAAAGAATCAAAAACATAATGAGAAAGCACACTACTACTATGGCTTCCTTATGATCTAGAAGAACTAGAAGGAAATGCTTAACAGAATTCGCCATGACGATTGAGACACCACTCAGAATAGCTAAAGTAAACTCTAGTTTATGTATCCTTCTCCCGTCTTTCGCTGTAGGTTATCGCCGATGGTTACAAAATCTTCAAGTCAAACTTCGGAAACGTGCATGGAATTGGGGAGGTAAATACTAAATAGGCAGACGGGAAGGGAGACAAGTGGAGGTGGTAAAATGGAATTATCTAGAAAACACTCACTGTACAGTGATACTTTTAAGATGGGCAAATAATACAATGACACTTAAAGCTAGGTTAAAGTACCATAGATTATGGGGACTCAACGATGTTTTGAGTTCTGATTGCATGATTCTCTCCACATGCATGGTGATTGGTTTTCCAGCTGTGAATAGACTGGTTACAAAGAAGCAGTTGCATGTATATTAGTAGGGCTCTAGGAAATCAGCAATTCACGGTCGAAAATTCAACAATTTACAGCGGGAAAATTTACTCCATGACAAATCTACTTGAAGGAAAATTCATCGCATTAAAAGTTTGGGATTAATTTTTGCGAGTGGTGAATTTTCTTTGAAGTGAATTTGTCATGAAGTGAATTTTCCCATTAAAATCATAAAATCACATTTGCTACAATTCCATTAATATTGATTATGATCTATTTTTTCTTTTTTTTGAAAGACTTTGTATCATACCTAAATTGCAGGAGCCATAGGCTGAAAGCTGGACTTACTGAATGGTCCCATGGGGGGCTTGGGCTTCTATTTTCATGGATCAAGCGGTCCCATGAAGAAAAAAAAATTATGCTACAGGATTAATTGGAATCTTTTCCTGGAAAATAGCAGCCCCTACCTTTTAGGACTGCAAATTTCAGCGGGTGAAATTGAGGTGGGGCTAGAAATTACCCCTACAACTTAGGAATTTTTTAGTAATTTTTTTCTACCAGTTGTCTATCACTTAAAATTTTAAATTACTAAAAACACCAAAAAAATGAGAGAATTTTTATTTATTTATTAATTTTTATCAAAATACTCTAGTTTGTTCCTTAAATTTTGGAGCTCAAGCTTTTAAGCTGAATTGCAAAACTCAATTCATGGGACCACCAACTTTAAAATATTCCTAAAAACTCTCGGCAACACCCACTGAAATTTTTTAGGAAGTCCCCTCCATGGAACCGTACCCTTAACCAGCACAACTGTTAACCAGCACAACTGTTTAGGTAGCTGGTGTAGCCCCTTTTCCTTTTCACTGTCCATTTTCGTTGAAATAACACTCGCCATTAACTATTTGAATTCAAACTACGCCTGCGTGAAAGTACGGTGGATGCTAGTTTTATCTCGTTTTCATTTGATCTCATTTCTATTTTGCATACATGTCTTGCTCCATGGCCATGACAGAACTAACTTGCCACTCGAAACAGGGCTTCATTGGAGATCGAAACAGGGCTTCATTGGAGATTTATGTTTGATAATGCTGCCACAATCATTTTGAGATGTGGATATTTTTCCTATAGAAGGGCGATTCATTGGCTTCTGTTTATGCAAATGGTTGCTGCAGGGAGACAATGGGAACTTCAAAACAGAGTATGGACACCCATCAAACATAATGGAAGGGGGATTAGAGTCAGATATTACAGTTGGAAATGCTCTGCTAAATATGTATGCAAAACGTGGAAGCATAGACACGGCACGTGGACTGTAGGATGCCAGGAAATGTGGTCTCAAGGAATGCTATGATTGCAGGATATGCACAAAATGCGTTCCTTGAAAAGGATATAGAAACTTCAGTCAAATGTAATTGGCAGGTGTAAAGCCATATTCCGCAATCTCTGCCAACATCATCCCTGCCTGTGCGAAAATTAGAGCTTTGGAACGGGGTGTGGGCATCCATCTCGGAATAAAGGAAAGATGAATTGTATCAGATGTTGTAGCTGCAACTGCCCTGGTAGACATGTATGCAAAGTGTGGAAGCATTGATAAGGCATGCGAACTGTTTAACAGAATGCCATGATTGGGGGATATTTAAAACGTGGAAGCATAGACAAGGCACCCGAACTGTTTAAAGCGCACTCTTCTCATGGAATGCCCTCATTGTAGGATATTAAGAAAATGGATTTGTTGGAAAGGTTTTAGAAACTTGCAACCAAATGCAATTCCAGGTGTAAAATCAGACTCTACAACCTTTACCAACATCCTCCCAGCCTGCGCAAAATGAGATCTTGGAATAGGGTATGGACATCCATTAAAGGATAGGGGAATTGTTTCAGAGGTAGATACAACTGCTCTGATAGACATTTATTCAAAAAGAAGCCACATATCCCTAAGTAATTTTGATACTATAGATAATTGTAGTTACAGTTTACCATACAAACTAGTGAAGAATACCTGTGTTTAATAGAGTTGAGGAAGGTTTAGATGGTGTATATGCTTAGGTTGAAACTAGTGAAATAATTGTTTTGTGGAAGTGTAGTATGTACATGTGATTTGTGATGATATTGAATTGTGACAATCTATGTCCAAACTAGATTTCTCAATTTAATGTTGGATAGTGTTTACTCATACCCATACAAGTACTACCACTATCCTTGTCATCCTATGACAACTCTAGATTTATAGTGTGATTTTCCCTTCCATTACCATTCCACTCCCTCTTACCTCTTACTCTCTTTAGAAATCCTCCATTCTATCCATGCTTCTCATACCACTACTACCCACACTTCTAAACCTTCAATAAACTAGTGAAGTAGTTTGATCAACTCAAGAAGAAAGTGGATATTATGTCTATAGCTCTAACTGAGCTATTGCATAAAATCCTTTACATTACACACCTTTCACATTGGAGGTTGTTACACCCATTTTCAATTGGCTTTATTGTAGCTACATTTAATTGATATTTTGGAAAAGGTGGTCACAATGTTCACCTACAAGCTTTCAATGGTACATGTCTAGCTATTACATATTCAAAGATAAAGTCTTTAATTATTTTTCATAAATCCTAAGGACTATGCCCTTGAATACTTCTAATCCTTAGCTCCTATTTCTATCTGTTATTTTGATGAGCTAGCCACCACTTTCTTACAACACTTATGTGCAAATATGGGTTTAGAAACAACTAACTAATCTAACTAAATGATCCTTTAGACATAATGAGTTTATTAATGACTATGGAGTTAGCTTCCCACATTTATGTGTAAGAATTTGTGTGTGCATGTAAAAAATATTGAACTTGAACTATTTGAATCTAATGGTTGGAAATTTGGGGCTTCTCCAGTTCCTCCAACCCTTCAAAATGTCATAAGAATAATACATTCGAAAAGAAAATGAAATGCAATTGTTTAAAACTAGTTACATTCAAATGTCTACTACATCTAATTTTGTATCATTCAAACATTAAGGGCCTAGGAAATTTACAAAGCTTAGCAAAAGCATTGAATAAAGTTATTCAAACCTTCATAATAATTTGGTCAGCCTTGATTCCATAAATCTATTGGATTTCTCTGGAAGATTATCCAAGAATTACAATGAATAAAATTTCCATAAAGTTAATGGACACCATACATACACTTGTATGGTATTTGAGCATAAAATAATAGATTTCATTGATAATAATGTGGTTCATGTTGATGGTGTGGATGATGGGAGAAATTATTTAGTTTCTCCACTAAAATAAATTGGAATTTTTATGCTAATATTTTTCCATTGCATACACAATCTAACAATATTGAACACTAATAGGTATTCAAGCATCCTAATAATTCTATGATGTATACACATATGAGTGAATATCTTATGGATACAAAGCATGTTTGTTCTTCTTTGCATACTTCTACAAATACATTTATGGATATTACTCATAAAATTTCACCTACATATGTACCTTCAAAAAATCGTGTGTTATGAGGAGATCCAAAACCTCAATTATTATTGTCCACTTTATGGTCATGGTTTTCTTCATGGTCTACAATGTGAACGTATTCACATTGATCTAGGTAATTAGTATAACATATGCATAAAAGAATTTTGATATAATTGAAAATTTAGCATCAAACAATTATACAAATTTATCTATTGCTCTAAACATAACCAATGGAATTCTTTTGGACACTTTGGAATTTCCCTTCTGCTTGACATGGGAATTAAGAAGGTGGATGATTTTTTCATATTATTGGTTAGATTTTATATTTTACTTAGGAGACCTTAGTTACAATAATTAAAAGTGATACACTCTATGATACATCAATGCCTAAAATATGTTTGTGAATATAAAATTATGGAAGTGATAAGAGATACATATGTACCTATTTTCAAGTTAACTACTTCAAACTTGAAAATTATGTTGCCAATCTCAATTATATTTGTTATTGCTACAAATGCTTAAAGAACATAGTAGAAGCTCCTTATGAAACCAAAGATAGAATTGATTAATTATAACAAATGCATATGCAACAAAAGAATCAAGAAAAAAATAAAAGAGGAGATAAAGAGAAAATGAAACCCTCTTCATTTCCTCCTAATACTCCTTTAGCACAAAAACCAACTTTTAAATCATGTCCTCTACCAATAAAGAAAGAATAACATAATTTTATTCCTTCATATGTACCAAAGAAAGGATAATTTCCTCCTTATGGTCCAAAGAAGAATAAGAAAGCAACTTTCAAAAATCCCATTTCCACCTCTTATAAGGTGCTACTTACTTATGGGTTCTAAAGAAAAATTACAATATATTCAAAAAGAACAAGTGAATCTAAATCCACAAGTACAATAACAATATTAAAAAGGCTCTTTCTCCTATTCTACTGTATCAAGTAGATTTAATGACATCATATTATGTTGAGATTCAAAACATTAAAGGTGGTTGCAAACCACATAAATAAGATGAGAACACTATATTAGATTATAATTCATCTAATATTATTGCTTGAGATTTCGAGATTTTGTACTCTACACACATGTTTATATACTTTATATTATTTTTATGGTGTCCCCCATTTGGGAGGCATATCTTTTGACATTTTTCACTATCCTTCTATATTGATAAATAAACTTCAATACTTCTCTATAGGATTGCAATTATAATGATTATATTTAGCTTTTTTATCACATTTTACTAACATAATATTTATCATGATTATTGCAATATTTCTCCATGATATTCCACATGATTCAAATTATTATGATTACATTTTAGATTCAAGTCACTTCACACTTGAAAATGATGTTGGAAATTTTAGATTCAAGTCACTTCACACTTGAAAATGATGTTGGACACTCTCAAGGACATTTTTCATTACTATAGGTGTAAGGAGCATAAAATAGTTATTTCTTGTGAACCCAAATATAAAATTTATTAATTAAACCAAATGTATCTATGAAAAGTAACCAATAAAAAAATCAATAAGTAGGAAAAATAAGGAGAAAATGAAGCCCACTTCATTGCCTCCTAATGGTCCTAAGCACAAAAACCAACTTATAAACCTTGTTCTCTACTAATAAAGGAAGATAAATATAATTTCATTCCTTTATATATATTAAAATAAGGAATATTTCATCTTTATGCTTTGAAGAAGAATAAGAAAGAAACTTTCAACAATCCTAATGCCACCTTATTTGAAGATACTACTTCAACATGGGTTCTAGAGAAAAATAAAAAATATAAAAAAAATAATTGATCCTTCCACATTCCTAAACTCATTTAATTGAACTAATCTCATTGAATCTCACTTATTGCTAAAATCCTATGATAAAATCCTATCCATCCATTTGTTCTAGAAAATCCCAAGCCTCCACCTTAAACATGTGATCTACATGTGTGAGGGGACACTTGCTATGTCTCTCTTCCCATTGGATCTCTAACATATCTAATAGAGTTCACATGTCTCCATCCCTTATTCCCTTGTGATCTCACATATGTGAGAGGATTCAAATGTTCCATGATATTTCCCTATGTATTCTCACACATGTTTGAGAGGACACTTTGCATTCTCACGCATGTATCATAGTACACATCAAAATCCTTCTTCCATATCACATGTGTGAGAGCACACTTGTCATAATCCTCTCTTTCCCATGGCCTTTTTTTCATATGTATGCGAGGATTAAATCTCATCCCTTAGATCTATTCAAACCAATCCTATCCATTCAAATCTCTTTATCCTCTTCCTCTCTATGTGTACCAATGAAATGATTCCACTTGGAGGATTTTTGTTCACTCTAAGCTCTCAAACATTCCTATCCTTCGATCATCAAATAAATTCCTAACCCTTGATTCTCCATCCTCAACACCTATAAATCAAATCATCCTCAATCCATTTGAATAAAATCTATCCATTCCAAAGTCATGTTATCAAATTGAAGAGCAAACATATACCATCAACTTATCTAAGAGCACATCAATAGGATTCTAGTGAGATCATTGAATATTTATCAATGTTTTGGGTGCTTCACCCTCTCATGTAGAGGCAAGCTGCAAAGGTTCTTGTTTGTTGCATTGAAATCTTGTTTCTCATATATAAACAAGCTAAAATTGAATCTACATATCACCTTTAAAATTCAAGATAAATTATTTATGAGAGCACAACCTAAAAGGAATATCAAAATTGTATACATATAGCCCCTATTGAAATTCTTGAACAAATAAGGCTAGTTTCCTACACACATGTTGTACCATCACACCTATGTAGAATATATGATGCCTTATATGCCTCTAGGTTGCAAAATTATCCTTCTAAACTAAATCATGTGATTAACTAGTTTTTATTACAAATATATGTAGATATCAAACTTTAGGTAGAACCTATTGCAAGTATGAGAAAGTTTGGTGGTGTTGTCATTAATGTTATCATTGATGTCAAAACAATTCAATATGTTGTAGATTGTGCATGTATAGTTGATATGCTATTGAGATGTTGTGAGTACATGGAGCTATCTTTATGATGTTGCAGATGTGCTGAATTGATGAGTTTCCAAGTGATTTTGAGAAAATTAATAAAGAGTGAAGTCAAAGTTATGTATGTGTTCATAATGTGCTCTGGTATATGCTCCACATTTCTCCTATGTTGATCCTATGTTTGTGTGGATATAAAGGGTTTTTTTCAGTGACCTAATGGTGATATCTACTAATTTGTAGCTTTTGGTTTAATGGAATGTGAAAGTTGTGTTCACCGGTGTGTGAACTATTCTGGCAGAGTTGGCTTTCTGTGGACAAGGAGAAATTTTTTTGATCCGTAGTCCTTTGCTATTTTGTTTTAGTTCTTGCAGATCTGGAATATGTCTTGTAATGGTGTTCTTTAGGTTCTGGAAAAGATGTTTATGGTTTGGTTATCTAGAAATTGAGTTTTAGAGTTGAACCTATATATGTCTGCATAGTCTGGATGGACTGATGGAAGGAATTTTGTGTTTGAAGATTGTTACACTTGTTGTGGATGTATTTGGAACTATCTAAAATGTGTTCTTGTGCATGATGAAGCATGTTATGTCATCCACATGTTATCTTCTTGCTGGGAAGCATGTACTTCAATGTTCATTTGTGTTTTCATTATGTTTGGCTAACCTGGTGTCTACACTTCATATGAAGAATTAAAATTTAATTACGGAAGCATGTGATTGATCCGAGACATTATTTTTAGTCTTGGTTAAGTATTTAATTGGTCCACTAGATCATTCCTTTCCACCATGGGAATGTTGAGTTTCTGACCTAACTTGAATTTATGAAATGAAGCATATGTGGCTAACCTTGGAGAAATTTTCTAAAGTTGAAGATGGTATAAATGCAAGTTGAGATGCGAAGAATTGGATGATGTAAAGTAGCGAAGTAAGCCAAAAGTGAAGAGCAGAATTGTGCAAAAGTGAGTTGAGGCAGCAACACTTCATTGTGTTAGATTCTTGAAGGCAGTGAGATGTAGGTTTCTACAATATTCTGATCAAGGTTGTAGATGTGTGTAAATTGTTATGGTGGATATTTTCTTTTCTTTTCTATCAATAGGTAGTGAGCCTCCCTATTGGATAGTGAGTCCTTTCTATACGTGGTGAGACTTTGTATCTGGACAATGAGTCCTCTTCTGGGCAGTGAGCCCTTGGTAGTGAGCCTTTTTATTCATTTTTTTTATCTCTTTATAGTGTGAGTTGATCCTCACCATGGTTTTTCCCTCAATGGGTTTTCCATGTAAAATCTGGTGTTCTTTGTGTTGATTTTTCTTTCTGTTATTTGCATTTCATGTTTATACTTAATAACAGAATAGTGTGGTTGTGAAGTTAATAAGTGTTGAAGTCTTGAGTTTAAATTTGGTGACAATTAATTCACCCCCCTCTTAGTTGTCCTGCACCTTTTAACAATTTGGTGTGTTGGTCAGGTGGGTCAAGCCAGTGCAGTTTATGGGTAATCAATTCTCAGTCTCAATTGAATAAGTGCTTTCTTTTGTGCTCATGGGATTTGGAAAAGTGGGAGAATATTTATAGAAGAAATGAAGTAGTCAGTGAAATTACAAATAGGCGGCAAAGCGAAGATATGAGAATTTAAAAATGGAAGAAGGTGAAGAGTTTGCAAGCTATTTCCAGAGGGTTGAACTTGCAGCAAATGATGTTAGGAATCAAGGGGGAAAACTGGTTGATGAAGATATAAAATTGAGAACATTTTAATAACTCTACCTAAGTATTACAGTGATAAGATCTCAGTTATTGAAGAAATGTATGATCCTAAGAAGTGTACTAAAGAAGAGCTATTTGGAACCTTGCCTACATTTGAGATGAGAAAGTTTGGAAAGAAAGAGGAAAAGATAGAAACAACAATTAAAGAAACAAAGGTTGAGGATGATCCGGATAGTGATGGTTTTGATAAGTTGGAAGAAAGCTTTACCAGGAAGTTGAAGAAAGGTACTGATAAGTATAAAGGTATGTTTCCCTTTAAATGTTTCAGTTGTGGAAATATTGGTCATTATGCTTCAAGATGTCTGAATAGAGTTGTACATAAGAAGAACAAGGATCATAAAGATAAAGATAAAAAGGATAAGAAATATAAGAAGTTGTATTATGTTAAAGAAGAAGTTGAAATCTTTGATGATGAATCTGATTATGAGGGTGATGATAGTGAATTCCTATTTTTAGCTTTGGAGAATAAATCTATGTCTGCTAACCCTAGAAAATGTGCAAGAAAGAATGTTCTGGAGAACAAAAGGAATGAGATGGAAGGTACTTTGGTCACCTCCTTTCATGCTAGATATGATGAAGACTTTTGGGTGATTGACAGTGGATGCTCTAATCACATGACTGGAGATAAAATTAAGTTTAACTAAACTTGAAAAGTATGATGGCAGTTTGGTCATGTTTGGTGATGATTCAAGAGTGAAGATTTTTGGGAAAGGTACAATTAGTTTTGATGGAATACACAACACTGATAATGTATATTATGTAAATGGTTTGAGGCATAACCTTTTGAGTGTTTGACAGATGTGTAGCAATTTTTTTAAGCTTTTGTTTCAAAATAATACCTACAAAATCAGAAAAGGATCCAAAGATATGGTTGCTGCTGGAAGGAGAACTCATGGAAACATCTATCAACTTAAGGGTGTTGATGGGTAGTGCCTTGTATCTCAAATCAATGAAAGTTGGTTGTGGCACCAGAGAACGGGACATATAAACTTTGATAATTTGGTCAGGATTAGCTCAAGAGATGTTGTCTGAGGTCTTCCTAGAATCACAAAGCCTGCTAATACTATTTGCAAAAGTTGTCATTTAGGGAAACAGATAAGAAGTCGTTTTAAGGGAAAAGAGAAATCTACTACTAGAATGCTAGAATTAATTCATACTGACCTCTGTGGTCTGACTAGAATAGGAAGCCTAAATGGTGAAAGGTATTTCATGCTCCTTATTGATGATTATTCTTGAATGAAATGGGTTGCTTTTCTTAGAGAGAAGACTTAGGTTATGGATAGGTTTAAAGTGTTCAAAAAAAGAGTGGAAAATGAAGTGAACCTAAGAATCAAATGTTTGAGATCTGATAGAGGTGAAGAATTAACTTCTAGTGAATTTAATACATTTTTTCAAGAGCATGGCATAAAAAGACAATTTTCTACTTTGAGAACCCCTTAGCAGAATGGGGTAGTGTTGATGATGTTTTATGCACAACAACTCAGACAAAATATGAAAATCCTCTCTCTTGAAAGGTAAATCCCTATCAACTAGCCTCAAGAGATAACCCCAAGGTCTCTAATGTTAGGTCTTGACGATGCATTAACAACTCAGTGATAAATGTGAAAATGCTAGTAATAAAAAAGGGACCTTACTACAAGCAAATACTGGATCCTTAAATTTATTAGATCTAGAAATATGGTGATACTTCCAATACTAAATCTAACTTGAATGATAAAGAAATAGCAAAAGGCAAAGGTTTTGAGAGACTTCTAAATTTAATACTAACTCTAAGATTAATGATGCAAATGATAAAGCACTTGAAATGGACCAATCCCTCATAAACTAATTCCTGCTTGACCCAGATGGTTTTGCAATCTTATAGAAATAGTGCAATCTTCTAAGGCATTAAATATTTTTCAAATCATGAACATTCATCCAAAACAACCCTATTGCAATTGCAATGAACAAATAATCACAATTGGACTAAGCACAATGAATGTAAAGTCTAGGCTAACTTTGCAAAGCAACTAACAATCAGCTAGCTACAAAAAGTATGGACCAGGGATTGTTGCAACACCTCAAGTATTAAACCATAAACATCATCAAACCATCTAACATTGACCTAACATATACCAAATAAACTTAAGCAATTCCAAAGATATAATTTCAAGAACCATGCCAAACAAAATTCAACACAAGGAAGGTACCAAATCATAATGTCTTTACTTGCATTGAATCACCCACAATAGCAACAATTCCAATCTTTTGTTACAACACTTGCTTGAAATGATACTAACTCCTAACTCTAATTCTTTCTCTACTGCTTAATTCTCTCCAATATCAAAAGTATCTAGCCCTTACAAATGAGGTAAAATGCCATATTTATAGAAACCCCCCACGATATGTTGGCCTAACTAGGGTTTACAATAATGAATGGCCAAAAAACAAGTCGGCCAAGAGGAATTCAAAATAAAATAAAATATGCATTAAATGCATGCACTCCATCTAGGTCGGCCTAGGGTCTCCAACATAACCCAGTCCAATGCATGTGAAGGATGAAGAAGGAATAATGGGTAAGCATAAATTTCAATGTAGCCCTGAATTAAATGTTCTTTCCCCTATCTTTATCTATTTGATCTTGCACCTTCAAGAAGATTCCATCCAAGTTGGCCAAGGGTGGGGTAACCAACACTTTGAATTTCCTCTCAATAGATTTAATTTCATCCCTTGCTTGTTTGATGGCTTTATCCCATTCCACCTTAAGATCTTGATATTTATCCATGACAATGACATAGGCGGAAGCATCATCCAAATGGTGACTTGTGATCGGACCATCCTCAACAGGAACATAAACCTTGTGCCACCATTTCCTTAAGTTTTCCAAAGTTAGATGTTTGGGTACAAACTTCTTCCTTCCAGTCACAATCTCAAAGAATGAAATGCATCTACTAAAAACATCATTCAACACATCCTCTACTTGCTTTCTCTACTTGTAGATTCTCTTCAAAACCTTTTGCTTGATCTATAGGGATTCATACCATTCCCAGGGCTCAAAAACTCTTGTAGAAGAGAGAATGCCATCACTCACCAAATTTTCTTCTGTATACTCCATGATGGTCTTTAATTTATGGAGAAGAAGATCTATATCAGATTTTTCCTATCCCAATATTCTGCAACCACTAAGAGGACATATATGCATCACCTCCTGTTGAGAAAATTCCTTTAATCATATCATCTCCTCGTTGCCTAATTCCTTGCAACCATTCATGGGTAGCCTATGTAGATGCCTTCATTTTTTCAATCTCTGAAAATGCCTCCTTAGGCAACAAGCCCTCAGGATTTACCCTTTCACCTCCTACTACTTGTAATGGCCTCATCAAGTGTTGCACATATTTGTATACATCATTAAGTTGTTTCTGCAATCTCTCCTCTACGGTTTCCTTGTCTAGCATCCTTAGAATAGCTTGGGCAGACTCTTGAAATTCTTCCTTCTCTTAATCTTTTCCAATGGGTCCTAGATTGAGAGTCTGAATTGTATAATCCTGAGAAACAACCTCCCTTTTATCCTTTTTTGCAGCAGGGGTAGCAATGTGAATTATCCGATTGTCTACCTCATCCTTGGTAATCTTGGAAATCACCATAGCTTTCTTCCTTGTCTTCCCCTTTCCAATATTTGCCAACAATTCATCCCAATTCAGAGGGGTGTCATCTACGATTACTTGCTTACTCCCCAACTTTTCATTGAGCCAACTAGGAGTAGAGACATTAGATTGTTACCCACCTTTCCTATCTTTCTTAGCTTGATCCATGGAAGGTTCAACAACAATAGTTTGCACTAGAGGGACCTCTTCAATTCTGCTTTCTTCTCCACTCTTTTCTATATTTTTTCCTTCACTCTGATCCAGTACTTCAGTCACAATTTCAATTGGAGAAAGGGGCCTTTTGTGTGCCCTTTCTTCTTCCATTGGTTTCTCTTTTTCTTCTCTGATTGGGGAATCTTCATAAGGTACCAAGGGAGATTAAAGAATACTGCCTAGTTCAATCTTTGCACTATGGAAATCCCCAACATGGAACTCTTCTACTTCTTCACCCTGATCTGTCTCCTCACCAGTAACCTTTTACTTCCCTTTCCCTTCATCATTCAAGCTCTGAGTTAAAGATGGAGTAGATATGTCTACTTGTTGTGTAGCAGGAGGAATTGCAGAAGCACCTTCTTTCTTCAGACTTTCCTTTGGAGTGGCCTTCCTAGTATAAACTTGGGTCTTTTCTCCAAAACTTTCTATTTCTACCACCTGTGGGGGCCAATCCCGTCTTCTACCTTGGAAGATTCTTTCTTCTTTTGGGACAATCTTATTATTCTTCTTCTCTTTGGCACAGAAACACTAGCTTCATCTCCTTTTTCCCGAGGTTCCTCCTCCTGAGTAGAGGTCCTCTCCTTAGAAGTAAGATTCCTTCTCTTAGCACTAGGATTCCTTTTCTTTTCCTTCTTAGGCTCTTCTTGAGCATCCTTGCTCTTGATCTTGAAAGGATAACTTACCTTTTCCTTTCCCTTTGGGTCTGGATCCTCTTCTTTAGAAGTGGAATGGGATTCCAAATCTCCCATCAAATCATATGTATACTCTTTTCCTTCATTATCCAGCTCCCAAATCTTATACTTGAGCCACAACTTGGTATATTTAATTATAGGAGCATTGATTTGCTCCAACTCATTCTTTTCTTCCTCTAACCAATCAATCTCAACTATGGGCTTGTCTTTGATGGAATCAAAATCATGACCTTGGATTACATCTCCATCATCATCAAGTTGGTCAAGGATATCTTTGATGTTGTACAATCTCACTAGATTGGTTGGCAATCTGGAGAACTTCTTCTTCTGGACTTCAAACTCATCCTTGTAATTTTCCCAGTAGTCTTCAATGTCATCCTTGTGGCTAAATTCCCTAGTGGCTCTCTTTTGAGCTTCTCCTATCTTATCAAACTTGGATCTCTTGGAGTGGAATGCTAGACCTAGAGTGCTCATTTCTTCCTCAGAGGAGTGCGCTATGATCATGGAAGGGTAGGCCTCGTTAACTCCAACCCTCAATGGAAAGTCACCTCCTCAGCCAATTTTATGCATGTCTTTCTTCACAATATCATCAAAGGCTGAAATTTTCCTAGTTACCTCAAGAAGTATGATGTGGTCTATTGAATATCTTGGTAACCTATAAGGAGCCCTCTGACAACCATCAATCTTGATGTATGAAAAGGTGGGAAATTGTATAAACCATGCTCCATATTTATGTATCAATTCCTTGGCTGCATCAAAGACCCTTACATGCTCTGCCCCTTGCAATAATCTTGTGATGTACATAGTGAATGCATCATTCACCCTCCTATAGCTTGAGTTGTCCAAGTGCAACTGGGGATAAACTTCATAAATGACATCCTGACTAAAGATCCCTCATGTACTCAATCCTATGTATGGATGGAACCTTGCCAAGGCATAAACCAGATAAGAGGTCATTGTGAAACTCTTAGTCTGCAAAACATTAAACAACTTCTCATGGATCCTTGCACTGATAATGCCTGCCCAATGACAATCTATATTTTGCTCCATCCTTACTATGAAATAAAATATTCAATTCTTGAACACTCCTACAGTCCTCAAACCCATCACTCTGCTAAGGAGAGTAATTGCATCATAGTATTCTAATTTGGAATTAGCTCTGTGCAACTACTTAGGTAACTTTGAGAAGTGTGGCTTAGGCTTCTCCAACCAAGAGTTGATGACTTGCAAGGCTTTACCTATATCATTTGTATAGTGTCTTTTTGCCACATCAAGGTCTAGACAAACCACATGAGATCTATCAAGCATATGAAAAGGTCGAAGCCACTGAGACAGGAGAAAAATTAGCAAGCACCCTTCCTTGTGGACCAATTATCCTCTATGTACCTAAATCATAAGGCCTAGCACACTCTAAGACTAACTCCTAACATTGCACCATTGGAGGGAAACCAACCACATGCGCCAATCTAGATTTCACTAGTTTGCTAGCCAATAAGGAGGGATTTTGCATTGCCATCCTTGCTTTGAACTCTTCATAATCCCATCTCCCAACATTAGTATTTGCTACTTCTAACCAAATGGAAACCATCTTAGTCTCAGGAACCTTACTCTTCATATCCATCTTGATCCTCTCAGCCTCAGAAATAGCATCTCCCTAGTCAGATGGATCCATTACCTTGTCCTTAGTCCTCCCAACAACAACCTTGCTTGATTCAACCTACATTCAGCCAAAAGACCACAATAAAGATCCATCATAGCATGAAATCCAAGTTAGTCCATCATAAAACTACATAATCATCCTTAAAACATTCCCATGATGAACACAATTCCTTAAAACCTCTCAAAGATTACTCCTTTTAAAATTTGGGTTTTTAATCTGCTCACGGAATTCAGGCCGGAGAGGAATCTCGAGAAATTCCAAGCCAAACAAAATTCAGTGAAATAAGCACAAAATCATCCAACATTCATTTGATCAACCATAATTAGTTAAGAAACAGCATAACACATCTTTAAATAACTCAAATTAACCACATGATGCCCAATCATCAACTAATAATTCATGTTATCTCATAATTCTTCATTTTCAGGGAAAATTCAAAAAAATTCATTTGGGGCAAAAACCCACAAAAATGACAAAAATTTGTAGATTTTAGAAAAATAAAAGATCAAAGAACTTTCGGTAAAATCCTGACAACGTGAAATTTCACGAAATCAACACATTTTCATCATTTTTAAGCATATTTTTGGGAAATCAGTAGAGCAATGGAAAGTCGGGGAATTCCTAAAGTAAGGAAATTCTGCAAGGTTTTCGAAAACCTAAAATCTTTGACTTCATCAGGATTTCTCCTAAGATCAATCAAACGATTAAAGGATTGGGTATTTGGTCTTAGATTCAATTCATTTTGAACCCCAAATGAAGAACCTCAATTTCAAATTCATTCAAACGTGACCCTTGAGCAATGAGAGTGGTAATTTCAAAGAGAAACCCTAAGAGGCCACCATGAATGCATAGCTTGGAAGCAACTCAACCTTTCAATTATGCTTATCCTTCACAAATTCCCCAGCAACCTGACTAAGATAGGGTGACTATCAGATTGGATGCTAGACAACAAGTCTCAATTCGCCCAGGACATGATTTATCAAAGGTTGGGGGTTTCTCAGTTAAACCATAACTCATCATAAAATATCATGGAATTAAACTAAGAATCAAACAAAGTAAGGATTAAACACATAGAATCACAACCAAGAAAAAGGAAAGGCAAGGTGAACCACATGAAGGGTTATCAAATGAAAAACTGGAAACCCTAGCTCAATTGCCAAACCCTACCATATCAATATTCTGACTCACAACACATACGTAAAAACTAAGAAGTAATTCAATTCATTCATCAAAAGAGAAATCATCATGTACATACCATGAGAACAGATAAACCAAAACAACAGGATCTAGCGAGAAACCCTAAAGTCCGGGCAGAGTACAAGTGACCTTCAGAAAATCTGACTGCAACAATCAATTTCAATCCCAAATGCACAATCCAGCAATAACACTTTAGAATCAAGATCCTTAGATCTTAGGAGACAAATGATAAAACTCAATGGCACAAGAATTCATCAAAATAGACTAAATACATGCCATAGAAACTATACAATCAAGCATTAATGCAGTCGACAAGACAAGCCAAACTAAAACCTAGAATCGACATTGCAGCTTAATGCATTCCTTTGGGGAAAATACGATCCATGAATTCGCGAGGTAAGAGAATTTATGGAAAACAGTGCAAAATATCATCCAATCGGTTTTCAGCTACCCTGGGAATTTCGGCTCTACGTGGAATTTTCCCGAAAAGAGCCAAAAACTCGAAAGGAGTTTAGAACATTAGATTTTCAAAGTGCTTCCTAGAAGGGGGGAATTTGCATGAATAAGATAATCATTCAAGCATGCATTAAGGCAACAAAACCTCAAAAAACCAAGGGCCAAAACACCAAAAATGAAAGCAAAAGAGGGTCCTTACTTTCAACGAGGGGTGTGTGCAAAAATTGCACAACATGTCCTGACCAATCTCTAACCACAATAAAATGATACACATTTTTTTTTACAATATTTTACATATAAGTAGAGGACTTATGTCCCAATGTGATGCATCTTTTTTGTAATTTTTTCCAAGTACATATTTAATTATGATTTTTTTATTAGAACTTTTAAAAAATATAAAAAACTCGTGATGTCTCGACCACCTTAATTTGGTCAAAACTTCATGAAATTCAAATTTATTTTTTAATCCTTATGTATGTGAAGCATAGAATGATGTGGCGTTTTAATTCAAAAATGTGATACCATTTGAAAGCTATGATATTTTTCAATCAGTCATCAATCAAGACTTTAGTCATAATTTGAATAGAAAAATGAATAATAATTACTTATTAAATTCAAAGTAAAGTTGCCAATTTATATTGGTGAAAAAGTTGAGAATATCCTTTAAAACCCTTTTCATTTCATCAATTTTGGGGTAAAAAGAAGTCGTCACCACATACCCATCATATTGCCACTTTTGTCTATTATGATCCCGCAGACATACCCACCATCAATATCCTTCTTATAACAAGAATGTTATTCATGTCTAGTCCTCTTGCAATATGAACAAGTAGACTTCTCCTTCTTAGATGAATCCTCCCTTGAAGAGGATTTGTGTTGTGCTTGATTTGTGAGTGGATTTTTCTTAGATTTCTTTTGTTTCTTGTCAAATTGTCCTAACTCTTTCTGCCCCTTAGGCTAATTAGCCAACAAAGCTCGAGTTTGTGATGGCTTTATGAGACCCATAGAAAGAAGCTTATGTTGTTCATGCATTAACATCTCAGAAAAAGATGCAACTGAAGGAATAGTATATGCAGATCCCATAGTCAGTCTGTGAGTATGAAAGCTAGAAACAAAAGCTGCAAATTCAAGACCAAGTTTATTCATTGTATTATAGATTAACTAAATATCCTTTTTTTCAATACCACATGCTTTACATTGTGCTCTCAGATCATTGACCTTAGTAATATAATCCTGGATGTTGCCAAAATTCTTTGGATCAAGGCTTATTAGTTCATTTTCAATCTGATAGAATTTGACTTCATTTGTTGTACCATACAAAGATTTTGACTTTTCCCAAGCATCATGTGAATTTGTACAAGATTCAATATGAAACATAAGATCAAGGGAAACAAAGCTACAAAGACATCCAAGAGCTTTTGTATGTTCAAGCATCCATTTTAAATTTTCCTTATCATCTGTAGGTTCAACTACCTTCCTTTCAACATATGGAGTATACCCAAGTTGCATTAAGGCATACCATGCATGGTGATGCCATGTTACATAATTATAAGGTGTTAGCAAAGGAACCTTAGAATGATCCATGTGTGAAGGAAAAGAAGAGCACAAGTGAACAGATCAAAAAACACACACAGAAACAAAGAGATACCCCCTTTATCACACAATCAAGAATCCCCCTAAACAAAAAATGATTTGGCACTTTATAAATTAGTTCGTTTACAACTTCCACTAGCAATAATACTTAGTGGTTTTGATCTCAATGTTTTACAAAATTCTCACACATTGGGTGTATGCTGAAAGTATAAAATTGGAGCTAATCCAAGTGAAACTAACACCACTGCAATCTACTCAAAAAATATGCACTTTCAAAAAAATAATTGTCCCAATCTGAGATCGTATGAGAAATTTATGAGTCTTTGAAGTTCCCAAAACAAGAACTCTGTAGTGTCACAGGTGAGAATCTACAATTTCTAAAAAATAACTACATCAAAACCAAAAAAAATCCTGCACTACTGTAAAGAGCACAAGAAAGTAGTCCAAAGAAAAAAAAAAATCTTAAGAAACAGAGCCAGTATGAGTGAGAACGAAGCGTTTGAAAACTGCCTTCAAATTTGCAATTGTCAATAGAGAGGGGGTCTACTAAAATGTTCTGATTCAGTTTCTACAAAATATATAACCTGCGTGCAAAAACTAGCAATGACCCAGATGGTTTTTTTCTTCTGTGAACAAAACCAAGATAGCAATTTTTCTTTAAATTGTACAAAAAATATGGATCTAGTGTAAAACAATGCTCCCAACAATTAAAAAATAACCCTAGAAATGAAAAAATGGCCTGTATAGGCTCAATTAGCTACCTAAGTCGAGCAAAGGCATGTTAAAAATTGCAATTTTAATAGGATCTTCATAAATCCTTTCAGATTCTTCAAATCGTCTGAAAATGTAAGAGAAGAGCATACGGGATTTTGAAAATCATTGCAACAAAGCTTATTAGCCCCCCAAAATCTTTCAAAAAATTAGAAAAAAAAATGAGCTATACCAGACAACATGGCTTTGATACCAAGTTAGATTCTGCAAGAACCAAGAATCAAGTCGGGACATGATGTCAATCATAGATCACATGCAACTTCACTCAATAGATGATTGAAGATCAAAATAGCATAATGAAGAGAAATCTAAAATGAGAGAACAATGGAGACAAGGCAAGAGAAATTGAGAATACTCTCGTGACTCTCACCGAACAATTACCGAACTAGCCGAACTAGCCAAACTAGCTGAACTAGGTGAACTTCTAACTTCATGCTAACATTTTACTCTCGCCAACATTTCTTTTCATCAATCCTTGCATTACCCACCATCAAATTTTCTTATTGGATATTTTTTCAAAAAAATTGAAACTCTTCCAAAATTTGCAAAAAATTTTGAGGGGGCATAGGTCTATCCCATCTTCACCAAGGCATAATTTGAACTGAATTTTCTTGTTTGTTCTTTGATACAACATTCAAACGAATTCACATTATATCAAAGAGGGGGAAAATGTAGACACTGAAAAATGTTCTAAGCTTGTGAACCTTATTTTTTATCATCAATTTCCCTTCTTCCCTTGCATAATTAAATAATTTTAATTCATTCATTCATTCACTTTTCCCTTTTATTCTTTCTTTTGATTAACTAAAATGTTCAATATTCCTTTCTTCTATAATTAAATAAATTCTTATTTATTTAATTATTCATTTTCACTTTTCTACTATAATTAAATAATTATTATTAATTATTTAATTATTCATTAGCCTTTTCTTCCATAATTAAATAAATTCTATTTATTTAATTATTTCCCACTTTTCCCTCCACTATTAAATAATTATTTCAATTATTTAGTAACTTATCTCTTTCCTCCACTTTTTAATGAGATAATTGTTTCCAATTATTTTATTTTAAAAGTCAATTTTTCCCTCACTTGTCTTTTTCCTTCGCTTTTTAAATGAGATAATTGTTTCAAATTATTTTATTTAAAAAGTCATCTTTTCCATCCACTATTAAATAATTATTGTAATTATTTAGTAACTTGTCTTTTTCCTCCACTTCTTAATGAGATAATTGTTTCTAATTATTTTAAAAATATAACTTTTTTACCTTTTTTATATAATTAAATAATTGCTTTTATTATTTAATTATTCACTTTCCCTCTTAAATTAAATAGTTTTATAATTATTTAATTTATTCATTTTCCATGCCAATCTTCTTTTGTATCTCAATTAACTGTCACCCTTGATAAGGTTTTATTTCCTTTTAATCTATACATCCATTCTTAACTAATAAACCCTATTTCTGACCTAATCATATTCCCTTGCTTCTCAAAAGCAATCTCATCCATTGATCTTCGTCATTCAATCTTGGCCCTTCATTCAAATTTGGTTTTATATAAAAGAGACATATCCTTGTCATTTCAAGGCTAACTACAACCACATTTCTCCAACAATCTTGCTTGTCATTGTCACTTGCAAGTACTTCAAAATATGAGGGAAACATTGCAAAAGCAGTTTGAAGGAGAAGCAAGAAAGGGAATCAAATTCAATATGGGGAGTTTGCTTTAGTATTGTTTTTCATTTGATCTCCATTATTGTTTGTACTTTCTTGTATGGGATTTGGTATTTAGGCTTGGATTTAAGTAGAGTGGTTGCTACTAGGTCTTAGTTGCTTGCTTTTCAAATTTTCCTCATCCTTACACCTACTATTTAGCAAGTTGTGTTATGTCAAGTCACTTATGAGCTACATGGATCTATTGGCTAGAAAGTTGTGTTATGCTAGGTTTCCATGAAAGACAATGTGTTTCACAAGGCTAGCAATTTTTGTTATGCTAGGTATCTCATGAAACAAATGGCTCTATGGGAAAGCAAGTTATGTTATGTTAGGTGGCCATGTTAAAACAAGCTCAAGTTCATGAATTGAAAAGCTACATGATGCCAAATCCATGGATTATTTTGAAAATCATGCCTTACGGAGCGTATAAAAGTTTAATGTCACAAGTGACCATTTAGTGTCATAGGGGATGAAAATCA
>VDFB02000015.1:257142695-257401702 GCA_007258455.2 Sequoia sempervirens
TAGCACCCTTTGGGCACACATGATCTTGGGACCATTTTTCCCAACAACGGAAACATAACCCCTTCCTTCGGAGTTCATTGATAGTCTCTGGATCCAATCTTGAGCCATGAGTTTTCTGTGGTTTAAACTCCTTATGGTGAGGCTTCTGATGAAACTTTTTCCCTCTATCTCCTTTGTGAAAAGCTGGTTTGGAATGGAACTTTTCTTTGGGAGCAGCCCACTCCATGTTTCTAGCTTTTTTCATTGCTTCTTGTAAGGACGGTGGATCAAAAGCTTTGATCCAACCCTTGAGTGGCTCCATCAATCCTTCAGTGAATAGGATCACTAATCTTCTCTCTGTGATTCCAGTGACCATAACTGAAAGTCTTTGAAACTCAGCTATGTAGGCATCAACAGTGCCATACTGTCTCAACTGTGCCAATTCCCTAAAATGCACTTCTGGGTCCTTCTTCTCGAACCTCTCAATGAGTCTATTGGTGAACTCATCGTAGCTAGTGATAGACCCATGACCTAAGGTGACTAGGCCATGGTACCACCACTCATGCGCCACCCCATCTAGGTGTAGCGTAGCGAATCTAATCGCTTCTTCTTCAGCCATTGGCCTAAGAGCCAAATAGTTGTCTAGCTTTTGTAACCAAGCTCGAGCAGAATTATTATCGCTTCCATCAAAATGGGCAAGCGTAACCTTGTTGAGAGCTTGATTCCAGTCTCCTTGTGCTGGGGTTCTTCTTTGATCATAATTTCTCCCTTGGCCTCTATCCTTCCTTCTATACTCCATGTAATCATTGAAGGACATGTCAAGTTTGACCTCATCAAGAAGGGTGTCATACTCCGTATGGCCTATCCTCACCCTCTCCAAAGATGAAACATTTTCTTCTGGGTCAGGTTGTGGGTTAGCTGGTGCCAAAAACGTGGGTTTGAATGGTCTAGCAGAAATGTAAGTGTTGCTCCCTGAAGGCTGGGCAACATGACCATTGTGCTGGTTGGAAGCACTGTGCTCCCCGGCATGCCCTGTATTGTTTTGTGGAGTATTGGGACCCAATCTCCCCAACATGAGAGAAAACATATCCAACAAAGCATCCATCTTCTTATCGAGTCCTTGACCTAGATTGGCTGAATTGTCTATACCTTTCCCACTGTCACCTCTGTTTCCAGAACTTCTCTCATTATCCCCCATTTCTGTTTCTTGTGAAGGCTCCCAATTAGCCCTCAAAATCTTTGAAGCTGTTTGACCTTCTGGGGCTTGATACAACTGTGTCTGAACTGTGTCTCTCTTGTATACTCTTGCCAAATACCTCTGTTCTCTATCACTCATAGAAAGCTGATTTCACAGGATGGCAGGATACGTGGCTCTGATACCACTGAAATATTCCGAGCCAAATTTTTTTGTTTTTTCAATTAACAATTTCCAATTACAAACAGTGCACCCGTTAAGGTTAGATGGATAAACCAAAACGTGCAAGAAAGCAACTCTAACCAGAATGGCGCCGATGATGGCAAGCATTGGTCAGAGGGTCTTCTACTCTAAATACAGAAAGGAACTCGACGTCAAGTATGTGCTACCCAATCCAATGCGGAGTGAGGGGCGACCATATGACGGAGTGATTACAGAAGCAAAGCTTGAAATGAAATGCTGAATACTGAAACTACTCAACACCCAGAATGTGCTTGCTCACCCAGAATGGGAAGTAGCTACCATAGGGCGGAGTTATACTATTTCAAACTAATACTGAAAGCAAGAACGAGTATTACAAATAATGACAAGACAATATTAAGAACACTGGTCAGTACTACTGCCAGTTTACAAAATATAATTATTGCCTGCAATGTCAAGATATCAGATGCTTTTCAAATGGAACATTCAACAATGAATCTGCTACAATCTTTAAGTAAATAACAGTGCCAAAACCAAATCAGATGATGCAGATTTCTGTAGACAGTTTGATAGATCTGCACTTTTCACTTTCTAACCAGCAGCATACAGATTCACTAATTGATTCACAAATCACTCATTCCTTACCCAAATAACCTATTCTTAGATGCAAAACAAAGCTAATGAGAAGGCGCCTAGAATGGATGCAAGAAACAGACCTAAAATGCCAATATTAAATATTGCACGAAATTCAATGCTAGACTAAATGGTACGGCCCAGCAAGAAGTTCGACTTCTTCTCATAAATTCAATACTCCTTTAAAAATTCTAAGAACTGGAGAATATTGGCGCCCTTTACAAACTCAACTATTGATGCAATACCCAGAACTATATTTTTTGTCCTTTTTGAGATATGAGTAGAACATGAAATCTGCTGTTACTAAAATGCAACTTTAAAAATACCTCTAATATGCAGAATCAGAAACTAAAGGATTACAATGACGTTTACAATGCACAATATTCAATAACTCACAAACTAGACTAAGAATCACCACTTGATGTTGTCTTGCAAACACGAAGCGATGCCCGAGCTAGGAGGCCTTCATTCCTCGAAGCGATTCCAGAGCCAATCCGGCAGCATAACAGTATATTTGTCCAAAGATGAAGAAATGATGCACCAAGACTCCCCTTTATAATTCTTCCGTTGACTTCGCAAAACCCTAAAATCTGCTTTTAGGTCAAAACCCAATCTCCTCAAGGATGGGCGTACTTTTCCTTCAAAGCTTTAGATTTGACATTTTAATTAAATATCACACTTTGAAAAATGCGCCCCTCATAACCTTGCTTTGACTTAGGGAATAATTAAATCATCTCTTAATGAGGGCGCCACCCTCAAGGACCCACTTTTAAAAACAACATTAAGTCATTAAGCCTAAGCCAAGGGGTCAACGTTAAAATATAACATTTAAACATGACCCTTTTAATTAAATGACTTAACTTATCCTTCTGAATATGCCCTGAAGCCAAAACTGAGCAAGACATCTGACCCAACTGGAACAGGAAGTCAACCGAGCTGAACTCAACTGGAAAGCTGCCAAAAATAGAATTTACTAAAAATAGTAAATCCCAAAAAGTGCTCTGAATGCTGAGATGATCATACCACTGCGAAGCTCTCTGAAAACCCAGAAAGAATCCGCCATTGAATCCTCCATCTCTGAACAATGACCTCAAAAATAGGAAACCCTAATTTTATCTTCCGACTAGCCTTCGGGTTTCCAGAAAAAAGGCCAACGGTCACATGAATGATCGTGCTCTGAGACGGGACATTATAGTTCTTGCCCAGTCGCAATGGCTAGGGGGGAAGACAGCTATCATTTTTGAGAGATTTGTCACCAACACTATCAGCAGCATAGACATAGCATCTACAATCAATGGGTATCTATCAGGCATACATGATGCCACCTATGAGATACCATGACACCATGCTTATGGCTTTGTGCAAGTGTTGGGACACAGATACCTATACCTTTCATCATCCCACCGGGGAAATGACGATCACACTCGAGGACATACATCACATTCTCTGAGTTCTTGTTTGGGGAGCCCAAGTGTATTTCCAGGGGGATCGTTCATTTCATGAGAAGAAGAGAGATATGTAGTACTTCCTAGGAGGGTCGATACATGAGGAGAGGGTTAGAGCACGGATTGAGCTTCCTATGCTTCTATACTCATAAGCTCCTATGGTGAGATGGATTATGATGCACACAATGGCACTAGTACTCAATCCAAATGAACAAGTAGCACACTTGGATGGTGGATTGGTACACCTAGTACGAGGGATGTATGATTAGCAAACAGTTTATGCATGGGGTTGCTACATTCTGGCACATTTGTACTATGATCGAGGGAGATTTGTATACCAGGAGATCGACATTATGGTCCATTGTAGGCTTCTACAAGTGTGGTTCCTTGAGAATATCACATGTACCAGGCCTGTCGAATATCCATGTACTATCGCAGTAGAGTACCCACGAGCATTTAGCTATCCTTTGAGATGGTTATGGTAGCATGGAGATTTAGAATTTTGGAGGGTGATATTTGACCAACTGGAGGAGGATGAGATCCTATGGAGACCTTACCTACTTACTCTTCATTGGCCAGATCCCACCAGGTAGCTATGAAGGATGCAAATGGATAAATTTCTAGCAGGATGACATGAATACATCATACAACCATTCTATTATGGATGAGTCATGTAAAAGTTTGGACAAATTCAGACACCACCTAGGGCATGCCCCTTTATTAGATGATTAGTACAGAGTGCCTGAAGGCTAGGGGATATTGTTCGGCTAACTATAGATCATCTTCGTGAGAGTGATTTTGATGATTCAGATCACGACCAGCCACTAGTCTCCAATGCTAATGATGTCGGTAGCATTGATGAGTTCAAGGAGTGGTGGGAATATGCACGACAAGCTCTTGTATTTCCCATGGATTTCCCCCTAGGTGATGTAGAGGAAGCAATAGATGAGAGTGATGAGCTAGAGGAGAGAGCAGAGGAGGTATGATATAGGCCAACATATATTTTTACATATGTGATTGATGAGGAGTACTAGTTCGATGTTGATCCTGACTATGAGGACCAGGATGTAGGAGAGGATGAGGAGGAGGATTATGAGGAGGAGTATTATTACGAGGAGGAGCCACCCCTCAATGAGGGTGATGAGGTAGCTATTGAGGATTAGTAGGAGTATGGAGAGTCCTCACATACTTATAGGACCAGATCATGAGCAGTAGCTACAAAAGACATTAGCGTGCAAAGTCAGAGGGAGGTTAGCACATCCTCCATTCCCCCCAAAGATGAGGAGGTTGAAATTTGTCATGCATCTGGAGACATAGGTGGTAACATTTGATTTTAAATATGCATGTCTTTTTAGTGATTTATGCTTAATTTTTATATGTATATATATATCATGATGATGCATTATTGATTGTGTACATGATCTATCTTACAAGAGTGACGAGAGCCTGGTGAGAGTTCTATCCTCAAGTAGCCACAGAGATAGTGCCAACATCCCTCAAGGAGGATGAGATAGATCGTGACTACATGCCCTCACCGATCATGCAGGAGGAGCCATAGTCACTCAAACCATTCTCGAGGCTGCAAGCAGCACATGAGAGTATGAGGAGGAAAATCTGTCAGGTTGAGAGTGCACTATAGTCAGCACAAACCTTGGCAGAGGTAGGGAGACTATGTGTAGAGCTAGCTGAGGCATAGACGAAGAGTGACCAAATGGCAGATGAGCAACTTATAGCTATGGGATGAGTATAGGTTCTTGAATATGTACTGAGACTTGATAGTTTGAGATCACGGTCACACACAACCATCTCATGATGTCCAGGGATTGGATCGTGAGTGCTAGATCCTAAGGGGTCAATCTCTCACAAAACATTATGATGTAATTCTGATATGTATATGAAACTTTGATATATATAAAGAGACATGCACCTTTTATATTATGATGATGTAACATTTTTTTTGAAATGAAGGTTAAATGCTATGTGATTAATTAAAGGACTTGTGGTGAAATTATTCAATTAATGGCTACATGATTTAACATAATTTATGTGATCTAATGTAAAACATTGCATTTTTAGCATAGATACAACATTGGTGATGAGAAAAAAGAAGATATGTTAAATTAAATACACTAAATAGGATCTAACTTAACATAAGAGGAATGTGAATAGTATGAAGTCTAAAGAAATTATGAAATGAATGTAAATAATTACTTTAGTGTTCAAGATGAACATAAATCTAGTTGTCAAGAATGAAGCAATGTGAAATCTATTTAGAATATCATACAATAACTCTAAACAACACTACTATACCAAACATACTATTCAAAGGAGATTAGAGATAATACTGATGCAAATGCATGGCATTAATAGGGTCCCTAAGGGGTGTTCCATCAATCTACTTTAAAAGATAAGCATCAGACCCATAACTAGTATCAACTATATATAAGGTCCCAACCAATTAGGGCTAAACTTATCCTTTTCTTTGTTATCAACACTAACAGTTCGTTGATTTTCAATAAGAACAAAATATCCCTTAGAAAATGAGTGAGGAATAACATGAATGTTGTGTTTTCATTGTAATTTTTTGATGTGAGCTTGCAGATGTTCGAGAGCATTAATGCTCTATTCATCGAGCATCTCAAGTTGATGTAATTGTTGGTCTTTATAAGTGTCATCATCAAAAATATCTCAAAAAGCAACTCTCAATGTAGGAGTTTCTAACTCCAAGGGCATCATTGCATCAGTACCATAAACAAGGCTATAAGGGGTAGTGCCAGTGGATGAACAAACACTAGTTCTATAAGCCCAAAGTGCATAAGGGAGTTGTGTATGCCAATTTTTATGATTATTGTTAATGGTTTTCTTAAGGATTTTCTCAAGAATTTTATTAGTATACTCAGCTTGTCCATTGGATTGTAGATAGTATGGTGTGGAAAAGTGGTATTGGATGTTAAAGGTTTGGAGAAATTATTGAACTTTGTTATTCTTAAAGGGTGTACCATTATCTAAAACAATTGCAGAAGGAAGTCCAAAGTGAGAAATTATGTGTTCCATAAGGAAACGACAAATTACTTCAACAGTTGTTGAATGAAGAAGGATAGCTTCGACCCATTTTGTAAAATAACCAGTCGTGGTTATGATAGATGTGTGTCAAGAAGAAGAAGGAGGTGAAATTTTTCCAATAAGATCCAATCCCCATACTGAAAATGGCCAAATGGGAACATGGGCATGGAGTTTAGCAGTAGGAGCATGAATTAGATTGCTATGTTCTTGGAATTTGTGACATTGTTTAGCATAGTTGAAACAATCCTTCTCCATATGTCTCCAATAATAACCCATACGGCTAAGTTTTTGTACTAACAAACGTCCTCTGAAATGACCTCCACAGGCACCAGCATGAGCTTGTTCAAGCACTAAGGGGATTTCAGAAGCCTTAAGACAATGTAGTAAGAGACCATTAAAAGATCTTCTATACAACGCATCTGCAAGAATCATGTATTTAGTTTCAAGTTTTTGTAAGCACTTTCGAGTATTCATTGTGTTCGGTTCGAGAATGGTACCATCTTTTAAATAATTGTATATCGTATCATACCATTCACATGAAGGTGCTTGAGATATTGGTAAAATTTCTTCTAAAAGAGTATCAATCAAAGGTTTCATGATGGTATGAATAATGAATGTGAAATTAGTAGAAGGATCATGTGGGGATATGAGAGAAGCTGCACTAGCCATTGCATCCACATGTCAGTTGTCTTTACGTGGGATGTTATCAATGGTGAATGAATCAAATTTATCTAATAATTTCATGATAAGGTCTTTGTATTTTAATAATTTGTCATGTTTAGTTTGATATGCACCATTGATTTGTTTGATGACTAATTGTGAATTTCCAAAGATCTTAATATTTCAGGCGTGAAAGGATAAAGTAGCTTGCAATCCCACAATCAATGCTTCATACTTAGCTATATTATTTGTACATAGGAAATTCAAATGATAGGGCAAGGGAATAGGTTGACCATCGAGTGGAATGAGGACCACTCCTGTACTGAAACATATTCGACACTTAGACCCATCAAAGAATTACTCCCATGGTTTAATATCAACGGTTAAAACGTGATCATCAGGAAAGGAATGAATGGTTGGGAATGTCAAGGGAGAATGAGCATCAGCTAAGTGATCGGTTAAGGTTTGACCTTTGATTACTTTTTGGGAAAAAAATTTAAGGTCAAACTCAGTTAACAACATTACCCACTTAGCTAAGCATCCATAGAGATCAATTTTGTTGAAAAGATATTTAAGAGGATCAAATTTTGTGACAACTTGTACTTCAACATTTAGTAAATAATGTTGCAACTTACTAGTAGCAAATACAAGAGCCAAAAATTGTTTTTCAATTGATGAATAGTTTGTTTCATAATCAATCAAGGTGCAACTAATGTAATAAATAGGGTTCTCTTTACCATGATCATCTTGTTGAGCCAACAATGCTGCAAGAACATGGGTAGATACGGCGATGTACAAAATAAATGTCCCATGCAGCACAACCAGTTGTAAAATAGGTGGAGTAGCTAAATATTCCTTTAGACTCTCAAAATCTTGTTTACAATCATTGTCCCAATCAAAAGGAACACCCTTTTTAAGAAGACATGTGAAAGGTAATGTGTCATTAGCTAAGGATGCAACAAAACGGTGGATAGCTTTAATGCATCCTTGTAATGTACGTAACTGAGAAATGTTCTTTGGAGATGGCATGTGAACAATTGCATCATTTTTTTGTTTCCACCTCAATGCCTTTATGAGATATGATAAATACTAAGAGTTTACCACTATCTACACCAAAGACACTTTTTTGATTTAATCACATGTTATATTGTTTGATTCATTCAAATATTTTGCAAAGAACATTTACATTGTCTTGTCGAGTTAAGGATTTAGCAAAAATATCATCAACATAATCTTCTAAGATTTTGTGAATGTAATCATGAAATATTAATTTCATTGCATGTTGATAAGTTGCGCCAATGTTCTTTAAACCAAAGGGCATCACAACCCAACAAAATGTTCCCCAAATAGTTGTGAAGGTAGTTTTGTATTGATCTCGAGGATTAATAAGGATTTGATTATAACTAGAGAATCCATCCATGAATGACAACAAAGCATTTCCAACAGTTGAATTTATGATCATGTCAATATTAGGAAGTGGAAAATCATCTTTTAAAGAGGTTTTATTCAAGTCTCTCAAATCGGTACACATCTCAATTTTATTATCAAGTTTGGCAACTGTGACAATGTTTGAGATCCAAAGAGAATAATCTATATTTCGAATGAAGCCAACATCAAGAAGTTTCTCAAGTTCTTCTTAAAAAAAAAGGCCACATTAGGGTGCATTTTGCAGATCTTTTGATGAATAGGTTTAACATTGTTATCAAGGACAATATTATGCATCACAATTTTTGGGTCAAACCCTGGCATATAAAAGTATTTCCAAGAAAAAATTTCAGGAAAATCATGAAGTAAAGTAGTTGTATCTTCTTGTTCTTCATCATCAAGGAACTTCATGATTTTAATAACTTTATCTTAATCATTAATTTCCATAAGTATGTAAATCATATCTCTTAAAGGAAGTGCATTGGATTTAGGACTTTCAGCTTCCAAAAGTTCTTCATTGATATCACTTGTTTCTTGCTCGGTAGCATTTATAGCACAAGTAATGTGTTTAAGGTAAGCAGGAGAGGATGAGGTACCGTAAACACCAAGTATGTGTTTCAAAGCCTCATCACTATTGACATACAACCACAAAGGTGGGATGGTTGGATCAAGCAAGTCAGGATTAGTAATGGTAGGTTTGTGTTGTGATTGACATGTGATCACATTAATGTTTAAGGATGGTCGTTGAGTAGCTTTAGTTGTTTGAGAAAAAGAATATCCCAATCCCATTTTCATTTCTTGCGTATTAGGTTCAATAGGAACATGAATACCTTGTTCATGTTTTCTACACCCTTTTCTAGTATACCCAATTGCTTCACAAATTTATAACCTTTCCCATAAATTCTTTCCATTTCGCACAGGGTAGGTGGGGATTGATAATCTATCTCATCAAAATTTGTTGTGCATGTTGCATTTTCATTTGTATTATAAGAGATAGATGTTTGAGATGACTTGGCAAAATCTTGAGTGGACATAATGGTTGGTTGGTCAAGCTTTTCATCTTTCTTTTGTGTAATTGTGTATTCACCCATAAATGAGGGTGTGAATTCTAAGGATCACCAATCATCACCAAATAATTTAGAGGCCAATTTTGTGTCATCATGTTCAATTTCAAGAGGATCAATGTGAGAGGTTGGGATCAATGTTTTCAAAGGACTTGTAACCCCTTTTTCAAGCTGCAAGAAATTTTTAGGCTCAAGATCAATTTCAATTTAATATATGCAATTGTTATAAACATACTTCATGATACAATGAAGGGTTGAAGGCACTACATTCATCTCATGAATCCAAGGTTGGCCTAAAAGAAGATTATATGAGAGATCATAAGGAATGACATGGATAGGAGTCTGCAAAGTAACCACTCCAACCATGATAGGTAAAGTAATTATCCCAAGTGGTTGCTTTGTTGTATTATCAAATCCTTGAATAGAAATAGAATCAGATATTATTTGTGATCTATCCACTTTTAATAGATCAAGAAGACTCACACTACACACATTAAGGGTAGAACCATTATCAATAAGATTGTGTTTAATACCTATGCAATGAAATTGAGCAATGATCATAAAGGAATCATGTTGTTTTTGTAACTCCAAAGGAGGGAGCTCATGTTGATGAAAAGTAATATCAATACTATGCTTTTGAACAAGAGCCACCACATCACTCAGAGTGGCTCTAGGATGGATTGTTATTTGTTTCAAACCAGTTTGAAGAATGGTGTTATAACTTGGTGAAATTTGAAGCAATTCCCAAAGAGAGATTTTAGCAGGAGTATTCTTTAATTGCTTAACAAGATCATATTCCTTTGTAGGTGGGTTATAATGAGGAGCACTAGGCATATTAGGTAAAGGTAGCGATGGTGGAATGATTTGTAGTGGTTGTGAGTTATTTCGTGTGTTATATGTATGAGCAACAATATCATTACTAGATTTCTATGATACATTAGAGGGATGGAGGGGATGCGAGGGTGCATAAAGGATAAGTTTTGGTTTCTTGGAAGGATGGAGTGGATGGGAAGGTGGATAAAGGATGAGTTTTGGTCAAACTACATGAACTTTCTTAACATGAGAGGTATCATTACAAACCATAGTGGATGTGTTGGATGAGATGGAGTCTTGAAGAGACTCGTCTAACAAAGGAAAATCATCACTCCCAAAAGGTTGTAAAGGTGAACAATCATCAACCCATTTAAGATGTTTGAGGAAAGTATTAGAGGTATGAACATTTGTTATCACAAGGTGATTACCACAAACCTTAGCAGATGTCTTATGCAAGATGAAGTCTTAGAGGGCTTCATCTAACAAATCAAATTAATCACAATCAAAGGGTTTGAGAAAGGGTGTTTTGGTAGGTTTATTAGGTTTCTCATTACAAACATTAGAGGATGAAGTGAGTGAGAAGACACCCTTAAGGGTTTCAACTAACTTATCAACATCATCACTACTAAGTGGTTTGGATGAGATGTTATTATGAATTTGAATCATATGTTTAGTTGGATCATTTGTTGTATTGTTTGATTGGTTTTGGATATTTTTTATAGTTTCCTCACTGTAAGCTGATCTAAAAGGACTATGAAAGATAACCGAAAATGGAACTTGTAAAATTCTAAGACTATCCATAAATGCCATTGAAAGAGATGAAATCTATGCTAAGAAAATAGAGAAGACTTAAACTGAAATAGAAAGGAATTGACAGGAAATAGAAAGATGCACTACAAGAAATTAAAATCTAGAAATTTTGATAAAAAACTAAAAAGGGACTGATTCACCCTAGGTGGTGAATGAGTCCCAGGAGATGAATTTTTGATGTTTTTTTTTTTTTTCTATAAAAATTTGAAATCTATATTATGCAAATTCAGAATGAAAATACATAAATGAAAAGGAATGCAGTAATTTAAAGGAAAGAATGCTTTTACTAATGCAATGTTTCTAAGAATCCTAAAACAATGCAAGAGCCTATAATAATGAAGACCTAAGATACAATTAGGAAGAGAAAGAAGAATGCTATTATGTTCAAATGTTGGGTTCACCAAAATGTGACATAGATTTTGGGAACCCTAATATGCTTGCTCTCTTTCTAAGATTTTTCACTTAGAAAGAGAGAGATTTTTGTCCCAAAATGCTTATGTAACACTCAAATTAGGATGTATGCTATATGATATGATGTAAATGAACTTAACTAAATGCAATTAACTGATTAAAATGAACTAGAATGAATGCAAAAGCTAAGATTTATACCTTGTTTGAAAACACAATGTGATATGCAAAGAGATTGAAAATGATCAATGAAATGCAAATTTTCACTAAAAAGAAGGTTATTTCTCAGAATGTGTACACCTGGAAGACTGTAGAGTATTGAATGACAATTTGAAAGTATAATGAAATATGAACTTAGGCTAACTAGGACACATTTGCCACCTTGGGTGAATTAGTCCCAGATCAAGACTTTTCTACTCAAAATCTATTTTTTGATAGTCAGGGAGTTGAAACAACATCTGAATCAATTCTACACCTTAGGTGTGACTCATTCACCAAGCATGGCGAATATGTCATCTTTCTAATTTCTGCAAACTCAAAACTCAAATCTGTACTTTGACACCTACACAACAAATTGTGACAGAAACTCAATTCCAGATCTCAGAAAATTCCTGCAAAATAGCTTAAAAGAGTTGATCTAATGCGGGGTTTTCCTTAGTCAAACCCCTAGGTCAGTAATTAAACCTTAAATAGAGAAAAATATGCATAAAACCTAGCCTTAGATGTATTAAAGACTAGGAAAAGTTGAATCATTACAAAAATTGTATTCTATTGTTCTAGAATAAGATATGCAAGAATGATTGAAAACGATGCAAAATATCTACCTTAGAAACCTTACAAGACATGAAACATGGAAAATAAATGACATTCAAATGCTAAATAAACACAATGCAAATGTTAGTCTGAAGATAGAGTAACAATGGAAGATGGAATCAATAGGAAACCAAGTCCTTAGGCATGATTTGGTGGCTAGTTGCACCTCTTCACCCTAGATTTCTTCATGATTCACCATAGGTATCCATCATCAACCCTTTGCAATGTTGGATCTTGACAAGATTAGTGAGCTTCAAGACCTACAAAAACCCTAGTTTGCTGTCCTAAAACTTTAACTTTTGCTTATGAAACTTGTAGGATGGTTTTTTTCTCTTGAGATAATAAAAAGTGATCAAAAAGTTGTGTAAAATGAATTGAAATGTGTATTTATAGGCAAAAACATCTTATTTTCCCATTAATTAGACCTAAGAGGCTGACATTCACCAGAAACAATAATTAAATTGATTAAATTCCCACTTAAATTTGAACTTTCCCTCAAAGGGGACTCATTCGCTCAAGGTGGCAAATGGGTCCCACTACTGCTGTTTGAGAGTGGGTTGTTGGGGTATGATGCTATTAAATGTTGTTTGTCAAATTTTTATGTGATTTCACATGTGAAACAGGCCTCTAGATCAAAATTAATAGGTCCAAGGGGCTTATAAATGTTGTTTTGAAGGGGAAATGATGTGAAGGGGTCAAAAAGTGGGTCTAATTATGCGTAAAATTGTCTCTTTTCTCAAGAGGGTCCAATTGTCTATGGCACATTTAGTCCCCACTTTAGCACCCATATGAATTTGTGTGCATATGTAAGCTAAAGGACTCTAAACAATGCACCCTACTATATAAAAGGATACTCATTCAAAAGATGGGAGAATGAAGCTGCCAATGTAGTTATTTGCAAACCACAACAATAGGAACCATATCCTGTAGCACACAATCATTAATTGTCCAAAAATCCTTTTATCTATCTCTTATGAATCCAATTCAAGGGTAGATGTATGCCCCCCCTTGATTTTGCTTGCTTTATAGAGGTGGAATCAAGGTTGCAATCTAGCCACATTGAAGAAGAAACACCATACCGTAGGGCATTTCCAAGCACCATGCCACATAATGATAGGTAAATGATGATGTTAGGTACAAAATTATGATTCTAATGCATCAAATGGCATCAAAAACAAATTACCCTAGTGCCTGTTATGTTAAATTGAAGAAAAGTTATAATATAAATTTGTCGAAAAAGATGATAACAATAGGTTAAATGTGAGTAAAAAGAGGTGAAAAGTAAGTAAAGGAAATGGAAGAAAGTAATTTCTCACTTACTATTCATTTTACCTTCATTTTAGCTTGAGAGTGAAAACTTAGGAGAAGAAGATGCCAAGCAGACGAGATTACACACCTTCGCGGTTGGACGATCTTCATGAGTAGGTAACATGCGACGATTGGTATTGTGAGGTGAGTCAATTCTTCAACTTTCACCATGCATTTTGATGATATTTCAATGATATTTATGCAATAATAGGTTAATTTAGGGTTCTTGGAATTTTTTTTGCAAAGTGGCCCCTTTTTTGCAAAGTGTCCTATTTGTTCGCAAAGTGTCTTGTTTCTTTGCAAGGTGTCCTATTTCTTTGTGAAGTGTCCTTGTTTCTTTGCAAAATGGTCAAAAAGGCTTCTAAAGTGTCTAGCGCCATGAGAAAAGCACACTAGATTGACTTTAGCACACTTGCTTGATGAGTAATTGGAAAATTGAAGATATTAGATGAAATTTAGAGCATTTTATGATGATTTTGATAGGTTCTCACCCGGTTGTGGTAGTTGCTAATTTATCACTAGCACTATCAATAGCAGAGATAAAGCATCTACAGTTAGTGGGTATCTATTGGGCATACATGATGCCACCTATGAGATACCATGATGCCATGGTTATGGTTTTTTGCGAGCATTGGGACGTAGATACCTATACCTTTCATCTTCCCACTGGGAAATGGTGATCACACTCGAGGACATACATCACATTCTCTGAGTTCCTATTTGGGAAGTGCGGATGTATTTTTGGGGGGATCATTCATTTCGTGAGAAGAAGAGAGATATGCAATTTTGAAGGGGAAATGATGTGAAGGGGTCAAAAAGTGGATCTAATTATGCATGAAATTGTCTCTTTTCTCAAGAGGGTCCAATTTTCTATGGCACAAGAGTATTATGGAATGTATTCAATATCTCACCATAGAAGTGAAAATGTGTGTGGAAGATAGATCAGATGTGCTTTAATGCCTCAATCAACCTAGTGTTGTGTTGATAAATATTTTAATTGATTTAATCTTCATGTTTCTTTCTTTGAGATAGTGAATCTCATCATGTCCTTATATCTTTTCCTAGAGTGGTGTGATTTAGTACTGCAAGTCCCTTGTATCCTTCCCTAAGGCTGTGCACTTTATCCTGCAAGTATTTAACAATGACCCTAATTGTAATTTTGTAAGCAACAAGCTTCTATATTGTGAGTTAACTCTCATTGTGGTTTCTCCCTCATTGGGTTTTCCACATAAATTTGGTGTTATCTAGTGTATGTGTGTTCTTTTTTTCATCTTACAATATTATTGATCCAATTAAGGATTGAATTTCTATGTCTTTTATTACTCAGGTTTGTTGCCCTTGTTAAGCAACTAAATTGCTATATCTTTCTATGCTACTATTTACTTTGAGATTTTTCTACTCCATTAAAGAGGTTTGGGTTTATTGAAGGGTTTATGTTTTGAAAATATGATTTGAAGGGAGAAATTTGAATGAATGTATTTGATTTATCTTACTAATATGTAGGAAAAATAGTATATAGGATAAAGTACAATGAATGTGTTAGGGCTCAAAAATCCTAGTTGAGGAACCACAAGAGGTTGCCAAGATCTTGGTACATTTTTGGGTAATGTACAAGGCCAAATGATGAATTTGAGCCTTCTTCTCTTCAGGCTCTTCCAAACCTAGGTGGGTGTACCTATTCAAATGGAGCAGACTTAGATTGTGTGTTTCTGACTTAAGCAATCTATCCAAAATGGAAATTGGAGGTGGAGAGATGCATACCTATTTGGTATAAATTGTATAAGCAATATCAAGATGGAGTTATGAATATGTTTAGTTAACAGATATAAAATTTTGAAAATGAATTGGCTATAACTAAATGATGAGATGGATAAGACCAGTGCCTTGTTAGGTAGATGGAGTCTAATGAAGATTTAGAAAATGTGACATGTATTGGAAATAATTAAAAATATTTAGCAAACTCATATTGGTTTATAACTTGTATAAACACACAAGGATGTAATTACCAAGTTCTTCTTATTGATCCAAATGACCTTTTCCAAATTACTATGATTAATTAAAAGGAATTTAATCCTAGCTTGTAAGACTCAATTAACTGAACCACACAAGAACAACAAATGTTCTTTGATAAATTGAAAATATCCTTGATACATCATTTAAATAATAAGGAAATGTTAGCCTTGGAGAAAACTAGATAATATTTTCAATAAATTCCAACAAGCAATTCATACCAGTATGAGGCCACAAAATTAGATATCTTCCATTTACTTCTTCAAAATTTATACATGCATCATGGTCTTTTGAAATGTAAGCATTTTATCTATCCCTACTCAACTATTACTTTCTCCTATATATATTCTAATAATTCCTTTTGGTCTTGGTCTCTCTTATTTATATGAGAGACAACAAGCTTCAGAACAAAGGAAATGTCTTTTGATAACAAAACATAATTATGAAATTAAGCATAACTGAAACAAACAAACATGTGTGTTAATCCATTAATCTTCAAGTAAAAGCTCGTGGTCATCTAAGACCTATGCAAAGCTTTTACTGTATGATAATTTATCTATATGATGTAGATGATCAATCTTCATTGGAGCCCAAATACTTCTCCTGCCACTTAGTAATTGTCAGATCATTCAACCATTTCAATTCTTGCGCAAATGTGAAATTTGTGAGATGACTTTTCCATCTATTGTCTAGGAAATTTCTAACATCCACTAAAGTGGTTTACAATTTTTGGCCAAACTGGACACTGAAATTATTATTTTTAACCAAATCTTCACATTCGGGCACCTATAGCGGCTAAATTGTGAGGAATTTGAAGATGGTGTAAACTAGAGTCTCATCAAATTTTGTCTTTAGATTATAAAAATATTTTTTTCAAAATTTTTGGAATCAAATTGCACTTTTTCCATCTTCCACGAAAATAGATTTTTCATAAAACAAAATTTTTAAAAGTGGACCACCATATAACATAACTTTTTTTCCATGAAGGAGAAAATTCTAATTCTTTCAAATTTAGATTTGTAACTCTGATATCTAGTGCTTCCACTTGGTTAGATAGTTTTTTATTGAATATTTTTCCTTAATCAAGTTTCAAAGTCAAACAAATTACAATTCAGGTATTTGTATAATCGTAACTTTTTGTATATGTCAAAATTTAATTTAATTTTTTGTTGGATCAAGAACTTCAATATCTGGTGCACTCATATTTTTCAATTTTTTTTGATAATCTTCTATTTTCGACATGTGAAGAACAAATAAATTCATTTTCGATGAAAACCTATGTTTAATAAAACTTAAAAACAAATACATAAAAACCAAAACATATTAAAATTATATTCATTGGATAGCTTGTTCTGAGGAATACCATAATCATTTCAAATAAATTTTAAATGAATTCATTTGATCCCCAAAATCTAAATCAAAAGTGATTTTTTATCACATTTTGATAGGTGTAAAGGAGACGCATTTATAGGTATGGTTTAAAACTAGCGAGGTTCTATCCAAGGGGGTTTGATCTAAGGTGATTTGATCAAACCCTCTTCAATTGGAATCCTTAAAATGGAACTTTTAAGGCTTAAATCATTATATTTTCTAAAAATAAGTGATTTTAGCTAAAAATTCATTCCTCTCGAATTGTAAACCACTATTATGACAATATGAACTTTTTGTATCCATTGTCCACCGCGATAATCCCATCAAGTAAAGCATGGAATATTTTAGGATTGATCTCCCCATCATCCTGTACATGTGTCAAGCCTTTTGGAGCTATTTGATCAAATTCTACTTTCCACTCATCCATTCCCTTTATTTGATTATCATCTTTGAATATTGATGGGCTGAAGAGGAATTTAATGGAGTCAAATTCAATCCTTCTATTCTCCACTTTCTTCCCCATATCTACCAAATACTTATATTCCTCAATTACACTCTTTACCATTTCCTTTTTTGGTTTGAGTCTTGGTGGGGCATTTGGATCCCTTTGTGTGGCTTTGCATAGAGTATTCAATATGTGATAGGTTGGTTGCCACCTTTTGAGGAGTTCTTCAAGGATAGGGGAGTTAGCATTTATCTATTCCAAAGCTTTAATCAAATTGCTAAAGCTTTCATATAATCTACCTATCTTCTCCTTCAATATCTTGATTCTATGCTCCAATATCTTCCTTAGAATCTCCATCATATGCTACTTGACATTGTCCATATTATGTTTCTTTAGTTTAGTGATTTCATCTTTCAATTGTTGAATTTGTGGATCTTCTACTTGGATAGGTGGTTGATAAAAAAAAATTCATCCCCTCTCACTGTGGTATCCCACTGCAACTGTTGCTTCATCTTCACATTCTCAATAAACAATTTGTTCACTTCATCATTTGACAATTTTAGTCTCTTTTCATATACATTGATCTTCATTTCCATGTTTTCTACCACATCTTTAGTGAACATTGCAAAATGCATAGTTATAGTTGTATCCTATGTAGGAGTTACATCTTTCATCATTCTCACCATGGTTGACCCCCTCATTTCCTACACCACATCCAAGAGCTCAGGCTTCCTTGTGTTCTTCTATTTTTTCCATAAAGCAAGAGTTTGGGTAGTAGGGTTGTACCTTGTTCCTGAAACACCTTCCTCTAAATCAAACTCAACTACTAACATTGGATCATCTTGTGCTCTAATCTAATCTAAAAGAAAACCTTTGGATAGCTCCATCCTAGGTATAATCAGCATATCGCTTTTCAATACTAGCTCTCTTGCCTCTTGGGGGGTGACATTGATATTATCAATATTTAATTTTTCATATGTCTAAGCTTGGATTTCAGCCTTCTTTGATTCATCAACTCCTATAAGATTGATCTTCAATATCCGATCAAATTTTTTCATCTTCATGTTAATCTAGAAGTCCTTAAATTCACTTGTATGGATGAATTTATCATCTTCTATAAACCTCAGAGAAGCAACTACCCTCTCATCATCCTAAATCTCATCAACTCTCTCTTCTGATAGCCTAATCTTAAGATCATTAGGCTCATGAATTTTTTGCTTCTTTGCTACTTCCTTCATTTCAGTTAGAGCTAAAAATGCCTCTTCTTCTTCATCATCACTTGAGCCATAATCAACCAATGACTCAGTCTTCAGTTACTTTGCTTGGGGTTGATGTGTAGGAGATGGTGGGGATGGGCATGCAGGTGATGGGAGTGGTGTATGTGATGTAGATGCTTCATGTGATAGCTGGTGGGGTGTGGGAAGTGGAATTAACCCCTCATCTTGGGCCATTTTATAAAATCCATCAAATTTGTCAAGGATCATTTGCATCATTTTGAGAAGATTGGGTTCATCTGCAAAAACCCTTTAAATTTTTTATTCTTCTCCTTATTTTGATTTTCCCACCTCATCATCATTATCCATCTCCTTCTAGTTGGAATATGTCAACAAAATATACCAGATTCCTTATTACATCCTCCTTAGGGTCAAATACATGAGATATGGACCTCTTTGTTAGAAAGATCCTAATCATATTAATATGACCCTCTAGGTCGCATACTCTTTCATTTCCAGACTTGAAGGGATAAGTAACCCTCATGAACCTTTGTAATTCCTCCAACATATCAGATCCAATAGACAATTCCTAAAATACTGTTAAATCAGGCACACATTTTTCTTTCCTCTAATTTCTCATTAAGTCATGTTCCATCCAAAGCATCTACAACATGAATTCTAGAAAACATACCCTTGCAGGTATAAATTTGGGCAAGATTTGTGGTGCATGGTTACAATCGTATACTCTAATAATGGTGTGTTGTGACTTGAGGAACCAATCAGAATAATTATGAGTACATCCAAGTTATGGCTTGTACTATACAAGCCTCATTACACTCATCAAAGATTCATGTAACCTTGGTGTTGGGTAACCAAGGGTGGCTATTAATCTAACAACAAAGTCATCTCTAAATACAAAAAAATCACATTTTGTACACTTGCTATCCTAGATGTAACACCAATTATGTACAAGGAGTCTTCCTCCATTCTCTTGTGTGCATAGCTTCATTCTCCTAGTCCATTTAATTTCATATTGGTACAAGATTAAATGACACAACAAAGAATATTTTCTAAAGGAAATTGGATCCTTAGCCTCTCTAACCTGCAACAAACCCTCATGTATTGGTTCTTTAATTACATATACAAAATAAAATTCTACATTTGACTTAGGGTGTTGAATAATCATAGCCATCCTCATCAATCCCACTGACATATTTTCTTTTGCATCTATCCCTAGTACTTGACACAATGCATGATAGGTGTTTTTGAAGTAAACCTACAGATCTAAAACTAGGAAACGCTCCATTTTTTACAAAGGGATGGAGAGTATTCTATTATTATCATCCATTTTCAGATGTAGGGGGAGCTCATCACTTCTATATGTTCTTTTTAGCCTCTTGTACTCTTGTTCCAGTTTCCCCAAATTTACCTCTGTTACAACTTGCTTATTTAGGTTAAAACACTTGATAATGGCCTCTCTCGAGACATCAACCAAGCACCCACCATATGGAAGCCTAAAATTTTTGGTTGGGGCATGGTAGCTATGGGCCATGGATTTAATCAGCTCAATATCAATGAAAATATTTGGGACAATAAATTTGGCTAAATCAATGGTCCACAGGTTTGATGCCAGAACCTTATCATTTCTATTTCGATAGAAATACCAATACAAGTTCCAACCCAATTGAGGCACAATAGGGTCTCTACATCCCTGAGCCAAGTCTCTAAAATTTTTTTTGGGCCCTTTATCTACTGAACCAGGTAGTAAAGAAAGTAATGGAGATTGTAAAGAGGGTTTACTAGCTTTGACTTCATCTTTTTTAGCTTCGACTTCTACTTTCTTTGGTGCCATTGTTATAAAATTCAAAGAGTGATGAGCAGAGCTTACCTGATAAGATAATTTGTCTCAGAGAATTCCCTTTACTCCCACACCTTGAGCTCATCTACACTTGGTGTATGCTATTATGAATGAGAAATCTCAATCTACTTCTTGTATCTTCACACTAGGATGCTTTAACTCTCGACTCATAAATTCACATTATTTAAATATTTGTATCGAGCTAAATTTCATATTTTGATGTTGATTGATGTGATTAGCATGCTTTAAATGACCCAACAACTGCTTTACTATGATACCTCATGTCACTTTTCACTCCCCTATAGTACTGTGGTATGTTTTTTTATCCTTCTTTAGTGTACCACTCTACCGCACATTTCCTTTGGCTCTCTTGTGGTACCATGGTGTATTCTTAATACATATATCAATATACCACTCTACCATGGGCTACTCTTTATCTTTCTACAGTACCACGATATCATCCAAGTACTCCTCCTTAATATACCGCTTCACCATAGGCTATGTTCTAACCCTTTGCGGTATAGCAATGTTTCCTTTTATCATTACTCTTCAATATACTGCTATACCACGGGTTGTGTATTGACTCCCCGAGGTACAATAGTAAAGGGGTATAGATTATAGTGTATAATAGTGGCACCTTTTACTATCATACCATGAGATACTTTGTAATGAACTGTGGCAGAGAGGTATGAAGTGAGGGCTATATGGGGTGACTAATGTAACAATAGTATAGTGGTAAAATGAAATTTTGACCTTATGGATGACAATAATGAGATGTTTTATGAAAATGATAGTATGAATTTTGGATTTTCACTAATAAAATCCTTAAAAAAATTATGAAAATATTGGTTCCAATAGCGGCTCCAGTTGGGGATGAGTGATTTACCAATCACTACAAGAATCCAGAATATGTCTGGGTGCAAACCATTATTTTAGAAATGAAAATGTATGTGGAGGTGGAAAATGATGGAGATGGAAATGATCCTACACTATTGTACATGGAGACAATTTTTTCTTTAATGAGGGAATTCTATGATTCTCCATGTACTAGAAAGTCCTAGTCCCTTTCTGATTTCCTAAACTATTGTGCATGGAAAGAAGTTGTTTTAAGAGGTCTATTAAGAATTGTACATGCACTAGCAATCTGTAATCCTTTGGTACTCCTCAAGAAAAGAAATGTCATAGAAATTTCCTATGTACTATCAATTCTTGCTCCTCACCTGACATGTTTTCTAGATAATAAGAATCTTCTCTTCCTTTTCCAATGATAACAAAAGGACCTGACCATAATGCTTCAAACTTTCCAAGCTTTCCCTTTTCCTGACATCTAGCATTCCGCATTAACACCAAATCATTCACCTCAAATTTTATATTTTGGGCTTTCTTGTCAAAAAGATATTTCATTTGAGATTGCAACTTCATGTTTTTCTTTTGAGCCATTCTCCTTATTTCATCAAGTTTTGCAAGTTGCTCCATTCTATCCTCCATTGGTTTTGGAACATCTAAATATTCCTGAAGGATGAAACTATAAACTGGTAAAAGGTTTTCCAATGGCATCCTAGCTTGTGTCCCATACACCAATTAAAATGGAGATTTTCCAATGGCCTTCTTCATAGTAATTTGGTCCACCCACACAACCATTCTTAACTTTGAGTCCCAATCCTTCTTATTTCCATGTAACATGCTTCTTATGATTTTCAAAAGACTTTTATTACTGGATTCTTCCTGACCATTTTCTTGTCGGTGGTAGGGGGTAGAAGAAGAAATAGTAATACCATGTGTTGGAGAATCTTTTGAATTCATCAAACCTAAAATACATCCCATTTTTTGTGATCAATCTTACTGGCGTACTAAATCTGGTTATGATATTCTCCATAAGGAAATTTATTACCACCTTGATTTTTTCTTGTTTAGTTGGGATTGCCTCTATCCATTTAGTGAAATTATTAGTAGCCACTAATATCCATTTATGTCCTCCACTTGAATTTTCCTATATTTCCCCAATAAAATAAATTCCCCATTGGTGGAAATGGGATTCTACTTGTAAAGGTATAAGTGGTAGGGCTCCTTGATATTTCATCTTCCTTGAGAATTTTTGGCAAGCTTCACACCTTCTTACATATGAAAAAGAATCATTGAAAACCTTAGGCCAGTAATAGCATGCCCTAAGAATCTTATGTGGAGTCGTTTTGGCAGAATAATGACCTCCACACACTCCTTCATGCATCTCCCTCAAGACATGTTCTGCCTATGTTTCATCTAGACACAATAACATCACTCCATCCATGTTCTTCCAAAATAGATCACCTTCTATGAATACATACTTGGATGCTTGTAATTTTAGTGTTCTCCTCTGATTATCATCCAATCCTTCAGGTCACTTCATGTATATGGGATAATACAATATGTTTGTGTACTAGGGAATATGTTCAATTCTTGCAACTACACCATCCTCATTTTCCACATCATAAATTTGGTTAGCTTCATTGTTTTCTTCAACCATTAGTTTGGCTAGACCCTATCCCCTCACTAACTTGGTAATCTGAATTTCCATATTAAATTCTTGGATCTTACTAATTCATCTACATATTTTTCCTGTCACCTCTATCTGTACCAAGATGTCTTTCACAGCTACATGTGGTACATATGCAATTACTTTGGCTCCAACTCTAGAGATATGACCTAAAATTTTTTGTTGCTTTGTCCAATGCATAAGCTTTTTTCTCCATAATATCATATTTTAGCTCTAACCCCTGCAATGACTTGTTAAAGAAGGATATAGGCTACTCATGACCTTCATCATTATTTTGTGACATAACAATTGCTATGGTGTGAAATGAGGCAAATGAGAATATTTGGAAAGGTTTGGTAAAATCAAGAGATTTCAAAATGTGGGCTTCTTTGATGGATTTCTTGATGGATATAAAAGCTTCCAGGGCTTCTGCAATCCAATCTATCTTTTCTCCCTTCTTTGGCATTTCGGATATGGGTTTAATGATTTCAGCAAAAATTGACACAAACCTCCTAACAAAGTTAATTTTCCCAAAAAATGATTGGATGGATTTGAAAGTTTTGGGAATGGGGATTTTCTCTATAGCTTCTACTCTTTCAGGGTCTATTCTAACCCCTTATTTTGATACAATATGCCCCAAAATATTACCCTCTATGACAACAAAATGACATTTCTTAGGGTTGAGATTGATACCATATTCCAAAGCCCTGATTAATATTTTTTCCAAGTGCTCTACATGATCTTCTACCCTTTTGGAATAAGTAGTGAGGTCATCTTGGTACACTACCATTATAGTATTAAATAAATATGAAAATGCCACATCCATGACCCTTTGGAAGGTTTCCCCTGCATTGTGAGACTGAATGGCATTCTCACATAAACATATATCCCCCATGGCATAGTAAAAGTTTTCTTTTATTTCTTAGACTCTTTAACCTTGACCTTATTATACCTAGAAAATTCATCCGTCGTTGACAACAACTCACATCCTATTACTCTGTGTAGTATGGCTTCTATATTTGGGAGAGGGTATTTATCTTTAAGGGAGGCAACATTTAAATTTCTAAAGTCTACACTGTCTAATATCCCCATTTTTCTTTCTTACTGGGACCAAGTATGAGACCCATGTTGAATGTCTAATGGGCTTGATAATTCCTCCATCTTTGAGATTTTCCAACTCCTCTTTCATTTTAGGCTCCAAATTTTGGTTGATGGGTCTCTGCTTCTACCTGAATGGTTTTGTATATGGTTTTAGTGGGATCTCATGTTGGAATAAGTCTTCCTTGTAGGCCTTAAGATCCTCATAACACCAAGCAAGAACATGCTTGTACTTCCTCAACAATGCAATCAAAAATTTCTGATTGTTGGATTTATTTTCTTTCCAATATATACCTTTTTGGGTGCTAATTTAGTCCCTAGATTGACTTCTTCAACATCTTCTCTCTTTACTGGTGTCTGCTTCATGAGAGAATGATCATTCCCATCATATACCCTTTCCAGTGCCACAAGCCCTTTAGGAAGTTTTTTGATCTTGAGCCACAAAACATCTTTTCCAAACATAGTCTATTTTCCATCTATTTCTTCTATAAAAGCATTAAAGTCAATCTCCTGAGCTTCATACTCGTCTATACAATGGAGAAATTTTATGAGATCAATATCATCATTGAAAAATTCCCAGCTATATATATTGTCAGGGATGGTAGGCCTTGTTTTGAATTCAACTTGAGATACTCTGGCCAAGGTGATATGATCTCTTTACAGGGCTACATTAGCTAGGAAATCCGCCATCAAGTTTTTGGACATATCTATCCATTCAATGGAGAAAGCATCAAATAGTTCAATTGTATCACATACAACATTCCTATATTGTTTTAAACTTTTATTTTTTGCATCATATTTTGACCTAACTTATAAAATAATCAATTCATAATCTCCTAGAACAATTAGTGGTTTGATCTTATGTTTGATGGCCATATTTGAACCAATTAGTAGGGATTCATACTCTGCTATATTTTTTGTACATCCAAATGTTAGTAGGAATGAATACTTGAATGTAGTATCTTTAGGTGAAATAAATACTATCCTTGCTCCATTTCCTTCTTGACTACATGCTCCATCAAAATACATCTTCCACACACCATGTTGATTCTTGGAAACATGTTTGTCAATTGAATCAGTATTCACTAGTTCAGGATGGGAAGGCTCTATTCTGAAACTTCCTAGATCTACATCACAAAAATAGTTTTAACTGATCTTGAGGAACATAATCCACAGTCTGATTCATCCTTGGTTCTATATATAATTTGACCTATTCACCATTTATTGGTATTGTGGCATATGACAATTCAAACTATACATTTCCTCCAACTGCTGCAGTCCATTGCCTCAACAAAAGCATTTCAAAATGAGGAGGTTTATCAATCACAGTTATTTCAATATTATAATTTGCTTGTGGATAAGCAACCAATTTCATTTCTACATCTTTCATGATCCCTATCACTGGGACATGCCTACTATCCATAGCATAGCATTTTCCACCATTAGTGTCTACCCACATGCCAAGTTGTTTCATAACCCCCACTAGAATGATATTGATGACAATACCTGAATTTATCATACAGTTCCTCACCAACTTGTTATTTATGAGTAATGTAGTAAAGAATGGATCCACTTGTGGAGGATTTATCAATGTATCACCTAGGAAAGCCTCTAGAACATTTACCTTCTCCTACTTGTTACTGATCTTAATGGTCCTCTTTTTTCTTAGAGTTTGTGTTCCTATCATTCCCATTGGATATTAACTGCATAGTACTATCCCTATACTCTTTAATCTTCATCATTTCAATTAATGGGACATACATTTTTACCTAGGATAAAGCTTGTGTGAAATCAAAAGAGGCATCTTCTATTTTGATCATCTTCTTTTGCTCCAGTGACTCTCCTTTTCTCTCCTCCTTTTCTTTCTTGCTTATTTTATCCAACTTTTTCTTGTCCTTATTCAATTCTTTGTTCTCCTCCTTATGAATGTGCTTTTGTTCATTCTTATTAGGTTTCTTGTTTTCTTTATTTTTTGAAGCTCCCTGTGTTGCTCTCTTATCTTTCATAAATATTCTTCTTGGAACACCCTCACTTTCAATTATTGTTCTATTTCTCAATCAATATTCTCTATTTGTCTATTCTACTACAACGATGGTTAATTTCTTAACTCTTCCTTATTTGGTCTTCTTATATTGCATTTACCTAACTGAGATAGTGCACTAGGAGAACATTGTTCATCATTGATTTCTTCATGATCAAAAAAGACTTGTTGTTTTGCCATATGGACATTGTACCTTTGGTTATCAACATCATACTCATAGCCTCCTTCTGAGGAGGAATATCCCTGCTCAATGGGATGAAGGGTGTGGGAAGTTAAATAGATTGTATGATCCTCTTCATTATTTTCTACTGGAAATTCTTCTTCTTGTATTGACTAAGCTACAATACAATGATCAGGGGAATGTTGCAAGTCACAAACTTGACACCAAGGATTATTATTGACCATGTCTGCTCCTCTCTTCTTTAAAGGGTCAGGGGTCTCCTTACTTTTAGGCCTATCGATCATAGGCTTTTCATCCTTCCAGTTTGTATTATAAGGAATATCATGCAACTTGGGCCTTTCATTTCTGTATGTATTGTCTTGCCTATGTTGAGGATTGTTGAAATGTTGGGGAACCCTAGGATTATCTCTCTTTCTAATCATCCCAGCAACCCTTCTATTTTTTTCAATAGTCAATGCTATTTTTTGAGCTTTAGCCAAATTTCTAGGGCACCTATTCCTAAGCTCATATCATGTATTTGGATCAAATGCTTTTAGATAAATACTTAATGCTATAAGGTTTGGCAATTTGGATCCATGAGGTATTTTATTATGTAATTTGGATTTTTTTTGGTTAAAGTCATAAACTAACTCATTTTGATGCTTTTTTATACCTATCAATTCATGCAAGTCAAACTCTGGTGCACACTAGTTCCCATACTATTCAAGAAATTGATCATGAAACTCCTAAATGGAATCAATAGAAGTTGTTGGTAAACTATTAAACCAATCCCTAGCTTCCTCAGTTAATGACATCATAAATAGCCTCATTTTTACATCTTCATACTGCATATCTAGATCTTGAATGAAAACATTAAAACTCCTTAGGTATTCCTCAGCAGTGACTGCACTACTTCATGTAAATTTTGGGACAAGACCTCTCTAGCTAATTTCCATAGGGTAAGGATATATTTGGAATCTTGCTAAGTCAAATTGTCTGATCTTAGTTGTGTATTGCTAAGGAGGTGGGTTTTGAGGATGTTGATATTGATATAATGTATAATTATATTACACTTGGGGTTGTGGCACATATTGTTGGCCAGGGGGTTGCTGAGCATTGGGTGTTGTGATGATTTCTAGGTTGAGGGTTCAATGATTTGTATTGATTCCCAAATGGATTTGGAGGTGGATTTGAAGGTCCTACATTATTATTCCCTTTCTTGTGAGGTTGTACATATTTAGGGAGGTTAGCTATTTGTGTTGACTTTCTCTTTGTCACATTTGTCCTTGATGTCAAAACAGGTCAAAATGGTTTGGTTAAATTGGTTGTTGTTATTGGAATTCCAATTGGAATCATTTGTTTCATCACATATTTGACATCGTGTTCTTATAGTTTTGATTTGGTTCATTGTCATTGGCATCATTGTTCAGTTTACACATGGTTGTTGTAGTTTATTCAGTTTATATAATATCTACTCATCATTTAGACTTGTGTGCAGTACTTGGATAGGAACTGATTAAATTTACATATATACTCATGGCACTTTGGTATTGGATAGAATGATGGCTTTGGTTTAAATTTAGATTTGTTATATCTTATGGTACTGATCAGGTTGAGCTTCATGTCTATCTTGCTTATACAGTTGTTGGGTTTTGGTATTGGATTTTAGGTGATATAATTTTGTATGTTTGATCAGTATATTATTTTGACACTGAATCAAGTTGAACTCTTTTTGGCATTATGTTTTTCACTTCTTACAGACATATACATGTAATTACATTGTTACATTACTACTCAGATGGAAGATACTATTTTTTTTGTTTTGTAGTATTTGGCTTCAGTTCACATGAGGTATATTGATTTCTCACAAGATTGATACACAGTCAAATTTGTATTCTTGGGTTGGTTGTTGTATATAGCTTCATAAGCAATTGTGTTACTTTGGCTTATCATATGACTTCATACAAAGTGTATTTCAACATACACTTATATCAGGTTTCTATTGCATACATTATAGTTTGATTTAAAGTGCATAACACCTTGCACTTATGTCGACCCTCCATAATGTTTATGGGGCTCACTATGATACAATAGTCATATTGTTTATTTCATATCATTTTTTTCAATGTTTAAAATAAAATCTATTTCAATGGCTCGCAGTGATCATAGCTTTGCAACTTATTTTATATGTTGACCACAACATATGTGCCAACGAACATGTTTCATATTTCATCAAGTATATCTTATGCATCAAGCTTATTATTGTTTTTCATAGAATATGTTTTACAAATCTCTAATAATGTTGTTAGCCTCATTACATTTACAAAAGAGTTGACTTAGAACATCCATCATTTGGATTTTGTTAAATTTTTTTTAGCAGACTTAAACCATCATTGTGTTTGGTTAATGGATCAGATTCCAAATGATTATCATAAAGTAAAAAGGGCAGACTAAAGGTGTTTGAATGATGTTAGGGAAAATCACTTTGTTATTCTTGTTTTTCTCTGCGGTAACAATAGCGCCACCATGCAGGGTATGAGACTATAGTTTGCAGCTAGATTTGAAGTTGAATGTTGGATGAGTTTTAGTGAGACCATTATAAAAAGTTTGCACAATCAGCTAGTAACATTTTGGCTACCCTAATAGGTATTTGGTTATTTAGTTTGGGAAATTTTGCATTGGTTTTTAAAGCAACTGATTTTATGGATTAAGTGGTTCATTGAAGTTTAGAAACTTGTTAAAGATTAATCTTCTTTTTTCATCAACCCGAGTTCATACTCAAGGGTTTCATTGGCATGCATCGACATATCAGTATTTTTTTCAAAAACCCATTGTGGGTACATGATTTAGTAACATTGTTTATACAAAACCTAGTTATTGGATATAGGTTTTTGAAAAGAATAACTATTTTATGCTCCTTGTATGAATGCATGGGAAAAATCCATGACTGAGGGAGATGGAAAGAGAGAAGTTACAATCTGAATAGTGTATTGTTGAAAAGGAAGGATTATTATTGTGATATATTTTTGTAAAGAAGTAAAAGAGGGTTTATATTCTTTTCATCTTTGATTGTATTACAAAGATTATTTTGAGTTGAGCATTATTGAAAAATAATTTTGTATCCTATTGTAATTTTGTAACTATAGATAATCATTTCAGCTATAAGGTTCTAATAGGCCGCAATACTATTAGTTTTTTATGAAGTTGGTGCTTCTAATCTGAAGTGGGTGCTTCAATTTTTTTATTGGATTTGATGCTCCAAATTGTTATTGGAGTTGGTGCTCCACATTATCATTGAGTTGGTGCTCAGAAATTATTGTAAACATTTTTTGGAGTTAAGCCTGTAAGGCATTTTGGAGTCGTTTTTCTACCCCAAGAGGGTTTTCCACTCAGCTAATTTTTTTGTCTCTTTTTTGTGGTTTGTGTCTATCTTGCATGATATTTATTTTAGTTATTTTTAAATTTTTTCATGCAATTCTCTGAAACTTTTCATAGTTTCAAGTGGTTGTCAAGATCATAGTTCATTTGCTTGTGTTCAATGTGTGAAATTCTACCATAAGTGAGTTTGTTGTTTTGTGCATAAGAAAGCATAAAAAATTGTTCATCCAATACTATATGAACAATATACACCATGCTTTGATATGAGTTGATATATTTGATCATCATTAAATCAATCATTCAAAATTTAGTGTTTTTTTTACATTTATAAGGTCACCCTTGTTTAAAATTAAAAACGGTTTTAAATCTACATTTCAAGTTATAAAAGTTTTAAATATATTACTTTGATTCACCCCCCCTTCTCAGAGTAATTCCACTTCCAACAAGTGGTATCAGAGGGTAGGGTCCTACATGAGGATTTACCTCCTAGGATTGATTCTAGTCTTGGAAGTTTGTCAAATATGTCACAAATTCGAAAAGGTATTTTTTTCTAATGGTTCAGACTATGTGTTTTATGGAAACATATTCATTTCTTTTTTAATGTTGATGTAAAGAGCTATACCTTTGCATAATCCTAATAAAATTAAGTCCAACCAAGCTCTTGATAAGAGGAGTACTATGGGTAAGCACAAAAGAAACATAAGTTAGAAGAAAAATACTAGTGTCAAGTCTAGTGAAGTTTTATCTCAAGAATTACCCCTGCCAGTTGATAATAAAAATGATCCTATAGTTCAAGAAGAAAAAGATCACTTAGTAAGTGACTTTGAACAAGAATTTGGTGAAAAATAATTTGAAGGTGATGAGTTTGAAGTCTATTTGGAAGGATAACTACTTGTTTCCTTAGATGAGCTTAAATGGCTTAAACGAGAAAATTAGGAACTTAAGGTACAACTTCAAAAGAGTAATGATACTAATAAAGCATTAAACCAAAACTATGTTAAATCCGAAAAGATTATTGAATTTTTGAAATCCCAAATGATAGAAAAGAAAAAGGCTGAAGAGGGATTGGAAGTCAAGTTAAAAGACAAGAATGAGTTGTGTATTAAACTAGAAAATGAGATTGCTTCTTTAAGGAAATGTTCAGATAATGACTCCTTGTTAAAAGAACTAACTCTTAAAGATGATATGATTATTAGTCAGAAAATTGAAATTGAAGAATGTAAGAGGATAGTAGATGTAGTAAGGTTTGATTTGGAGGATAAAAAGATGGAATTTCTAAAACTTGAAGGAGAATAGTCACATTAAGGAAAGAGCTTGAAAGTGTCAAGATTCAATTAGATAAAAATCATAAATTTGATCATAGTGCTAATCTATTGTATGAGATGATTAGTAGAAAAAAGAATTCTAAATATCCTATAGGAGTAGGATATGAAAAAGGCCAAAGTTCAAGAGTTCAAGGTGAGTCTCAACATGAAATAGTCTTCGCAACAAAAGTGGACAGAGTTTCAAGGTTAGGTAGACTCCTAAGAAGAAAATAGACTTGAACAATCATACTCCAAAAATAGAAAGCAAAGTTGTTAACAAACTCACAGGTTTCTCATCTACCAGGAAATGTCAATCAACAAGTTATAACTATTCCCAATTCCATGGTTACTGCTATTCATGTCATGTCTATGGACATAGGGCTAGATATTGCAAAAGATATGTCAGAAATAATTATAGTTTGTCAAATCAGAATAGTTGCACTATATGTTATATTTGTAACAAATTTGGTCATGTAGAAACTAACTCTTGGTGGAATGATAAAATTGGTAATGGAGGTTCATACAACATGTCTAGAAGAAATTATCCTCTCTTTGATCTATACAACACTATTATATGTTATAGATGTAATTGGTTTGGACACAAAGCACAATGATGTAAGAAAAGTATGATAAAGCCTTCTAGGGACTACATGTTCAAACAAAAGGAAAATAAAATCTTGAGCAAGGAGAAGAAAAATCCTATACAAGTGTGGAGAAGAAAGATCAATCAAGATTACAAGAAAGAGAAAGGATCATGTATGATCAGGAGAATAAAGCAAGAAAAGGAGAAGGAAAGACTTATTCTTGTGCATGATGCACAAGGGTCATCTCTTAGTGTTTAATGGTTGTTTGGTTTTAGGGAGTAATCCAAAGTTTTATTTTCTATCCCCAAGGAATTTTTGAATGTAGTGGATCATTTTTTTTTTGTTTTTTGAAGTTATGGTGAAGTTTTTTGGCTTCATGGTCCATGCATATTAAGTATGAAAGAACAGTGGTATATCTATGATCAACAATATTTTGTGTTTGAGCTGAGATATTGTTTTCTCTTCTAGTGTTAAGCATTGCACTATTCTTTGTGATTGTTAGTGTAGATGTTTGATAAATTTTAGTACATAACTGACTACATACATGTTAGTATTCTTCATGATCAGACATGCTTGAATGTTTTTCATGCAAATATTCATGTCATAACCAGATCTCAGGGTATCAAGGATGTCAACATGTTTTGACAGGATGACTTTGGAATAAGTACTGTGGTAGTAATCAACATAACAGTAATGTATTTGATATGTATTCCTTACATTTTGACAAGTTATTCATTGTGTTTCCTTATGATTCACAAGCATAGTTATTTGATAGCTCAGAGTTGCTTAATTTATTACTTGATCTTGTGCTGATTTAGAAGGATAATTGTCAAGATGTTTGATCTAATGGTGATACATGATATTACAAAAATATTAAACAAGTATCGTTATTTGAACAAACCATGATACATTTCTAAATGTTGTTGATTCTGGATAATTTGATTAATAAATTTTTGGTTGACAATGACATTTATTTGACAAAGCATCTACAAGATAGTAGTGATATTGACCTTCAAAAGATGCTGATATAGGACTTGAGAAAAGAGTCTTGATAGGGCTGATCATCTTGTTAGAATACTAGATCTATTTCAATTGGCTTGTATACATCTTTGAGTCTGAAGAAGACCTTGCATGATGCTCAGTGGTAGAGGAAGATAGTGTTATGAAATTTGACTTCCTTTCTTGATGGTATGTTTGTTTATCTCAGGTGACTTTCAAAGGAGCAAAACATATCAGGTATGATCAATTATCCATTTTGTTCATGATGTATGAGAGTAGTGAGAACAATGATTTTTGTTTTGACAATGTATCATGATATCAGTGAGATTAGCTAATAGTATATTGGCAGTATAATGGTTTATATCAGTATAGTGGACAATATTGGGCAAGAGGAAAATATTGATTGATACACAAGAATAGTTAACCTTGATGTGTATTTTGGAAAGTGCCAGTACAGTGATAGAGTTTGTTTGGTCCATCAATGATAATGCATATTGTGATTTTCTCCCAGATTTTCATGCTTAACTTTAATCCTACTAATGTTGTTGGTATTATTGGGTATGTTATGTGCATGGATCAGTGACATGTTATTGATTTAGTTTAGGGGGAGAAAAGTTACTTAGTGAACATTATTTTTGCAATTGGTTTTTGATTGGTTATTGTATTTCATGACATATTTTAGGTTTCTTCCTTTGTCCTTGTGACAAAAAAGGGGGAGAAAGTGAAGATTCAGTTGTTGGTTCTGATGGGTAAGTTTTTTCCATCAAGGACAAAGGGGGAGTTTGTTGACTTTCTATTTGTGGCATTTGTCCTTGATGTCAAAACACATCAAAATGGTTTGTTTACATTGATCAATTGGTTTGGTTACATTGGTTGTTGTTATTGGAATTCTAGTTGGCATCATTTGGTTCATCATAGATTTGACATTGTGTTCTTATAGTTTTGATTTGGTTCATTTTCATTGGCATCATTGTTTAGTTTACACATAGTTGTTGCAGTTGATTCAGTTTATATAATATCTACTCATCATTCAGACTTGTGTGCAGTACTTGGATAGGCATTGATTACATTTACATACATACTCATGGAACTTTGGTATTGGATAGAATTATAGGTTTGTTTTACATTCAAATTTTTTATATCTTGTGGTACTGATCAGGTTGAGCTTCATGTGCAGTTAAAGGTTATCTTGCTTATACTGGTGTTGGGTTTTGGTATTAGATTTTAGGTGATATCATTTTGTATGTTTGATCAGTATATTATTTTGAAACTGAATCAGGTTGAACTCTTTTTGGCATTATGTTTTTTAGTTCTTACAGGCATATACAAGTGATTGATATATAGGTGATTGCATTGTTACATTACTACTCAGATGGAAGATAATATGTTTTTGGTTTTGTAGTATTTGGCTTCGGTTCACATGAGGTATATTGCTTTCTCATAGGGTTGATACATAGTCATATTTGTATTCTTGGGTTGGTTGTTGTATATAGCTTCATAAGAAATGGTGTTACTTTGGCTTATCATATCACTTCATACAAAGTGTATTTCAACATACACTTATATTAGGTTTCTATTGCATATATTATAGTTTGATTTAAAGTGCATACTACCTTGCACTTAAGACGACCCTCCATAATGTTTATCGGGCTCACTATGATACAATAGTCGTATTGTTTATTTCATATCATTTTTTTTAATGTTTAAAATAAAAGACATTTCAATGGTTGGCGATGATCATACATTTGGAACTTATTTTATATGTCGACCACAACATATGTGTCGACCAACATGTTTCATATTTCATCAATTATATCTTATGAATTGGGATTATTATTGTTTTTCATCAAACATGTTTTACAAAGCTCTAATAATGTTGTCAGCCTCATTACATTTACAAAAGAGTTGACATAGAATGACAACCATCATTTGGATTTTGTTAATGTTTTTTTAGTGGACTTAAACCATCATTGTGTTTGGTTAATGGATCAGGCTCCAAATGATTATCATAAAGTAGAAAGGGTAGACTAAAGGAATTCAAATGATGTTAGGTAAAATCACTTTGTTATTCTTGTTTTACTCTGAGGTAACAACACTGCCATGGAGGGTATGAGACTATAGTTTGCAGCTAGATTTGAAGTTGAATGTTGGATGAGTTTTAGTGAGATCGTTATAAAAAGTTTGCACAATCAGCTGGTAACATTTTGGCTGCCCTAATTGGTATTTGGTTTTTTAGTTTGGGAAATTTTGCATTGGTTTTTAAAGCAACCGATTTTATGGATTAAGTGAGTCGTTGAAGTTTAGAAACCTATTAAAGATTAATCCAAGTTTTTCATCAACCCGAGTTTATACTGAAGGGTTTCATTGGCATTCATCAACATATTAGTGGTTTTTCAAAAACCCATTGTGGGTATTATGATTTAGCAACATTTTTTATATAAACCCTAGTTATTGGATACATGTTTTTGAAAAGAATAAATATTCTATGCTCATTTTATAAATGCATGGAAAAAATCCATGACTAAGGGAGATGGAAATAGAGAAGTTATAATCTAAACAATGTATTGTTGAAAAAGATAGTTTATATTGTTTTCATCTTTGATTGTATTACAGAGATTATTTTGAGTTGAGCATTATTGAAAAATCATTTTGTATCCTATTGTAATTTTGTATCTACAGATAGTCATTACAGTTATAAGGTTCTAATAGGTTGTAATACTATTAGTTTTTGATGAAGTTGGTGCTTCTAATCTAAAGTGGGTGCTTTAGTTTGTTATTGGAGTTGATGCTCCACATTGTTATTGGAGTTGGTGCTCCACATTATCATTGAGTTGGTGCTCAAAAATTATTGTAAACATTTTTTGGAGTTAAGCCTGCAAGGCATTTTGGAGTGGTTTTTCTACCCCAAGAGGGTTTTCCACTCGACAAATTTATGTCTCTCTTTTGGGGTTTGTGTCTATCTTGCATAATCTTTATTTCAGTTATTTGTAAATTTCTTCATGCAATGCTCTGATACTTTTCATAGTTTCAAGTTGTTGTCAAGATCATAGTTCATTTACTTGTGTTTAATGTGTGATATTCTACCATAAGTTAGTATGTTGTTTTGTGCATAAGAAAGCATCAAAAATTGTTCATCCAATACTATATGAACAATGTACAACATGCTTTGATATGAGTTGATATATTTGATCATTAAATTAGTCATTCAAAATTCAGTGTTTACTTTGTTTTTATAAGGTCACCCTTGTTTAAAATTAAAAACAAGGTTTGAATCTACATTTCATGTTATAAAAGTTTTAAATATATTACTCTGATTCACCCCCCCAAGAGTAATTCCACTTCCAACAATTTGAGCATCAAATTGGGCTTTCTGCAGCTTCAAATCCTATAGTTCTTTTATCACTTGGAGCCTTTGTTCATATTCTACTTTTGATCTTTCTATTTCTTGTCTCTCATATTCCAATTGTGCATTTAATTCCTCCTTAGTCATAAATTCATAATTTTCTTTAGAGGCTACATTATCAATAGGCTCATTCTGATTCCTTCCCATTTCCTGATCATACTCATGTTGTCTCTTGATTCTTTCAGCCTCAAGTCCAGCCCTGAATTCTTCTTCTTTCTAAGGATCTAGCTGATAGAAAGGATTTCTTTTCTCTTTAGAAGTATGAGGTTCTCCTGTTGAGCTATTTTCATTTTTCAATGTATCATAGTGATTATATGTCTCAAAGTGAGGTTTTGATGTTTTATCCTTATTTTTCATGCACATTTCATCAGACACCTTCTTACTTTTATCATTCTTATGTGTCCATTTACTATTGTCACTAGGACCTCCTTTATACAAGGACCTTCTGCCTTGCATAGTTAGACTTCTAAGGATTGTTCTTTCTAATGATTACTTTACTTTATCAGAGTCGCCACTCACCTTTTAGAGAAGTGGGAAAATTGTATAATTTCTTGTTCCCAACGGAGTCTTATATAAGGTGTTGACTCTATGATGAAGGATTGGATTCAGGTTTGGTTCCCTAGTAGAGTTTCCAAACTGTTAGGTCTCAAAAATGTTGGTTGAGGAACCACAAGAGGTTGCCAAGCTCTTGGTATGTTTTTGGCTAATGTACAAGGCCAAATGATGAATTTGAACCTTCTTCTCTTCAGGCTCTGCCAAACCTAGGTGGGTGTACCTGTTCACATGGAGTAGACTTAGATTGTGTATTTCCTACTTAAGCAATTTTTCCACAATGGAAATTGGAGGTGGAGAGATGCAAACCTATTTGGTATAAATTGTATAATAAATATCAAGATGGACTTATGAATATGTTCAGTTAATAGATGTAAAATTTTGAAAATGAATTGACTATAATGATATGATGAGATGGATAAGACCAGTTCTTTGTTGGGTAGATGGAGTCTAATGAAGATTTAGAATATGTGACTTGTATTGGTAATAATTCAAACTGTTTGGCACACTAATATTGGTTTATAACTTGTATAAACATGCAAGGATGTAATTACCAAGTTTTTCTTATTGATCCAAATGACCTTTTCTAGATTATTGTGATTAATTAAAATAGTTTAATCCTTGCTTGAAGGACTCAGTTAACTGAACAACACAAGAATAACAAATGTGATTTGATAAATTGATAATATCCTTGATACACCAAGTTAAATAATAACAAAATTTCAGCCTTGGAGACAACCAGATAATATTTTCAATAAATTCCAACAAACAATTCATACCAATATGAGGCCACAAAATTAGATATCTTCCATTGAATTCTTCAAAATTTATACATGCATCATGGTCTTTTGAAATGTGATCATTTTATCTATCCCTACTCGATTGTTACTTTCTCTTATATCTATTCTAATAATTTATTTTGGTCTTGGTCTCTCTTATTTATATGAGAGGCAACAAGCTTCAAACCAAAGGTAATGTCTTTTGATAACAAACCATAATTATGAAATTAAGCATAACTAAAAGAAAAAAACAAGTATGTTAATCTATTAATCTTCAAGTAAAAGCTCGTGGTCATCTAAGACCTATGCAAAAATTTTACTGTATGATAATTTCTCTGTGTGATGCAAATGATCAATATTCATTGGAGCCCAAATACTTCTACCACTTACTGATTTCCAGATCATTTGGTAATTTGAATTCTTGTGCAAATGCCAAATTTGTGAGATGAATCTTACATATATTGTCCAGGAGATTTTTGAAATCCACTATGAACTTTGTGTATCCACTGTCCACCATGATAATCCCATCAAGTAAAGTATGGAATTTTCTAGGATTGATCTCCCCATCATACTGTACATGTGTCAAGTCTTTTGGAACTATCTGATCAAATTCTACTTTTCACTCATCTATTCCCTTTATCTCATTATTATCTTTGAATATTCATGGGCTAAAGAGGCATTTAATGGAGTCAAATGCAATCCTTCTATTCTCCACTTTCTTCCCCATATCTACCAAATACTTATATTCCTCAATTACACTCTTTACCATTTCCTATGTTGGTTTGAGTCTTGGTGGGGCATCTGGATCCCTTTGTGTGGCTTTGCATAGAGTAGTCAGTGTTTAATAGGATGGTTGCCACCTTTTTTAGAGTTCTTCAAGGATAGGGGAGTTGGAATTTATTTTTTCCAAAGCTTTAATCAACTTTCTAAATATTTCATATAATCCACCTATTTTCTCCTTGAATATCCTGATTCTATGCTCCAATATCTTCCTTAGAATCTCCATGATATGCTTCTTAACATCCTCCATATTATGTTTCTTTAGTTTAGCAATTTCATCTTTCAATTTTTGAATTTTTGGATCTTCTACTTCTACAAGTGGGTGATAAACAACAATTGTATCCTCTCTCACTATGGTAGCCTACTGCAACTGTTGTGTCAGCTTCATATTCTCAATAAAAAATTTGTTCACTTCATCATTTGACAATTTTAGTCTCTTTTCATATTCATTGATCTTCTTTTCCATATTTTCTACCACATCTTTAGTGAACATTGTAGAATGCATAGTTATAGTTGCAGCCTCTTTAGGAGTTGTATTTCATCATTCTCACCATAGCTAACCCCCTCATTTCCTACACCACATCCAAGAGCCTAGTCTTCCTCGTGTTCTTTTGTTTTGTCCACAAAGCAAGAGTTTGGCTAGTAGGGTTGTACCTTTTTCCTGAAACACCTTCCTTGAAATCAAACTCATCTACTAACATTGGATCATCTTGTGCTCTAATCTGATCTAAAATAAAAACTTTGGATAGCTCCATCCTAGGTATAATCAGCATATCGCTTTTCAATACTAGCTCTCTTGCCTCTTGGGGGGTGACACTAATATTATCAACATTTAATTTTGCATATGTTTGAGCCTGGATTTCATCCTACTTTGATTCAACAGCTCCTATAAGATTGATCTTCAGTCTCTCATCATATTGTTTCATCTTCATCTTAATCTAGAAGTCCTTAAATTCACTTGTATGGATGAAGTTATCATCTTCTATAAACCTTAGAGAAGCAACTACCCTCTCGTCATCCTGAATCTCATCAACTCCCTCTTCTGATAGCTTGATCTTAGGATCATGAGGCTCTTGAATTTTTTTTTGCTGTAATACTTCATTTCAATTAGAGCTAAAATTGCCTCTTCTTCTTCATCATCACTTGAGCCATAATCAACCAATGACTTAGTCTTCTATTTCTTGGCCTAGGGTTCATGTGTAGGATATGGTGGGGATGGACATGTAGGTGATGGGGGTGGTGTATGTGATGTAGATGATTCATGTGATGGATAGTGGGGTGTGGGAAGTGGAATTAACCCCTCATCTTGGGCCATTTTATAAAATCCATCAAATTTTTCAAGGATCATTTTCATCCTTTTGAGAAGACTATGTTCATCTGCAAAATACCCTTTAAAATTTTTATTCTTCTCCTTCTTCTGATTTTCCCACCTCATCATCATTGTCCATCTCCTTCTAGTCTGGAATACATTAGCAAAATATACCAAATTCCTTATTACATCCTCCTCAGGGTCAAATACATGAGATATGGCCCTCTTTGTTACCAAGGTCCTTATGATCATATTAATATGACCCTCTAGGTCACATACTCTTTCATTTCTAGGCTTGAGGGGATAATTAACGCTCATGAACCTCTGTAATTCCTCCAACATATCATATCATAGACAAATCCTCAAATACTATTAAATCAAGAAAAAATGTTCCTTTCCTCTAATTCCTCATTAAGTCATGTTCCATCCAAAACACCAGTTTTGTACAAGGAGTCTTACTCCATTCTCTTGTGTGCATAGATTTATTCTCCTAGTCCATTTCATTTCATTTTGGTACAAGATTAAATGATACAACAAAGAATATTTTCTAAAGGAAATGGGAGCCTTAGCTTCTCTGACTTGCAACAAACCCTCATGTATTTGTTCTTTAATTATAGATGAAAAATAAAATTCCACATTTGACTTGAGATGTTGAATAATCATAGCCATCCTCATCAATCCCACTGACATATTTTCTTTTGCATCTATCCCCAGTACTTGACATAATGCATGATAGGTGTTTTTGATGTAAACCTAAAAATATGAAACTGGGAAAGGCTCCATTTTTTAGGAAGGGATGGGGAGTATTATGTTATTATCACCCCTCTTCATATGCAGGGGGAGCTCATCACTTCTATATGTTCTTCTCATCCTCTTGTACTCTTGTTCCATTTTCCCCAAATTCTCCTCTATTAGAGCTTTCTTTTTTAGGTTAAAACACTTGATAATGGCCTCTATTGATACATCAACCAAGCACCCACCATCTAGAAAGCTTGAAATTTTGGTTGGGGCATGGCAGCTATGGTCCAGGGCTTTAATTAGCTCAATATCAATGAAAATATTTGGGACAATCAGTTTGGATAAATCAAGTGTCCACGAGTTTGATGTCAAAACCTTATCATTTCTATTTCGATAGAAATACCAATACAAGTTCCAACCCAACTGAGGCGCAATAGGGTCTCTACATCCCTGAGCTAAGTCTCTAAAAACCTTTTTGGGCCTTTTATCTACTAAACTAGGTAGTAAAGAAAGTAATGGAGACTATAAAGAGGGTTTACTAGCTTTGACTTAATCTTTTTTAGCTCCTACTTTCACTTTCTTTGGTGTCATTGTTATAAAATTCAAAGAGTGATGAGCAAAGCTTACCTGGTGAGATAATTTTCCTCATAGAATTTCCTTTACTCCCACACCTTGAGCTCATCTACACTTGGTCTTTGTTGTTATGAATGAGAAATCTCAATCTACTTCGTGTATCTTCACACCAAGATGCATTAACTCTCGACTCATAAATTCACATCTTTCAAATCTTTGTGTCGAGATAAATTTCATATTTTGATGTTGACTGATGTGATTGGCATGCTTTAAATGACCCAACGACTACTTTACCATGATACCTCATGGTACTTTTCACTCCCTTGCAGTATCGCGGTATGTTTTGTTATCCTTCTTTAGTGTACCACTCTACCACACATCACCTTTGGCTCTCTTGCAATACCACAATGTATCCTTAATATATATATCAATATATCACTATACCATGGGCTACTCTTTATCTTCCTGCGATACCATGGTATCATCCCATTAATCCTCCTTAATATACCACTTCACCACAAGCTATGTTCTGACCCTTTGCAGTATAGTGGTGTCTCCTTTCATCATTACTCTTTAGTATACCACTCTACCCCAGACTATGTATTGACTCCCTAAGGTACAGTGGTAAAGGGGTATAGATGACAGTGTATAATATTGGCACCTTTTTCTGTCATACCGCGAGCTACTTTGTAATGAGTTATGGTAGAGAGGTATGAAGTGAAGGCTATATGGGGTGACTAATGTAACAATAGTATAGCAGTAAAAGGAAATTTTGACCTTATGGATGACAATAATGAGATGTTTTATGAAAATGATAGTATGAATTTCAGATTTTCATTGATAAAATCCTTAAATTTTTATGAAAATTCTAGTTCCAACATAATGGTTGAAAAAACTGTGAGCAACCATGTATAGAAAAAGGTAAATCTACCTCTAACTACCTCTATAAAAAAGACAATGTAATGCATTATGTTGTTATTTGCTAATATTCCCCCATTATTGCATTGTTTTGTATCCTTGAAATCTCTAATGCACCTTTTAAGGGACCCCTCTTAAGGTTTATATAACAAAAATTGTTGATTACAAAATGTATATACATCTTTCTGAAGATATTCCTTGAAGAAAAAAAATTTGAATCAGGTAAAGCTCCTCTATAAGTTTCAAGATGAATTTCTGACTTCTTCCTCCATAAACTCCTAAACCATATACTGTAGTTATTGGACAACCACCCTCGAAAGGTTATCTCCTCAATCCTCATAAAGGTATAACCCTTTGTCCCTGACTATAATTATTAGACAACCATCCTTGATAGGTTTTCTCCTTGACCCTTATAAAGGTGTAATCCTTGGTCACAATCTCATGAACTATTTGGTAAACAATCCATATTGATCTCTTCACCAAACCCCTTGCCTATCTCCAAAAAGAAAACTTCACAATACATGTATCTTCAAATATGTCAGCAATAACAAAGAGAAGAAAATAAAGCCAAAAATGCTTCTCATACAAAACATCATGTCAAAGCGAGAAGCTAACTTGAGATGATGAAAATTCCTTCATCCTCTAGTGCCACTAGACTCCAATATCAACCTTGATACACTTTATCTATTTGATGTCTTGGATGAGTCTCTGGAGACCTCATTAGGAATAGCAAAGATGGCCCCAAAAGTCCAAGCATAATTATTTGAGGATCCATTGGAAACATTGATAAACTCATCTACAAGATATTGAGCAATTGTTTTATTGTTTTGAAATGCACTTTCCCAAGCATTGGCAAGAAGAAAATAGATTATGTGAGTGGCATAACTCAAGGAATATACACTAACTTCTTGATGTCTTTCAATTCATAAAGATAATTCGAATTGCATATTCTCTTACAAAGAAACTTACCTCCAAGCTACAACTAATAAGTAATTCATACAAATAATCATTTAGGCATTTATGTATCCTAAAATTTTTGAAACAAATGATTGAACCAATTGTATCATCTAACATACACAGTACCTAATTCACTTCAATAATGAATTTAATATAACCAGGTGTATCAAGATGACCATCCCAATAAGAGTAAGTGGAAATGAATTGAATGGAAAATACTTCTACATTATCCCAATTCATGGATTCCATCTTAGAAATATTTCTTTCTATCAATTTTTTTTCCATACTCTAATTGTTGAAGGTTGGAAAATAATAAACCCTTCTTCCAATATTTCTAAGGTTGGACTATTAAAAAACTTTGTGGAGAGGGGAATTAATAAACTTACTATTCTCATTCCATAGATATCACATGGCTCTATTGGCTTCTACATCAAGATGACTCCAACTCTCATAGGATTTTTCATTTCTTTCAAATGATTTAATTTTCCAACAACCACTCAATCTATAGCTTCCATTTTTCTATGTGCAAGTCACCGATTCCCTCTTCTCGAATCTAGACAAAGCACTTCATCAATTGTCCTTCTTTTTTCATTTCTTACACTACCAAGCACAACATTCAATATGAATCACACCTTTCTCACTAGCGAATACATGTTATTCAATCCTTATTCACACTTCATTATTGCCCAAGAACAAGACATTGAGTGGTAACATGATTTCTACAACAGTAACATGGTTTCTACAATAGATCAATCACCTTCTATATGAACATTGGCCTATAGAATTTTGAAACACCAAACATTTTATTGCTTATATTGCAGAGATTTTGGATACCTTTATCATTGTAGATCTAATCAGTCACAAACAACTACCACCAAATAACAACTCTTCTTCAAACTTCAACATAGGCTCACACCCAATCTTGATGCCTCCATGCTCACATATTATCATACTCATCTTTCCACCATGCAGAGGGACACAATTATTGCAGCTATGATACCATATGAAGGGAGAAATATGATGAATGTATTCAATTCATCTTACCAATAGGTAGGACAAAAATTATATAGGACAAAGTATAATGAATAGTTGAAACAATCATGAGAAACCATGTATAGAATGAAGTAAATTTAACTCTAAATACCTCCATAAAAATACAATGTTATACATTATGTTTTTATTTACTAACATGATTCCCCCCTCTCAATCTTTGGGTGTGTACAACAGAATAAGATGATGACAAAGATTGATGGGTGAGAGCCAATTCATCGGAGTTGGTTTGGATAGGTGGTTGGTCATTACTTAATATTTTATTCTTTTCACCCAATTGGAAAGTGATGACATCATGTCTATGTTTACACTCCTTAGCACTTTGATTTCTTCTCAAACATGTTTCAACTTTCAAAAGGTTAATAGATGGATTCCCTACTATAGGTCTATTTTCTTCCTTTGGAGGATGAATGGAAGGAACCACTGTAGGTTGAGAAACAATTGTATATTTAGGTACATATACATGTTTTTCCTTTGGATTCAAAAAGGTAATTATGTGATTGTCTCTTGGTCATTTATAAGATAGTAGAGCTGGAACTATGACATTCATGTCAAGTGTATACCGAAAGATACTTGGTTCAAACATAGGTTCATCTACTACTTGTGAGGTAGGATGAGCATCCATCAAAGTCCCAATAGACTGAGGAACCTTAGGTGGGATATTACTAAGAGATAATTTAGCTATATATTTGGATTTGAACTTTTTATATGATATAAAATAGTGATCCTCATAAGGTTCAATAGTTTCAATAGGTTGAGGAAAAAAAAAACCTAATGAAAAGTTTATGGGAGATGACAAAATTTTAAACCCACTATGATAAACATGGTGTATTCCATCTTCAAATGGGAAATTTATGCACTTGTGGATTACTGATGGGACCATATTCATTGAGTAGCCATGGATAGCCTAACTTTAAATGAAATTGGTTTGATATCGTGATAATGGTGAATGAAACATATGACTATTTTGGTCAAAATTTAAGTGGGGGAGTTATTAAACCTATCATAGGTTGAACAAAATCATCATAATATTTTAGCCATTCTTTCAATTGTTCATAGTTTTCTTTGTAAATTTAATGCAAAAATAGAAATTCTTCAATGAGCATGTTCTCTAGATACATGGCATCAATGAGTATCCCCCTTGTAGGTTTTTCATTAATATGGTCAATGATATAGAGAGGACCATTAGGTGCATTTATGGATACATCAATATGTGTAAAAGAAATGTCAAGCAAAAAATTGGTTTGACTGTTACAAGGTTGAACTTATAAATTGTGTTTATTGTATTAGACATATCATAATCTTCATCATCATTATCACTATATTGCACAAAGGTGAAGGAATGGCATGGTAATGGGGTGGTGAAAATTTGTAAGTTTTGGTTGTGTGGATAGATTGATTCATTTCCTTTGTTATTAACATCATCTATTTGGATTCAATTATAGTTAATGAGATCTTGTAGTTTGTGCTTAAGATGCATACACCATTCTATATCATGTCTAAGTGTACAATGTATATGTTGAAAGCTGAAAAAGTTGATTTAATCTATAAACGGAAATCAAAATTTCAACATAACATCAATGAAGCCTTTCTTAAATGAAAGCACATGAAAAAATGTAACTAAAATATACAAAACCAAAACACATGCATCCAAAAGAAAACTAACTCCATTTTTCTCCTATTCACCAAGATCTTGATTTATGCATTTAGTGCTCTCAGATTTTCACAAGCACAAGTGAAACAAGAAGCTATCATAAACGGAAGAAAGGATTGTATGATCAAAATTGAATGTTATTTTTGGTGAGAAGAGGGGGTTTGTATAGATGTCCTCACATGGTGGATGCAAGTTGTGGTAGAAGTGTACGATTAAAGAGTGCAATGGAGAAACGATAATTATCCCATATTCTTTAATCAAATGAAATTGATTGAAATGAGAGAGATAAATGAGTGGCTTTATGATATGATGTAGGTTTAGGAATTTGGATTGAAAGTGAATTTATGAATGATTTAATGGATTTATACATGAAAATGCAAATGATTTAATAAAATATGCAATGTATATAAGATTAATGTAAATTAATGTATGGATATTATTATGCATGAATAAAGTATGTATGAAATGGAAAAATGATGAATAAATGATTATGCAAATGAATAATACTTAGAATATGTTAATGACTTAAGTGAATTGATGAATGAATAGAAGAAAATTTTAAATGAATTAATTAAATAGATAATAATATCCATTTAAGTAATAGATGAAAAATAGGATGATTGTGATGACATATTTTGAGTGTCTAAATTTTCCCCATGTTTGAGATAATGTAGCTTGTTGCATTGTTTCAAAGAAAAAGAATTGATTAATCAAGCATGCCCCAGGGACATCCTAGTGAGGATGATGATAAGGATAATATGCCCCCTCGAGAGATTGATCAAGCAAGTTGTAATAAGATTAATCTCTCGATATATCACAAAGAGAAGATTTGATAATTAATATTGTGTGAGTGATAAAGCAGAGATGAACATTTGATAAAAAATCACAACTGATGGGAAAAGATGTATATTTGATGAAAATAACCAATACAGTTAGGTTGATAAGTTGATTAAGCTAATTGATATTGATACTAGCATAAAAAAATGATTGATTAATAGATTGAGTGATCAAGGAGAATTAAGTCCCATGATAGAAAAAAATTTGATTGATTTGAAAAATGACTAATTTGACTTGGAGGCTTGTCAGCTTGCTTGTCTTGTTGATTCAGGATTTGTGTTTGAAGTGTAGATGATGATGTTGTGTCTAAGTTGACAATGTTAAATTTATTTTGATTGACTCGATGAACCCTAAAAGACTAACCTAGGGGGCCTCAAGAGAACATCGACAGATGGCCTTTCCTCCTGTAACAATGTACAAAGACCCATAGTTTGACATGACCCTTGAATTTGTTTCAAAAAAAAAGAAAATCATGATTTTATTTAAAAACATCTAAAGGACTGACCTAATGCCTTAGGGGCACATCTATAATGGCCTTGCCTATGTCCAGTTGCAGAGGAAATGTAGTTTGAGAATGACAAAGATTGACATGACTAACTTTGACTCTATTTTTGGGATTTTTTGAAAAGTTATTTGAATGTTTTTGGGTTTTGACATGTTTTGATTTTTTTTTAGATTTTGAAGTTTTATGGATTTTGGAATGTTTTAATTTTTTTGTCTTTTTTGGAATGTTTTATTTTTGGAGTTTTGTCATTTTATGATTTTTTGTCTTTTTGGAATATTTTTTTTTTTTGGCTTTTTGGAATGTTTTGTTTTTTTTTGTCTTTTTTTATCTAGCCAACTATAATAAGGATGAAAAAGCTTTAGTATATGGATGATATGGGGAAGTATGGATTTTTCTATAGATGACACACTATAATGACCATGAAAAATGCATATGGATGATGTCTAAAAGAAAGCAAGCCATCATGCACAAGAATCCAAGGACAAACATGATCTTTCCCTTAATCAAGTTGAATACCAATTGAAAGGTGATGACAATGACAAAGTTGTTTGACATGGGAAGGACACATCTAGAAACAACATGAGGATGATGATTATATGACTAGAGGATTAAGGCTTGTAGCAAGGCTAGAAACAAATCCAAGAAATGTGTTGGATGATGTGCTAGGATGCGTGGCAAGATTGTATGGATTAGGTTGGTTGTATTTGGAATGTATTGGTTAGGATTAGATGGGATGATGGATGGATGTGGGATAGGAGAATTAGAATCCTTATACCATTGAAAAGGGAAAACCAAGACACGTGATATGTATGAAAGGATAATGGATTGATTTTGGTAAAGGACGGGAGACATGAGGATTATTGGCATATGATCTCCAAGGACTATGTCACATACGAATAATTTGTTTTCTCCAAGGTATGGGTATGGATAATTTTATGAGGGATATGACATGATATTTCATGGATAGTGTATGACTAGATGATAGACATGTCAAGATTTTTCACAAAGAATGATTTATGTTTGTACCCCAGTCCTTATCAAGATCAAAGTAGGTGGGAAAATGGATGGGAATGATATGGATTAAATGGATAGATGAAAATTTCATGAGAAAGGAATGGGAGATGAGAAAACTTTCCCCCAAGTGTAAAGGTCCACATAGCTAATTTCTCTTACACATGATGCCTGTTTTCTAGGTTTTCATCATGGCACTTATCCAAAGTGCCTTAAGAATGGTTTTCACTATTGGATGAAATATTTCTCTTTACTATTTTTTTTAATATATATATATATATATATATATATATTGTTGTCACCAAGACACCTATTTTCCAGGTTTTCATCAAGGTGACAATTATTTTGATTTTTCAATTTTTTTGAATTTTTATATGGACTAGATGTTTTGGATGTTCATTGATTGTTTTGACTCCACTGGTAGTGTTGATGTAGAGACTAGGGCCATGATATGCCAATAATTACTTTTATGAATTAGTTTCCATGTTAGGATCATAGTGCTTGCATGCAACTAATTGATGTCATTGTGATCCTTGTTGGTACTAGAGTTGGCCTTATTAGAATACATACATTGCAATAGAGTGCCATGAGAGTCCTTACAATAAAGTGTTGCTACCAAGATGTGATGGATTTGTGAGGTATTTATTTTAGAATTTAGGCATGATGTAGGATTATGATGGATGATGGTATATGTGTTTGGCAATTTAGATTTAGGAATTTTCATTGGCCAAACTTGGGGTGATGGATGATGGAGATTGAATTTCAGATTGGGATAATGTTTAGAACCAACACTTTTATATGCCTTTCTTGATGACCATTTTGAAGGAGGTGGACATTTTTTATATGTGGGAAACCTCTTTTCTTGTGGATCCACATTTTGATTGAATTTTGGATTTGGAATATTTTCTTTGCTTGATCCATTTTTCTTTGGGATACATTTTAATTTCATTTATCCACTTGGATTTTTGTTTGATTCAATGGCCTTTGACATTTTATTTTGAACTTTGGATTTGTAAGAATTTTATTTTTGTTGGTTCCAAATGGAAGGTTTATTCATGTTAGAATGATGGTTTATGGTGTGGATGGTAGGAGTGTTTGAAACAACCTTATGACAATGACTACTCATGGCCTCTATTTTTATGTTTGTATTAGATAAAGATGCCCCCAATATAGAGGAGGTACCACTAACATCATTTGATTATCTAACTAAAGAATAGCCAAGACCTTTATGTCTAGGATTTTCATGAAAGTGTATTGGTTCTAGAATTCCTTGCTCATGTATGCCTAGTCCTCTTTCTTGATACTACATACTCTGATAGATTATATTTGTGATGGGGTATTTGTTGTTTTGAAAGAAATATGTGAACCCATCATTATTTAGTTGGAAACCATTACTCAAAATTTTATTATCTACAAGAAATCCTACTCTGACAAATATAGATTATCCTAGTTGATAAGATGTTGTAACTTCATTGATATGTTGGATATATTTTTTATTAATATCTTTGATATGATTTTGCAATATATCAGATTCAGATTATTTTACTGGTGCTTCCAAGTTGATGTAGAAACATTCCTTATGGTCATTATCATAGAGTCCAATGAATTTAGCTATAGCTTGATCATTTGAAAATATGTCTAGAATAGGAGACTCTTTTTCTAGAGGAAAATCATCTAAGTGTCTAATGGAGGCAAGTGTCTCATTTTGGGAAATGGATGTGTTTGGGGTTTGGATTGGATCAACTTCAAATGTTTGATCATGAATGGCATAAACGTCGATGAGCTGATTGTTTTGGATTTCTTGATCAATGGTAGTGTTGTGATAACATATAGGTTTGTCTTAGGTGACATGATTGTTTGAGAGGATTTCTTGGATGGAATTGGGGATGGGGTCATGGGATTGACTACTTTGATCTTGACATGAAGGTGAAGATATGGTGTCATGCCTTGGTTTTTCTACTTGAAATATACTCTCAAGTGTAGGTAATGGGATGTGATTTTGGAGATCATGACCAAATGTATTTTCAAAAATAAATGTAGGTTGGGATGGAGTGAATAGAAATGGATTAGTGGATTATGGACTAGGATAGGATGTGGAGGCTTAGAATGGATTGAGAGATGATATAATAGGATAAGATGTAGCAACTTGGAATGGACTAGTAGAAGGTTGGTTTCCCTTGTCAAGGTTAGGATATGGGTGATTAATGGATTTTTTTGTGGATTAACGGTATGTATTGTGCTAAGGGAATCTTGATAATGAGGGTATATGGATGGAGGAAAAGAGTTTATGAGTTGTTGGTAAGAGGGATAGATGGGTGGTTGACTATGGGTTGTGGGTGATTGGGTATATAATTGATCCATGGTCTCTTGAATTATATGGATTCTTGGTATTGCCCATTGTAGATTAATGTAAGGAAAATAGAGGTGCGGAAACACTTTCCTAATGATAATTCTAAGAAGAGAATGTAGAAACATGCTTGAATTCCGAATTATAGTTCATTAAAGATGCACATTAATAGAATAATAGATTAAAAAAATTTAACACAACCATAGAATGGACACCAAATTTAACATGGGAAAACCCTTTCAGGAGAAAAAACCACCACACCAAGCAAAAACACTTTCTATTACAGTGAAAAAAGTCCACATAAAGAGTTACAATTTGTTGCTTTTAGATGTCTATTCACACTCTCAATACAAGAAGAATTACAATTCTGATCAATCTCATTCTCTCTCATCTGACTCACAACTCAACTCCAAAACACTATTACAATGCATTACACATTATAGCATTTTCCTTCAGTGAGAAATTTTCCCCAATCAACCTACATCACTAGACCCATACTCAGAAACATACCAATTTGGTTCCCATTCATTACAATAGACAAAAAATCAATCAACACTTACCATATCAGGCCATCGATGAGACAACCATAAGCCTCTCACTAATCTATTCAAGTTTTGTTGACGAGTGTAATACTTACCAAACCAAAATAGTCATTGGAGTATCAAAGAGACAAGAGACCGTGTCTCACTGATCACTCATCATCACAACAATACATGCTTCTCAAAGTACAATGTTGACCAAGTTCATCACCTCATTAGAGAAACTTCATATCATTTCCCATTGATGTAAGCAAGTGTCACCAATGTATACTTTGCAGCTTCATATCTATCAGCTCATCGATGAGACAAGGTTGAGGGTCCCACTGAAGTCTAAGAGTCCCACCGATGAGAGTCATTAGTCCATCAGGGAGAAAAAATTTAAGGTCTCACCAAAGTAGCCACGTCCCACTGATAAAGTTGAACTATAAGAGATTTCACGAACTTCATAAACCACGACTCAAAGTTTCAAAGTTTCAATTCTTCATGACATCATGATCACTCTATTGTTCAAACTGCCATTAGGGTCCCACCAACAGTAAGGTGTGACATAGATGAAAGAACTTAATGAATAGATGAAGAATCATCAAACCATCATTGGGACTGAGAACAAGGTCCCATCAATAGAGCATAGTCTGGCTGATCAAGGAGATAGGAGAACACAAAGTTACTAGATCAAGCTAGTAAGTTGAGACACATTTTCAATAATTAATTTTTATTCAACTTGGCTAGAAAGCATATCAAGGTGAAGGGAATACATGGTGGTTGATGGTATGAATCCTAAGAGATGTCAATGCAATGGAAGGTATGCACCTATGACCAAGGTATGCAACCTAAGTGATTTTTTTTTGTATTTTTGAATATATAAGGATGCCTAATAATGATACCTAGATTAAGAGTCAAGGTGATGATAGTCTACGATTAAGGTATGCAAAGTGTGGAATGAATGGATTGAATAGTATGACATAGTATGAAGGCTAAAACATTTGGAAAACCTAAGATATAGTTGCTAATCAAACTAAGATACGAATAGCTCAAATAATCTGATTATCAATGGCCTTGGGTAAAGTAAATACTGATGTGTTGACAAGGTGGTCTCAAATTAGACTGTTGAGTTGAGGAACCAACCTAAATGATGAGGAATATGATGAGTGTTGCTTGAAAGGTAAGGTCAAGAGAATACAAAGTTGAAGCTATGGTCAAGTCTAAGTTTGATGAACTTCCTAATCAAGAGGTTTATGCAAGCTAAAAATATGACCTAAATATTCGACCTATGGGGAACGTTCAATGCAAAAAGATGAGGTGATAGATGAATGAATGATGAAAGAAATGAGGTGAGAAAGTCCTTGGTCTAAATATATTTAAATGTAAATCTTATTTTGGGTATGTAGGCCTAGTTTGTTTCAAGGTTTGAATGTTGTCAGTTTTGTGTGTGGTGCTTGTTTGCTTGTTTTCTTTGAATACACACATAAAAAACACAATCTTGAGTTTTTTTTTATATTGTGAATGTTGTTTGACCATTGCAATAAAAGAACATTCAAGTACAAATCCTAGGCTAGCAGAGACAATATTTTCTAGATTCTCACTTGGATTTCTCTAGCTGCACTTATTTAGAGTGGATAGTTTAGAAGTTTGGTTGCACTGGATCCCCATTGCACAACACACACTTATCAAGCACACCAAACTTCGAGTTCCCAAAGACTTGAAGATCTCAAGGAAATTTCTATCTCAACTTTGAACTGTCAAAAAATGGGACAAATTTAGATGTCTGACCTCTTGCACCAACAAATAGAAGGATTTTAGCTACTACAATAGTTGGTTCTTAGTAAGGGAATTTGTTCAAGGTGGCCATACATGTGGAAAGATCAGCTCAAGATTATGGTCAATCAAGAGGCCTGCCAATCCCTTCCTAAGAAAGGATTTTTACATGCCACATGGGCACTAGGGGTGGCACTTTTTTGTATGACACATTTGCACCTGATGCTTATTATTTTTGTCACAAACACATTTTTTATATAGTGGTTCAAAAGAGTTTGGCTTTAGCTTGTTACCATTTGGGCCATTCCCACCTTTCAAGGTAGGGTGTTAGGCCCTATAAAGGTATACAAAAGCAAGGAAATATGTTGCTTTTGATCTCCTAGGTCACATGAAGTGCAAGGAGAGAGCATAAACAATTCCTTTGCCTCACACTTGCATGGGGTTCATTTTAAATCCAAATCAAAATATGTGTGTGGTTATACAAAATGTCAAAGGAATGCTTTTGATTCTCAAGATCATCGAGTGGTGTGGGAGAAGAGCATACACATTCAATGACAAAAGTGCAAACCACAAGACATTGAAAACACTTGTTAATTGTAGCCCTTGCTTATGATGAGACAAACACTTTATTTCATTTTTAGAAAAATGAATCTAAATGTTATCTAATCTATAAAAATAAGACAATGTTTCAAGATTAGATTCTCTGACAATCAAACCTGCAACACATTGATTAGTAATTTGAGTCAATGGTCTTTGACAAATGAGAGTTTATGTTTTTTATTTTTCAAGTCTTTGACATGTGAAAGTTTAAGTTTTTGCTTTGAAGTCTTGGACAAATGAACCTCTAAAAAGCCAAAGATTAGCCACATAATCAAAATGAAAATAAGAAAGAAAAATGACATTGATGAGGGTCACACTACCCAAAACCCATAGAAATCACAGCAATAGATACCAACATAGAAGTTACAATACAAAAAAATGACTCACTTTCAATTATTTTCAAAAAATGAAATTACAGATTCAAAGCTTACATGCTACAACCTCATGGGATTGATTCATTACAACAAAATCAACTTTGAAAAGAAAATCTACTATTCAGAGCCACAATCTACACTATCAGGGCCACCTTCTACAACCCCTTCACATCCCTTTTTATTTTACCCAATAACCACCCTAGAATGTTCTAGAAAGGGTAAATTTCCCTTTTTTTTGGCGCTAAAAGTATCGTTTTATTTTTGGCCTAGCAAGAATTTTTTATGAAATTCACTTTTTAGAGGACTAACTTTGCAGGGCCATAACTTTTGATCCAAATTTTTTGATTTTATATTATTGCATATTGTTGGAAAGCTCTCGATGAGCTCTATGACACATGAGCCCATTGTAGGTTGGTTTGGCCACTTTTTGAGTTGTTTTGGGGCCTCTAAAGTTTTACATCTGAATTTTAATCTACATTGGAAAATTATTTTGGGACAAAAACTTTAATATCTCTGAAACCATGTAGGGTATTGATGTTATTCTTTTGTGACCAATTTTTTTTTATAGCTCTACTCCTTGGGGTAAATTTTCACATCCATATAAGCATGTTTAGGCCAACTTACTAATAATAGTAAATTTTTGGTTTTTGCTTTTTTTTTATGCCTAACAGTCTTATGCCCCCTTAAGTGTCATCATGGGACTCAAAATGACTAAATAAAATAAAGAAAACATTTTTTTTGGGTGATGCAAGCTTTCCCTACACCACTATATGCTCCTACATTAGAATATCCTCTACTGAGATCATAAAAAATCCTACATACACAAACTCTCTCTTCACAAAACAACATTTCTTCAAATTAATCAATAGCTTCTCCCCCCTTAACTTCTCAAAAAATCTTTAGATATGCATCAAGTCTCCTCCAATGTCTTACTAAAAATCAAAATATCATCCAAGTAAGCAATAACAAATTTTCCTAAAAATTATTTCAATTCCTCATTCATAAGCTACATAAATGTGCTTAGTTCATTGGTTAGCCTTAAAGGCATGACTAACCACTCATACAAGCCCTCCTTGGTTTTGAAGGTTTTCTTCCATTCATCTCCTTCTCTAATCTAAATTTGGTGATATCCACTCTTTAGATCTATCTTTATGAAGTACTCAACTCCACTCAAACAATCCATAATGTCATCCATTCTTGGCAAGGGAAATCTATACTTGATGGTGATCTTGTTGATGGCTCTAGAATATGTACACATCTTCCATTCCCCATCCTTCTTTGGTGCTAGTACTGTAGGTACTACACATGGACTCAAACTCTCTCGAATCAATCCTTTCTACAACAACTCTTGCACTTGTATATTCAACTCTTTGCTCTTTGTTGGATTCATATGATGAGCTACCTTATTTGGAAAATTGGCTCCTAGAATCAGGTCCATCTGATGACTAATCTTTCTTATAGGAGGAAAACCTTCAAGTACATTATCAAAAAATAATATCTTGAAACTCATTCAAGAAATTTGAAACCTCTATAGGTACCTCGATAGTATCTTCTTTTTCAACTCTAGGGATCAATGCAAAACACATATGCTCATGGTTCATACCTTCTAGGAAATTTCTTCCATCAACCAAAAAGATTCTTACATTAATACATACCTTTTCCTCTGCCTCTTTCAAGGGTTTCAACTTATGACGAACTCCATCCTTTGTCAAAGAATAGGTGTTGGCAGGTCCATCATGTACTACTCATCGATCAAATTGCCACGGTCTGCCTAACAACATATGACAAACATCCATAGGAATAATATCGCACAATACTTCATCATGGTAATTTCCAATCTTGAACTTTACTCATTTACCAAGCCTTTATGGTCCTTCTACAACCAATCAATTTGGTATGGGTTCAGATTCCTTCTTCTCTCCAACCACAACTTACTAACCATTTCTTCTAAAACAAGGTTATCAGTAGTACCTCCATCAATAATAGCATTGCAAACTTTACCCTCACACTTACATCTGGTGCAAAAAAAATTATTCCTTTGAGTTGGCTCCTTCTCCTCATTCAACAAGGCTCTTCTAGTAACAAGAACCTCTCCTCTTTCTACATCCTTAGAATGTGAAGACTCAACATCTTCATCAACATGTGCAACTCATAAATTACCCTCAAGTCTTCTATTTATCCTTCCTTGATGTTGAGGACACTCATAGGCTCTATGTCCTTCTTCTCCACACTAGAAGCAAGTTCCACAGAAGCTACCTCTTCCCAGTCCTTGTCTAGATCTTCCCCTTCCTCTTTGGTCTCTATTACTCTAATCACGAGGATTGTAGGTGTTATCTCCTTTCTGGTTCTAGCTGCTACTAGAGTCTTCACCCTTCTTTTGATCTTCATTTCAACCTCCGTATTACTATCCACTAGTATTTCCTCCATGGCCTCCACCTCATTGTTTGTTCTCAAACCTCTTGTTTAGTCATTCTTCAACCATTAGAGAAAATTGATAAGCATCCTCAATGGTGGTCATTCTTACTAGTACCAATTCTTCTTGTATGCTTGGCTTCAACCCATTAATATAATGAACAACTTTTTTTTTATTCACCTCAGAATCTCCTATGATTAGGACCTTGTGAAATTCCTTTTTTTATTCTTTCACTATACTTGTCCCTTGCCTCAAGCTCTACATCTTCTTGAGCAAATCCAATTCATAATTGACTAGAATAAATTGTTTCTACAATTTTGACATCATTCTATCCCATCTAGAATTTTTATCTTTCCCTTGTCTTCCTCTATCTAAATAGAACTCTTTCCACCATATACTGGAGTGACCTTTTTATTTTTTCTTTGAAAACCTCACTCTATGAGGATCTTCAATCTCCTCAAACTCAAAAATTTCCTCCATGTCATTGATCCAATCAATCAATTCTTCAGGATTTAGATTTCCACTAAAAGTTGAAACCTCCATTTTAAGTCTCTTCCCTATTCTTGAGATTGCTCGCAACAATCTTCTTTCTCCATGATCCATTGGATCCTACTCTTCCTCTTTCATTTACTCTTCTGTTTTATCTTCACTATCATCTCTATCTCGTTGCACATCTCTTCTTCAAACCTCTTGTTGCAAGGTTTCTAATTTCCTTCTAAGGGCTTTTATTTCATCTCTAGGTGGACCTCTTCCTCCACCACCTCGGCCTCTACCTCTACCATACTAGGCAAGTCTTGGAGGCATCTTGAACTCAACCCACACTCACAGGTCCTACTGCAACTACCTCATGTTTGGCACTTTTTTATAGGCTTAGGAACTCTTGCTCTAATACCACTTGATGATGGCCACACTACCCAAAACCCACATAAATCACAAGAACAAATATTGACACAAAAGATGTGAGACAAAAAAAATTACTCACTTTCAATTATTTTTAGAAAATGAAATTACAAATTCAAAGCTTACATGCTACAGCCTCATTGGCTTGATTCATTACAACAAAATGAACTCTAAAAAGAAAATCTACTATTCAAAGCCACAATCTGCACTATCAGGGCCACCATCTACAACTCCCTCCTATCCCTTTTTTATTTTACCCAATCACCACCCTAGAATGTTTAGAAAGTGTGAATTTCCCTTTTGTTTTGGCACCAAAAGTCTCGTTGTTTGATTTCTGGCCTAGGAAGAAATTTTTATGAAATTCACTTTTTAGAGGACCAACTTTGCGGGGCCATAACTTTTGATCGGAGTGTCCCATTTTCTATTATTGCATATCATTGAAAGGCTCTTGATGAGCTCTACAACATGTGAGCCCACCTTAGGTCGATTCGGCCACTTTCTGAGTTATTTTGGGGCCTCTAAAGTTTTATATCTAAATTTGAAGCTGCATTGCAAAAATTTCTTGGGACATAAATATCTCCCAAACTGTGTAGGGTATTGAGGTGATTCTTTCATGATCATAAATATTTTTTAGCTCTACTCCTTGGGGTAAATTTTCACATCCATACGAGCCTGTTTAGGTCGACTTACTAAAAATAGTAAGTGTTCATTTTTTGTTATTTTTGATGCTGACAATCTTTTACCCCCTTAAGTGCCATCATGGGACTCAAAAAAATTAAACAAAATAAAGAAACCAATTTTTTTTGGGTGATGCAAAATTTCCCTACACCACTGGATTCTCCTACATCAAACATTAGTCTAAACCTAACTAAATTAATCTAGCTAACCAAAAGTTAATCTAAATTAATTAAACTAAATTAAAATTAATTCTAAACTAAAAGTAATCTAAATTAAAAATTTAATTACTAAAATTAATCTAAATTAAAAATTTAATTACTAAAATTAATCTAAATTAATAGATTATTTACTAAAAATAAATAAAAATTAGTTACTAAAAATTAGCTACTAGAAATTAGCAACTAGAAACTAGCTACTAAAAATTAATGCAAATTATGGAATTATAAACAATGATGGGATCATGATATTAATGATGTGTAAGAGCTCTAGAACATGGGATAATATTCAAATCATTCTAGAAAACATTCATGCACGATGCCAAACCACATGAAGCTCAATGGTAGACTCCTCAAATGAATGAAAGATCATGCTTGCCATTTACCCACAAAAGAAACTGAGGAAATACTCATCCAATTTTCTTAAAACCACTACACAACAATGCATGGAAAAGATGGAAATTTTGATAAAATGTTAGCTTCAAATTCTTTTTATCATCCAAATATTCAACCATACAATAAAATATCAAATAAACCATAATGGGAAAACGTTTGAATATTGCAGAATATTTGGATTCAATAGAATCTTGTTTACACTATTGTTGCAAAATAATTTTGAAATAAGCATGCAACCATAGACTAATTTCATGTTGGGTTCACCATTATGTATATGCTAAAAACTAAAAAAATTGATTTAATCTATATACCCAAATCAAAATTTTAACATAACATCAATGAATCCTTTCTTAAATGAAAGCACATGCAAAAATGTAAACTAAACTATGCAAAACAAAAACACATACATTCAAAAGAATACTAACTCCATTGTTCTCCTATTCACCAAGATCTTGATTTATGCATGTAGGAGTTTATGATGAACTCCTCAAACAACCCATAATCACCTACAAGACAAAATAACTTCCACAAGAGAGAAATACTAGAAATATCATGCTATCATTAAGATGTAAGAATTCCAAACTAAATATAGAAAAATGCATATGATGCTTTGCTTATATAGGCAAGGTTGAGATGTAGTAGTTAATATGATGTTGACATGTGTCATAATCTTATGACATGTTACAACTAACTAACTAACTAAAATGATGCTAGATAAGATAAGACTTATAGAAAAGACAACTCATCCTTCTAGAAGGAATATTATATCCTAAGCAAACATGTGAATCTATCACCTAGTAAATGATACCTAGGAATATAATTAAATTCCTAAGTAAACTTATGTAAGTGTAATTACATAATTAATTACACCAACAACCCCCCATAAGTGCAACTTAGGAAGGAAATTATTATGCAAATGATGTAATGATTCAATGATGGGTCCCAACTACGAGGCTATGCTAGGTACCCATGTACAAATGCAATGTAAAGAAGTCTCTCTCAAATGGAGAAAAGAAGAAAACCTAGTGGGACAAAACTCCTCTCCAAAATAGAGATGAAATACAATAATGATAAACATAAAAAATTCATTCAACCTCCATCAACACAAAGAATGATAAGAGAGACCATTTAGCCCCCAAATAATGATATAACCTACTACAAGAGAAGCACTGGAAGCACACTGTGGAGTAACACCAAAATCCTCAATTTGGCAAGCAAGGAAAGATACTTTAGTTTGCTAGAAACCATATTGTAGTCACTCAAGGACTCAGGTCAGAATCATGATAAAGCAACAACAGACCCGATACCAAGGAACAATGGAAAACTCACAAACTGGCACAACTCTAGAATCTGTGAAGCAATAGTCAATTGAAAGATGGTATAGAATTGGAATGAAGTGTAGAGAAAATGCAAACCTAATGCACACAAAAAATAAATAGTGCATGCACTGATGAATGTTCACATCTGCCTCCATGATGAAAAATAAACTCAAATTTGTGTAGATGATAAAATATGAGAAATGGCTAGCACCACTATGAAGTGCTTGAAACTAGCTTTCTGTCAATATCTTGCTTTCCAAAAATGGGCACCATGGCCAAAAGTTATGATTTTTTCAAAAAAATTGAATTTAGCCTATTGTGGCATAGAAAATTGGACTCTTGAGAAAAGAGACAATTTCATGCCTAATTAGACCTACTTTTGAATACCCTTACATTATTCATTCTTCAAAAAAAAAAAATATAGGCCCCTACGACCCATTATTTTTTATCTAGAGGCCCGCTTCACTTGAGAAATCATTTAAAACCCAACAAACAACACTCAATTCATCCATATCCCAAAAAACCACCTTCAAAAACCAGTAGTGGGACCCATTCGCCACCTTGGGTGAATGAGTCCCCTTTGGTGGGACCCATTCACCAAGGGTGGCGAATGAGTCCCCTTTGGTGGGACCCATTCACCAAGGGTGGCGAATGAGTCCCTTTTGAGGGAAATTTCAATTTTGTGCAAGAATTTAATCAATTCAACTTAATTCTTCAATGGATGTTAGCCTCTTAGGTCTACATAATGGGAAAATTAGGTGTTGATGCTTATAAATACTCATTTTAAGTCATTTTTCACATCTCTTAGTCATTTTTACAAAGCAAATTCTAAATTCAAGTCTTCCACAATAAGTTTCATTAGCAAGGTTAAAGTTTTAGGGTAGAAAACTAGGGTTTTTGTAGGTCTTGAAGCTCACTCTTCATTCAAGGTTCAACATTGCAAAGAGTTGATGGATGTCTATGGTGAATCATGGAGTAATCTAGGTTGAGAATATGCAACTAGCCATCAAATCACACCTAAATACTTATTTTCAAAGTGATTCCATCCTCCATTTTCTCTCTATCTTCAGATTAAGGTTTGCATTTCATTTACATTCCATTTGCATGTCACTTATCTACATTTTTTGTGTTGTAGGATTTCTAGGGTTTAAGTCTTGCATCATTCAAATCACATTTGCACATCTTGTTCTAGCACAATAGAATAGGGTTTTGACCTACTTCAAACTTTCCTAGTCTTTAATACACTTAAGGCTAGGGTTTTATGCAGATTTTTGTCCATTTAAGGTTTGATTAGCCAACTAGGGGTTTGACCAAGGAAAACCCCCCATTAGACAACCAATTTTAAGTTGTTTTGCAAGAATTTTCAGAGATCCCAATTCGGGTTTCCACTAGAAGGTGTTGTACAGGTGTCAAGGTGTAGAAAAAATATCTGAATTTGAAAAAAATTGAAAATGGACTGATTCACCATGGATAGTGAATGAGTCCCTCATGAGGTGACTTTCAAAGTTAGATGCAGATCCAAACACCCAATTTGTAGAAAACAGTTTTTGGGTACAAAACCCTATTCTGAAACTAATTTGTCCAAGGTGGTGAATGAGTCCCAATTAGCAAAAAGTTAGATTTACCATATTTCTAGTGTGCTTTCTAGTCATCTTTAGCTTTACAGGTGCACACATTCTGAAACACAACTTTCTGTTGGGTTTAATTTGCATTTTTGTTCATCTTTTTAAGCTTTTTAAAAACTTCACTATGTTTTCAAATATTGCATATTTCATAGGTTTTGCATCAATAATAAATCAATTTTAGTACTTAGTTGCATTTATATCATTGCATTTAGGGTATGTGCAGGATCATGATGGGCCAAAAAGTGGCGATATGATGGGTATGTGTAGGGTATGTGGCTGATGACATTTTTTCACCCAAAATTGATGGAATGAAAAGGGCTTTTAAAGGAGATTCTCAAATTTCCACCAATACAAATTATGCTTTAGTTTAAATTTAATAAAAAAATATTATTCATTTTCTATTTGAATTATGACTAAAATCTTGATTGATAGGCTGATTGAAAAACATCTATAGCTTTCAAACGGTATCACATTTTTTGAATCTGAAACATGTGTCACATTCTATGCTTCACATACTATAGGATTAAAAAATCATGAAGTTTGACCAAGTTAAGGTGGTCAAACATAAAGTTTTTATATTTTTTAAAATTTGTAATAAAAATCCATAATTAATTATTTACTTGGACAAAATTTAAAAAATGCATCACATCAAGACAGGAGTCCTCTACTTATATCTAAAATCTTATAAAAAATATTATCATTTTATTATGGTTAGGGTGGTCAAATAGACACCTACTTCTTATTTTTTCCCTAAAATTTAAGTACCACCACATTGAAATTTCAAATTGTCACCAAATAGATTTAAAAAAACAAAAAAAAACCTAGAAGTTTAGAAACTACATTCAATTTTCTATAGATTCTATTCTTACATATTTTTGAAATAATATAGATAACTTATTCAAATTTTTATGTCAAGTTGCCTAACTATAATTTTTCTAAGTTTTTCACCACTTAAGGGCCTATTTTTTCAATGATGATCCTGCACATACCCTTTAGTTTTAATCATATCACACAATCCTTTATTTGAGTGAACCACTTCAATTTTGGGGTTCTATCTCTCTCCTTTTAGGTGAAAGATTGTAAGAGTGCAAGAGAAGTCTATAGAAACAACAAAAATGTTGGTTCACCTACAAGATATGGGTTTTATAGCAAAAAAACATTTACTTCTAATTTGATTTTTGAAAAATCTATTCATAATGAGTAGACAAAAAGAAAAACCCAGAAATATTTTGAAGCTAAGAACAAAACCTAGAAATCAGTTTTTTATCCAGCAAGTAGAAGATGAAAAATACATTTTTTTAATCTTCAACTAAGAGAAAAATGATGCATTATTCTTTTTGTACAACAATTTTCTCTAGATCTGTGCAAGATATATAAAACCTAAAAGATACCCATTTGAGATTTTGACCTCGCTACAAAACCCAAAAATCATTTTTCCTACAAATGAGTGGAAGTTGGATTTCTAAAGAAAAAATGAAAACAACTCCAATAAAGCAATTATTGATGCCTTGGATTCAATGACGAGGCTCTCAAGACCCCAACTTGCACCTAGCAAAAATTTCATGCCAAGATTGACCCCTCAGATTTGGGAAGAAGTCTTCAAGACTGAAGCTCTGATACCATGTAGGAGTTTATGATGAACTCCTCAAACACCCCAGAATCACCTACAAGATAAAATAACTTCCACAAGAGAGAAATGGAAGAAATATCATGCTATCATTAAGATGCAAGAATGCCAAAATGAATATGGAAAAATACATATGATTCCTTGCTTATATAGGAAAGGTTGAGATGTAGTAGTTAATATAATGTTGACATGTGTCATAATCTTATGACATGTGACAACTAACTAACTAACTAAGAAATGATGCTAGATAAGATAAGACTTCTAGAAAAGACAACTCATTATTCTAGAATAAATTTTATATCCTAAGCAAACATGTGAATCTATCACCTAGTAAATGATACCTAGGAATATAATTAAATTCCTAAGTAAACTTATCTAAGTGTAATTACATAATTAATTACACCAGCAATGCATTTGGTGCTCTCATATTTTCACAAGCACAAGTATGACAAGAAGCTATGATGAATAGAAGAAAGGATTGTATGATCAAAATCTAATGCAATTTTTGGTGAGAAGAGGGGGTTTATATAAATATCCTCACACGGTGGATTTTGCAGGAAAAATGATAATTATCCCATACTCTTTAATCAAATTAAATTGATTGAAATGAGAGAGATAAATGAGTGGCTTTATGATATGATGTAGGTTTAGGAATTCAGATTGAAAGTAAATTTATGAATGGTTTAATGGATTTATACATGGGAAAATGGATAATTCTTATAATATGTTAATGACTTAAGTGAATTGATGAATGAATGGAAGAAAGTGTTAAATGAATTAATTAAATAGATAATAATATCCATTTAATTAATAGACAAAAAATAGGACGATTGTGAGAAGAAATTTTGAGTGTCTGTATACAACAATATTGAAAAATTCTTTTGCATTAAATTCAGGTGGTAAAGGTTTACTTGTGTCAATTTCCCTAACTATAGGGATTTGGATTAGGTTCTTAATAATTGTAACATTATCACATGAAAATAATTCGGTAATTGTGACAATTGCCTATCTCTTGGTTTGAATTGATAGGGAGTTGTATTTCTTGCAATAAAATATGTTTCAATGTTATTGGTAGTTTGATGAGTGTTTATCTTAATGAAGTTTTTATTTTTATTTTTAAATGAAAGGTAGTTTTTTTAAAGTATGGATTTGGATTGACCAATAGGAGTCACTAAAGGTGTTCCTTCATATTGACTAACCGATATTTGATAATCATAGAGAGTTGTACATAAGTGTGTAAAGAGTAGATACTCTATTAACAAAATCTTTTTCTCAAATACTAGGTTTCAAGTTTCCTATAAACACTCTTTGGATGTGAGCATAAAGAATACAATAGGAAATTTGTGAGTAAAGAGATTAATATCACCCTATAAAGTCTGTTATGTTTTCCTTAGGTCCTTTTTCACAATTAACTAAGTCTATTGATATCACTTGAGGACCAATGTTTGCTTGAAAATGTTAGAGAAATGCACTAAGAAGATGTGTGAATTAGGTGATTGAGTTAGTTGGTGATGAGAAAAACCATTCCAAGACCATATCTTTCAATGTTTGAGGGAATATTTTTGCTAAGATTTCAACTTCAAAGATGAAATCACTACATAAAACTATTAAAGATGACACATGGTTGTTAGGATGTCTCTTACCATTCTATTTTTCAAATTGTGGCATCTCAATGTTTGGTGATATTAGTGTTTTCATTTAATGGAAAATGACAAAGGATTACACATGAGGTATTGCGGAGGTTTACCCTTTTAATTTTGATTTAAATTTGAAATTTATTTTTAAAGAGATGCCACATTTTATTAAAGTTGATTTATGATTGGATCATTAGGTGACATGTTTTGAGAATTTGTTGAATATGGTGGACTAGAATGAATGACCAATGGTTTTACTATGTTACATGTTTATGATGGGTGATGAACATGGAGCTATTATGGGCGAGGTGAAAAAACTATAATTATTCACATTAGGGAAGCTTAAGCTTGTATTTAGGCCATTGGTATATAGAATGTTTGATGTTATGACTAGAGGTATAAATTTGAGAATAGAAGGTATGGTTGTTGGAGAAGAAACATATTTTCCTACTTTGTTTTGCAATTTTTTTAATTTTTGAGCATAACTAGCTATTGTAGGGATGTTAGCATCTACTATGTGAGCTAGACAATGTAACACTTGTATTCCTTGAGAAAATTTTCTCAAATTCCTAGGGTTGTCCATAATAGGAACTATCTCTCCAACTAATAGTTCAATGATCAGAAAGTCTTGAAGACCTTCTGTTAGAACTATAAAATTTTGATGATTTTTGCATATCTTTTCTCCCCCTGAGTCTCCCTATGATGTCTACCTTAGGCACATTTTCCTCATTTCATGATGCTTTACACACATTTTTTCCATATTGCCCCATTGAATCCATCGAGTTATGCATTTTTCATGTTGTGGTCCATATTGACATAGGTTTATCTAGGTCTCCCCGACCCATGTTGCTTGTGTGTTAACATACATTTGTTCCAGGTGTTTTGGCATGACTTTTCCATTGTTATAGCGATCGGAATTCACCTATGGGTGGCTATCGACATAGCATTCATGTTGTTTCGGTGACCAAGGATGCACTTATCTGGAGGAGTTTTTTCATCGAGGTAGTGTCTCATCGAACTCGAGGTGTCTCCCTGACTTGTGCTTATGGAGGTCTATTGGCGAGAGCTAGGCAGTCTCGGCATTGTGTCTTGGAAAATATCTTTTGTCTTACTGACCGGTGGTGGAAGGATTTATATCGGTATAGGTTGGAGCTATCGATGTGAGGTCTCGACGAGTGACCTTCAGTCTCGCCGACACTTTGTATGAGTTTTCGCTTCGGCAAAACATAAGGTCTTTGGTAAAGGGTCATAGTGATGTGCTCATGTCTCACCGCTGGAGCATAAGGGTTTCTTTAATATGGCTTTCAGCGAAAGGTTGGCTTTCTCTCGGCGATCATGTGTGTTCGGGGTGCTTCGGTATGACATAATGTAATCTCCAAGTGGTCTCCCCGAAATTGATGTGTCTCGCCGATACACAGGATGAAAAGGTTACATCGGTAAGAGTTGAAGTTTGTGGCATGTGGTCTTGGTGAGTTTGGATTGTCTTACCGACCAGAAAATAAGTGAACACTTTGGTAAGACTTATGGGCTTCATTGTAAAGTCTTGGCGAGCCCATCAGGTCTTGCCAACAAGTCTTATGAGTGATTTTCGGTGAGATGTTGGCTTTGTCTTGGTAACCTAAGGATAAAGGGATGTGATATCGATGAGATTGGGTTTTCGATAAGAGGTCTCGATGAGTGACCTTCAGTCTCGCCGATGGAAAACAAAAAGGTCCTTGTCGACATGAGAATTGTCTTGTCTTGGGGACACTCATTATGAATGAAGATTTTCAGTGAAACACAATGTGGTCTACGTGAGGTCTCTCGATATCATAGAGCTATAGCGAAACACAAAGGGAACATGCAGATGCTTCTTATCTTAGGTGTAACAAGTAATATGTTATAGCGAAATATAGTTTGATTGCAGGGGCTCTTGTTGAAACATAAAGTGATCTACAGGATATCTCCTTGACTCAGACAGGTCACAGCGAAGGCGAATAACACCCACAGAGTGATTAGTGATTGAATTGCCTTCGACATAACTACTGAATTGTCTCACCGACTATTTCACTAGTGAAAAATAGAAATTCAAATACTATGGCCGACATGTAAATTGCTAAAATAACCGTTGTTGTCTGACTTGATTAGAGCCCGAATTTTATGGAAGGCTGACATGGAACTTCAATATGATTTATTTTCCTGATGATGGTGTATAAATAGGCATTTTGTAATTGTAAAATCATCACCAGTTATTAGATATTTGATACACAACAAGTAGATGTAGTGGAATAAAATTATCAGATCAGAGACTATTGTTGCACGATTTCAGAATGGGGGTATTTATGAAAATTAGTTGATGTTGCTACATTTCTCTAGTGTCAATTATTTGTTGAATTTAATGAAAGTATTGTGAAGCTGTCTCCAAGATTGAGGATTTTTGGTTGTTTGAATTGATATGACAAGTTTATATATAATTCATCAGTGCACATTTTTTGTATCTATGTGATTGATTGATTGGTTCTTTCAAGCAAAGATTAAATCCTTTTAGTTAATCATAGTAATTAGAGAGAATCATCTGAATTGTTCAAGTAGAGCTTCGTAATTACATTTTACATATTTATACAAGTTGTAAACATAATATATGCCAAATATTTTGAGTTTCTCTAGAGAAGTGTTGATCATCTTGATCTCATTTGACTCTGCATACCCAACAAGGTACTGGTCTCTGCACTTCATCATTTTGAACTCATTTTGTTTCTTTATATTTGTTAATTGAACATTTTAGGATTTAGATTAGAAGATTACTATTGCTATCAAGTTTTTTTAATTTGTTCACTTCCATCTGCCATTGTGGACAAATCATTGCAAGAGGGATAATCATAAGTTAAGTTTTCCCAATTTAGAAAGGTACACCCGCCTAGGTTTGGTAACACCTGAAGAGTAGAAGGTTGAGTTCTCTTGACCTTGTCTATTACCCTAAAAATTATCAAGAGATTGGCGGCCTCTTGAGGTATCTTTACCTGCATTTTTGAGAGCTAACAAATTGGCGACTCTACTGGGGAATACATTCAGAATCAAAGCCTTAATCATAGAGTCAGGAACTTTATACAGACTCTGCTGAGAATAAAGAAACATCAAGTTTTTCTCTTTTTTGACAAAAGTGAGTAGCGACTCTAACATAAATTTTGTAGCTGTTCAAACATGAATGGAAGATCTCAATATAGGGGAGGTCATACTAGAGCTCCTACTGGCAGCAGTAAGTGGACACACAAAAATGACATGATTGATAAGGGAAAAAGGATAAGTGAGGACATGTCCCTAATAGGTAAAGCCAAGGTGTCAGGAGCACATTGTGAAATATATGATCGCTATGATACATGGAAAAATGATTCGAGTGTACAGTCTTGTACTCTAGAAGATCAAAGAAATCCTTTCTTTTTTCTCGATCCTCAGAAACAGGCTAAGTTTAGAGCTAAATTGGAGGCTGAACGAATCAGAATTCAGCATGAATATGATCAGAAGATGGAAGGTAATCAAAATGACTCTATTGATCATGAGCTTCCTGAAGAAGTAAAAGCATAGTTTGAATCATAGAGGAAAGAGATAGAGGAGCTAAGGGCTACATTGTTGAAATCCCAAATTACTTCTCAGATAGCTGATTGCCACCCAAAATATGTACCACCTCATAAGAAAGGTAATCATAATGCAGGGCCTTCTGATCCACTTGTGTCTCCTCACCATCAAACAGGAAATCACTATAATCAGCCAAATCATCCCCCTCATATTCCCACACAACATACCAATATACATCCACCTCCTGGTCAGCATCATGTGCCACAACATAATGCCCAGTACAATAATCCTATGAACCAATATCAGTACCCACGTATCCCTCCCCCTCACCAGTTTGCAGCAATGATCAGACAGTTTGATTTGATAGGGTTTCATCTATACCCTTACCCTATAGATGGCAATTGTAGAGGTCTGGTACCTAAGTTTACAGGGAGTAATGCAATTATTCTTGAAGAACATTTAAAGAATTTCAATGTGTTCATCCAAGACATAGGTGTGCCATATGAAGATTTACATATGAGGCTATTTATGATGTCACTTCTTGAAGATGCTAGGGATTGGTTTAACAACTTGCCAGCATTGTTAATTAATTCTCTCCAAGTATTCTAGGGCAGATTCTTAGAGCAATATGGGAATAAAAATGCACCAGATGCAACTCTTCATGAATTGATGCGAATTCATAAAAATCATAATGATTCAATTTATGATTTGAACCAAAGATTCAACAAGTTGCAGACTAAAGTACCTCCTGGATCAAGGTTTCTAGATTCTGTAGCATTGAGTGTTTATTTAAATGCACTTGATCCTAAGACATGGTATGAACTGAGAAATAGGTCTCCAAGAGATCTGGCTGAGGCTCAGAAGATAGCACTGACTATTGAAAATAATAGAAAGGCTGCTGGTATAATCAATAAAAGAGATAACCCTAGGGCTCCTCAACAAAGCAACAATTATTAGTATAGATAGGAGAACACATACAAAAATGAAAGGCCGAGGTTGCATGACATGCCATATAATATAGACTAGAAGGATGGAAAACCTATAATAGCTAGGCAAAGAAATAGAGAGACTTCTGATCCATTGAGTAAGAAGGGAACTTACATGGTGAGTAATAATTACTTCTGTGAAGCTTGTGATAAACCACATTCTCCAAACTATTGTGTTGTAGCTCAAAGGATGCAAGAGGAGGGAATGTTGATGGAAAATAATGGAGAAAATCACAAAGTGTATTTGACTTCAAAAAATTTTCACCATGTGGAAGAGAGGTACTCATCTTCAGAGGATGAAGATTATGAGTATGATGTTTCAAATCAGAGATACAATGTCCATATGGCTGAACAGTAGGTCCTTTATGATTCTAAAGAAGATTATATAGAGCCACATTCGGTTGAGGTGCCTACTCAATGTAGTATGAGGAGACTCACCAAAGATGAAATAGAGAGACTAACTGTTGCTGCTGTTGAGGAAGCAAGGAGTAAATACTGGTTGAGAAACAAAACAGTAAATGAGAAGGATGGCGTTCCTGGGGGAATCTTTATGAAAGATCAGAGGGTAACATAAGGAACTGTTAAGAAATCAGAAAATAAACAGCATGATAAAAGTGAATAGAAACTTGTCCAAAAGGAGGAAGCGAAGGAAGTACACAAAGATATACAGAAGCCTGATCAGCCTAGTAAAAAAGAAAAGGAAGAAAACAAAGGAGAAACATTGGAGCAGAAGAAGATTGTCAAAGTGGAGGGCTCTTCTTTTGACTTCACTCAGGTGTTATCCTAGGTAAAAATGTATGTCCCACTACTTGAAATGATGAAAATAAAAGAATATAGGGACACTGCTATTCAATTGATAACGAATGGAAATGAAAAACATGTGAATTCTGAAAATAGAGATTGCTCATAAACAACAAACTGCTGAGGAATTGCATGATAGACTCTGGTGCTACTATAAATATCATGCCAGTAGGAGTTATGAAGCATCTTGGCATGTGGGTTGATACATGTGAAGGGAAATTCTATGCAATGGACAACAGACCTGTACCTGTGGTAGGCATTATGAGAGGTGTTGAAGTCGAATTGGCTACTTATCCATAGGTGGCGTATAGTATAGATATCACAGTGATTGATACTCCTCCGCAGTTTGGTATGCTTCTATCAAGACAATGGATAGTAGTAGTTGGAGGAAATGTTCAATTTGATCTGTCCTATGCTACAATTCCAGTGAATGGTCAGGAGGTCAAATTGTATAGAGAGCCAAGAATGAACTAGCTTGTTGACTGTGTACCACAAGATCAGATCAATTTTTTTTGTGATGTTGATCTTGGAAGTTTTAAGATTGAATATGCCCAGCTAGAATTAATCAATAAACATGTGGCACAAAGTTGCAATGAAGTGTGGAAGATGTATTTTGATGGAGCATGCAGCCAAGAAGGTAATGGAGCTAGAATTGTATTTGTTTCTCTTGAAGGTCTTACTTTTAAATATTCATTCCTATTGACGTTTGAATGCACAAACAATGTGGCAGAATATGAAGCTTTATTGACAGGTTTGAACATAGCTGTGAAACACAAGATAAAGTTGCTAGCTATTTTGGGCGATTCTGAGTTGGTTGTTTCACAAATTAAATCAAAGTATGCAGCAAAGCAAAAAATATTGAAACAATACAGGAATGTTGTATGGGATACAATTGAATTGTTTGATGTCTTCTCAATTAAGTGGATTGATAGGTCAAAGAATATAATGGCTGATTTTTTAGCAAATGTGATGCTCAAAAGAGATGATATCACATTGGCTTGGGTTTCACAGATTGAATTTAAAACAAGGCCTGTTGTTCCTGACAACATTTACAGTTGGCAGGTCTTCAATGATGATACTGATATTTTGAAATTCCTCAATTTTATTGATCAATATGAAGCCCATGAAATTGATTTCAATGCTTTTGTTGAGGAAGTGGATGGGAAGCAAACAGTGTTTGGAAAGATCTTGTAGCTCAAAAAAAAAAGCTTCCTAAGGGCTTAGTGGCATTAGAGAGGTTGTATGATGGAAATGATCGGTCCCTCATGAAGTAGGCACCAGTAAGAAGGGATGATATTGAAGAGATTAACTTGGGAACTGAGATAGCACCAAGAAAGGTGTACATAGGCAAGAAGATAAGCCCCACAATTAGAAGAATGCTGATAGAGTTGCTGAGGAAATATAAACATGTGTTTGCTTGGTCTTATGAAGATCTGAAAGCATATAGGGAGGACTTGTTTCAACATGAAATACCATTGAAGCCAGATGCTAATCCATTCAGATAGAAGAAAAGACCCATAAATCCAACACTAGAGCCTAAAATGCAAGAAGAACTGACAAAGCTCAGAGATGGAGGAATCATTAAACCAATCAGGCACTCAACGTGGGTCTCAAATTTGGTCCCTGTGAGGAAGAAAAATGGAGACATCAAATTATGTGTGGACTTCAGGAATTTGAATATGGCTTCTCTCAAGGATAATTATCCTCTACCCAATATGGAGGCTATATTGCATAAGGTAATAGGGTGTGAGCTATTGTCTATGATGGATGGGTTTTCAGGGTACAACCAGGTCAAGGTCAAAGAATTTGAGCAATATAAAACAACATTTACAACTCCTTGGGGAACATATGTATACATAAGAATGCCATTTGGTCTCACTAATGCTGGAGTGACTTTCCAAAGAGCTATGGACATGGAATTTGCAGATTTGATCAATGCTATCATAGTGGTGTACCAAGATGACCTAACTTCTTATTCAAAGAAGGCTGAAGATCATGTACAACATCTAGGAAAGGTATTTATTAAAGCCCTAAAATATGGTATCAGCCTAAATCCTAAGAAGTGTCATTTTGCAGTCACAAAAGGTAAGCTCTTAGGACATATTGTTTCAAAAGAGGGAGTTAGAATAGATCTTGAGAGGGTTGAGGCCATTGATAAAATTTGTCCCTAAAACTGTTAAGGCTATACAATCATTCTTTGGACAGATTAATTTTGTTAGGCGATTTGTTTCTAACTTTGCTGAGATCATTAAGCCCATATCAAAAATGTTGAAGAAAGGACAGAAAATGGAATGGACTGCAGAAGCCTTGGAAGCTTTCTTTTCTATCAAAGAGGGCCATCAAGGAGGCTCCTGTCCTTAAATCTCTAGATTTTGCAAAGCCTTTTCAGATATTTTCATTTGCTTCAATGCACACAATTGCTACTGTTATGCTACAAAAGAATGAGGATGGTCATGAACAACCTGTGTCTTTCTTTAGTAAGTCATTACAAGGGTTTGAATTGAAATATGACATAATGGAAAAATAGGCTTTTGCATTAGTAAAGGCTACAAAAGCTTTCAGGCCATATCTTGTTAGAACAAAGGTGATTGCTTATGTCCCTCATGCTACTGTCAAAGATATTTTGACATAGTCTGAAGTAACAGGAAAAAGATGTAAATGGATTAACAAGATCCAAGAATTTGACATGGAGATACATATTACTAAGCTGGTGAGAGGTCAAGGCTTGGCTAGGTTGATGGCAGAATCAAATATTGAAGCAAATCAAGTTTGTAATGTAGATGAAGGGATTGCAATTGAAAGCATTGAGCACATTCCTTGGTATACTGATATAATGCATTACCTTAAGTACATGAAGTGTCCAGAGGGATTGAGTGATAGCTAGAAAAGAATTTTGAAGTTACAGGCATCTAAATATGTTTTCATGGATGGAGATCTATTTTGGAAGAATAGGGATGGTATACTTTTGTTATGTGTTGATGAATCTCAGGCCAAACATGTCCTAAGTGAAATGCATGAAGGAGTTTGTGGAGGACACTACTCAGCAAAAACAACAGCACACAAAATTATCAGGGCAGGTTACTACTGGCCTAAGGTTTTTAATGATTCTTTCACACACATAAGAAAGTGTGAAGCCTACCAGAAGTTATCTAGAAAACTAAAGTATCAAGGAGCTTTGCCACTTTGAACTTTGTAGGCTGATGCCCCTTTTCATCAGTGGGGAATTAATTTCATTGGCGAGATATAGGAAAAATCAAGTGGAGGATTCAAGTGGATACTGGTTGCTACTGATTATTTTACCAAGTGGGTAGAGGCAATCCCAACTAAACAGGCTGAAAGAAAAGTGGTGACAAATTTCTTGATGGACAACATTATCACCAGATTTGGTACACCACTGAGGTTAATCATAGAAAATAGAATTTGTTTCAGATTAGATGAGTTCAGAAGTTTTTGTGACACATATGGCATTACTATTTCTTATGTGGCTCCTTACCATCCACAAGCTAATGGTCAAGATGAATCTAGTAATAAGAGTCTTTTGAAGATTATAAGGAGGATGTTGAGTCAAAACAAGAAAGCTTGGGATTCAAAATTGAAACTGGCTGTGTGGGCTGACAGGATTACTATGAAGAAAGCAATTGGAAAATCCCCATTTGAGCTGGTATATGGAATGCAAGCCAGGATGCCTTTGTAGAATTTGTTGCTAGTCTACAAGTTTGTCCTTCAGGAAGATTTGGATGTTCCTGAACCCATGGAAGAAATAATGGAGCAACTAGCTGAACTTGATGAAATAAGGAGAGTTTCCCAAAACCAAAACATGAAGTTACAGACACACATGAAGTATCTATTTGAAAAGAAGGGAAAGGATAGAAAGTTTGAAGAAAATGACTTGGTGTTGATGTGGAATGCAAGATGTCAGGAGAAGGGAAAGCATGGTAAATTTGAAGCTTTGTGGCTGGGACCTTTTGTTGTTGTTGGAAAGAAAGGTGAAGATTCATACTATCTACAGAATATGGCTAGTGAAGATCAGGAGTTGCCTATTCATGGGCAATTTCTGAAGCATTTTTTCTCTTGAGTGACATAGAGGATTGAGGGTTGCCAGTGCATGGACAACTCTTGCTTATCCTCTTTAAAATTATTTTCCATGCACAGTAGTTCAGGATTTCGTCCATCTCCATTTCACTTTCCTTCCATTCCATCATGCTTCATTTCCACTACCTTTCATTCCATCGTTGTTCTTTGGTTTATCATTTTGTGTCTAGTTTGCTTACCCAAAGTTTTGGATCCTTGCAATTATCTTACTATCATTCATCCCCAGACAGAGCCACTATTAGAACTATAAAATTTTGATGATTTTTGCATATCTTTTCTCCCCCTGAGTCTCCCTGTGATGTCTACCTTAGGCACACTTTCCTCATTTCATGATGCTTTACACACATTTTTGCCATATCGCCCCATTTAATCCATCGAGTTATGCATTTTTCATGTTGTGGTCCATATCAGCATATGTTTATCTAGGTCTCCCCGACCCATGTTGCTTGTGCATTAACATACATTTGTTGCAGGTGTTTCGGCATGACTTGTCCATTGTTACAAAAACTGACATTCACCTGTGGGTGGCTATCGGCATAACATTCATGTTGTTTCAGTGACCGGGGATACACTTATCAGGAGGAATTTTGTCGTCGAGGTAGTGTCTCATCAAACTTGAGGTGTCTCCCCAACTTGTGCTTATGGAGGTCTATCGGCGAGAGCTAGGCAGTCTCGACATTGTGTCTTGGTGAATATCTTTTGTCTTACCAACTGGTGGTGGAAGGATTTATATCAGTATAGGTTGGAGCTATCGACGTGAGGTCTCGGTGAGTGACCTTCGGTCTCGCCGACACTTCATATGAGTTTTTGCTTCAGCCAAACATAAGGTCTTTGGTGAAGGGTCATAGCGATGTGCTCATGTCTCTCTGACAAAGCATAAGGGTTTCTTTAATATGGCTTTTAGTGAAAGGATGGCTTTCTCTCGGTGATCATGTGTGTTTGAGGTGCTTCGGTATGACATAATGTAATCTCCAAGAGGTCTCCCCGAAATTGATGTGTATCGCCGATACACAGGATGAAAAGGTTACATCGGTAAGAGTTGAAGTTTGCGGCATGTGGTCTTGGTGAGTTTGGATTGTCTTACTGATCGCCAACTAAGTGAACACTTCGGTAAGACTTATGGGCTTCATTGTAAAGTCTTGGTGAGCCCGTCGGGTCTTGCCGACAAGTCTTATGAGTGACTTTCGGCGAGATGTTAGATTTGTCTTGGTGACCTAAGGATAAAGGCATGCGATATCGGTGAGATTGGGTTTTCGATAAGAGGTCTCGGCGAGTGACCTTCGGTCTCGCCGATGGAAAACAAAAAGGTCCTTGTCGACATGAGAATTGTCTTGTCTTGGCGACACTCATTATGAATGAAGATTTTTGGTGAAACACGATGTGGTCTACGTGAGGTCTCCCCGATATCACAGAGCTATAGTGAAACACAAAGGGAACATGCAGATGCTTCTTATCTTTGGTGTAACAAGAAATATGTTATAGCCACATACAATTTGATTGTGAGGGCTCTCATTGAAACATAAAATGATCTACAGGACATCTCCCCAACTCGGATAGGTCACGGTGAAGGAGAATAACACCCACGGAGCGATTAGTGATTGAATTTCCTTCGGCATAACTGCTAGATTGTCTCGCCGACTGTTTCACTGGTGAAAAATAGAAATTCAAATACTATGGCCTACATGTAAATTGCAAAAATAACCATTGCTAGCCAACTTGATTAGAGCCCTAATTCTATGGAAGGCTGACATGGAACTTCAATATGATTTATTTTCCTGATGCTGGTGTATAAATAGGCATTTTGTAATTGTAAAATCATCACCAGTCATTAGATATTCGATACACAGCAAGTAGATATAGTGGAATAAAATTATCAGATTAGAGACTATTGTTTTATGATTTTAGAATGGAGGTATTTATGAAAATCAGTTGATGTTGCTGCATTTCTCTGGTGTCAATTATTTGTTGAATTTAATGAAAGTATTGCTAAGTTTTCTCCAAGATTGAGGCTTTTTGGTTGTTTGAATTGATATGACAAGTTTATATATAATTCATCAGTGCACATTTGTTGTATCTGTGTGATTGATTGATTGGTTCTTTCAAGCAAAGATTAAATCCTTTTAGTTAATCACAGTAATGAGAGAAAATCATCTAGATTGTTCAAGTAGAGCTTCGTAATTACATTTTGCATGTTTATACAAGTTGTAAACATAATATATGCTAGATAGTTTGAGTTTCTCTAGAGAAGTGTTGATCATCTTGATCTCATGTGACTGCATACCCAACAAGGCATTGGTCTCTGCACTTCATCATTTTGAACTCATTTTGTTTCTTTATATTTGTTAATTGAACATTTTAGGATTTAGATCAGAAGATTACTATTGTTGTCAAGTTTTTTTTCATTTGTTCACTTCCATCTGCCATTGTGGACAAATCATTGCAAGAGGGATAATCATAAGTTAAGTTTTCCCAATTCAGAAAGGTACACCCGCCTAGGTTTGGCAACACTTGAAGAGTAGAAGGTTGAGTTCTCTTGACCTTGTCTATTACCCTAAAATGTATCAAGAGATTGGTAGCCTCTTGAGGTATCTTTACCTACGTTTTTGAGAGCTAACACCTTCTAAACCCTTATCCAATTGTTTTAGTTTCTCCATAGGAACATGGGAAATGGTGGCCTCAAAGTCCACATGAATTTTAGGTTGTGAGGAATTCATGGGTAATGTATGATGAGGTATGGAATCTAAAATGGATTGAGTATGTGTAATACCTTGTAAAAAAGAGTTATAGGACTCAGGCTCCACAATCATTTTATTTATAATGTAAGAGTCCATAAATTGCAAAGTGCAGCTCATGGGGTATTAGAAGTAGGACACTATGTCGTGAAGCTCATATGAGTTTCAAAACACTTAAGTAAGCTTACTATGCAAGGAAAGTATAGGATTGTCACAAAAAAAGCAATAGATTGTAGAACCAAAAAATAGAACCACATAATAAACACATAAACAAACTTGTGATCCAAATCTGCATGAAATTTGACAGTTCTAAGGTATGGTGCACCCTAGACTAGAAAGTTGTTTTTGCTAAATTCAAAATTTGAATTTGTTCTAAAGTATTTAAGTATATTATTTTGTGATGGTTCATGTCCGACTATAAATAAATTTCTAGAAATTGATAGAATTATAATTTTTGCAATGTGAAATACAACTATACAAGAAATTTTCAAAATTCTCAATCAACAAATACAATTGGAAATGTAATTTTTAGACTATAAAGTAAAAAAAATTAGTGATATTAACTTGAAAAATCTATAAATTGAAATAATTTTATGTTTTTGCAACAATAACAATGCACTTTTTCTACTTTTCTCACTATATGCATATGCCTAAATAAATTCTTTGAACACTTTCATATTTGATATGACCTAATGTAAATTTAATAATACAAGTATGCACTAGATATTCTTTGCAATGACTCAAATAAACCCTAGCTATCTTATAAATGCAAAATGCAATTCAATTTTTTACTTTTTAAATGCTTTTTATGAAAAGTATGCATGCACTAATGATGAATGCAAACAACCTAAGGTATTATTCAAATTTTAAATGATATGCTTTAAATTTCATTATTTTTAAACTGTTTAAAATAGTTAGCTTCACAAAAAAGGTTTGATTGGGAAACGGGATCTAGGGTAAAAACTACACTCTTCCCAAATTTTAGGGGATTAAAAGTGATCTCAAATATCCACTTGGCTATAAGCCTTGATGTAAGATCCAAAATAATGGATCATGGTTTTAATCCACTATTTTGTGGGGGTGATGATGTGATATAGATGCTTGTTAATTGAATAATTTTTAGGATGTAATGATATAACTATGTAAATTATGGAAATGACAAACTATTATGATTTTTAAGAAATTGAATGCAACAATATAGAAACACATTCCAAAAACATAAAGGGTAGACACAAAGGCATCTAGGGTCAAAATTTGGTGATGAATCTGATTCTAGCATGTTGTATGCCCTAGACTATCCTCTTATTTTTTGAAATCTAAAAATATAGGCTTGAGGTCCCTAGTTGGTAGCTCATGTTCTTTGGGAATGTGCAAGATCACCATTGAAAAAATAGGCCCTTAAGTGGCAATTTTTTTTAGAAAAATCAAAGTTAGGCAATTTGACGTAAAAATTTGAATAAGTTATCTATATTTTTTCAAAAATATGTAAGAATAGAATCTATAACAAATTGAATGTACATAGTTTCTTAACTACTAGGTTTATTTAAGAAAAACAAAAATCTATTTGGTGAAATTTTGAAATTTCAATTAGTACTTAAATTTGGGAAAGTATAAGAAGTAGGTGTCTGTCTGACCACCTAACCACAATAAAATGATAATATTTTTTTATAAGATTTTAGATACAAGTATAGGACTCATGTCCCGATGTGATGCATATTTTTTGTTAACTTTTTTCCAAGTAAATAATTAATTATGAATTTTTTATTATAAATTTTAAAAAATATATAAACTTGTATGTCTAACACCTTAACTTGGTCAAAAATTCATAAAATTCAAGTTTTCTTTTTTAATCCTATAGTATTCTAAGCATATAATGTGATGCATGTTTTGGATTTAAAAAATGTGATATCGTTTGAAAGCTATAGATGTTTTTAAATCACCTATCAATCAAAACTTTAGTCATAATTCAAATAGAAAATGAATAATAATTATTTATTAAATTCAAAGTAAATAATAATTTATATTGGTGGAAAACTAAGATCTCCTTTAAAAACCCTTTTCGTTTCATCAATTTTGGGTAAAAAAAAGTTGCCAGCCACATACCCATCATATTGCCACTTTTTGGCCCATCATGATCTTGCACATGCCCCTTTTGAGGTCACTATCGAAGCTTTGTCTATTGATGAGAAAATACAATTTATGTGGCTTGAAAACTTGAAGGGTTTTAATGCATGGATCAACAATTAGTCCTTAATCTTCCTCCACTTATCTTTAGATTTAAAAATCTACACACATGAAATAAGGGGAAGGTTATGCCATATAGGGGCTTGCATAAGTCAAATCCCACTTTGGTATTTCTATCTCCACAATGGATATGATGATATGGAAAGAGAGTTTACCCTAAGTAGGGTAGAGGTTAAATAATAAATAATCAATGATTGAAAAATTGATGCAAATCACCACTCAGATCAGCCTTACTTGATGGACTAAAGTCATGTACTCATCACCTTCAAGAAGAATTTGATAGCTTGATTTCATGTGTTGCAATCATTAGTGCTCACAAAACAAATGAACATAAAACTTGAATGAACTCACATAAAAATATGATGAATGATTGACATGATGCTTGACATGAATAAATACTTCAATAATGCGAGTAATCCTACTCTTGACTCTCTTGAATGATTTTTTAAGTAAAATATTTGCACTCTAAAATTGCTAGGATTAAAATTGTAAAAATACTTTGTATTTATATGCAATAATGATGGCCAAAAAATAAATTGAAATTTTCAAAATCATAAAATACTGAAATTGACATATTAAAAGTGGAGCCAAAATTAGCGAGTCTAGGGTGTGGGGGGGTAGTAGACCAGTCCCATCCTTTTCAAGGACAACAGTATTGAGGGAAAAATATTAAATGCATAGTTTCATTTCCCATGTTTGATTTACAAAACATTTATAAAATAGGAAATTAAATGCATAATTAGGTTCAAACACATAGGGGGAGATAAACCTAGTGTGAAATTATCAAAGGTGACAATTTTTGATGCTACAACTAAGATTCCTTACATCATAATTTTTTTTGTCTTCTCAGCTCTTTTTTGGTTTATCCATTCATCTTCTCTATAGTGATTAGGGATGCAGTATTTTGAGAGGGTGTAGAATTTATTTTATCATGTGGGACTACCTCTAATTTGCTACAATAGGGTGTATTTTAGATTGATTTATAATTTTTCTTTGGTTGGGTTTCTATTTTCAAAATTTCTTCATTATACAAGAGTATTTTATCTCTACCATGTTTAGTGATTTTCTCTTTAGAGAATTATTTCAATTTTGAATCCTCTTCTTTCTTCCTCAACATTCTTACATATTAGCATAGATTTATTTTTCCTATGACTCTTGAAAAACCTTCAAAAAGAAATGTAGATTTGAAATCATCTACCTTTTCTTACTAATATTTGAATAATTTATCAAAATTTTCATCCAATGAAACCTAACTTTCTACCATCAAAATTTCTTCTCTTATTGTAGAGTAAACCTTTTCCTACAATTTTAATATCCTTTTCAAATTTGAATCTACCCTCATATTTAAATTTTTTATGAAATTTCTCCTTTAACTTTCCCACTTCTTCAAACCTATTCATTATCTCTTCATTCCCATATATTTCATTTTGATGTTGTTGCATTTTTATCCCTATATCAATAAAATGACCTATAATTTCAACATCTATTGAGGTGTTGGTGTTACCACCTCTATTCCTATCATTATCATCTCCTACAAAGATCATTATACCATCTACTAGATCTATAAAAAATCTAATTATTCATAGGATGGAAGGAAAAATAGCTTTGATACCACTATCACGAATCCACCCAAATATTTATGCAATTATTTTGGGTTATTTAATTTTAGGTGTTTGTCATACAAAAATGGTCCCTTTTCATTTTCATGACATTTTAGGTCTTGTTTCATGGTGTTGGAACTATTTTGCTTTGATTTTATGTTGCAACATGGCTTGAAAATGCTTATTTAGGTACTAAAATTCAAAGAACGATGTCTTGTGAAGGTGTTGTGAAGTGTTGTAAGACATTTATACATTCTTCTAGACTCTATTAATTGCAATTCACCTAAAAATCACCTTTATATTCATCAAGTCCTATTTTGAAGTGTTGTAACAATATTTCACGCTTTTATAGGCACATATTCACTATTTCACTTTTTCATGCTTTATTTGACCCCTTTATGCTCTCATATGCTTAATTAAGTGTATTTTTGAGTATTATCCCAACAAACAACATTAAATACAACATATTTCCCAACATACATTTTCAGGTCCTTGGTGGGACCCATTCGCCATGGGTGGCGAATGAGTCCCCCTTGGCCCCAAATTCAAAATATTTTAAATTTCCTTTCCAGATTTTATTCAAAAAAACTTGATGTTGGCCTATGATGAGGTATGAAAGGGTAACTAAGGCACACGTATGTATAAATAAGTGATTTTCATCTCATTTCAACCCCCATTCATCAAGTTCACTTATTCACCTATTCATTCAAGCATTCAAGCATTTTACATCTTTTCAAGCACTATTCAAGCACTTTGAAGCATCCATTGACATTACTTTAGACTTACATCATCAAGGGTTTGGTAAGTTAATAGCAATTGCATGTTGTTAGTTTATCATTCCTTTGCATTTCATTATTTTATTAAAGGTTTGATTACCAAAAGCGAGGTTCGACCAAGACAAACCCCTATTCACTAACCTTAAACCATTTTCCCCTATTGCATGTTTGTTTGTAGCTTCTTGAATTGAATATTGGTTTATAAGTCAACTAGGTGCTTCAAGTCAACTCAAGTCTATTTCAAGCTTGGAGAAGGTTTTCTATCCATTGTCTGCAGAATTGACTTCGCCAACCTGACAAGTAGTGATTTCCAAATTTGGTGTTGCAGAGCTGTGTAGACACCTAAAAATGACCTAGGCTTGCAAGCTTCATGTTTACCACTTTCGTCCTAGCATAATTGTGACATTTAATTATGTCCTTGGTCCACATTCGACTATTGATTAAATAATTCATAATTATTTAATTAATTCATGTCCTTTATTCTTCATGATTATTAAATAAATAAATTTCATTTATTTATTAAATACATCATTAATTGTCTAAGTCTTCCCTTAATTAAATATATTTCTTAATTTATTTAATTTCCTTTCTTCATTAATGCTTCTTGATAATTATTAAATAAATGAATTTCATTTATTTATTTGATATGTCACTAATTGTCACAATTAAATAAATTTATTAATTTATTTAATTATTCAGTCTTATCTTCCAAATTAAATAATTATTTTTAATTATTTAATTACTAATTTCACTTTTCTCTCATTTTAAATAAATGAAAATATTTAAAATGATTTCATTTTATTAACTTTCACTCTTTTTAGTAAATAATCTGAAAAAGATTATTCACTTGTCACACAAAATCATTATTTTGAATTAATTAAATTCAAAAAGATACCAATCTTCCAAAAATCAAGTAATCGGGTAGATTCTTGATTTTCCAAATCTGATCTTCAGTTCAAATCTTATCTTCTTGATTTTTCGAATCTCGCAAATCAGACAATCTTTATCTTCTTGATTTTTGAAAATCTCTATTTTCTAATTAATATTATCTCATTTATTCTCCACCATCGATCCAATTATCTGAGATATTATTTTTACCATTCGATTAATGATTTTGCCTTAACCCTAATTAGGGATTCTCAGACTTAATCTGGACCTTTTATTTTAGGTTCTTGTCATCAATTAATCTCATCCGTCCACTCAAAATTGTGTTTTCTATAAAAGACAATTTTGCTCATAATTTCGGGATTCGACAACTTGATTTTTAAGATAGGCATTATAGTCATTTGGCATTAGTAGTCATTATTTTCATTTTGTCATATCGTCATAGACATAGGCATAATTTTGTAAATCCTTCAACATTTGCATAGGAATTTGGCATTATTATAGGTTGCTCAATTTGAAATCTGAGGGCCTCATTGACTTGCTGCAAACTAGAAGGTGCTATGAAGGTGAAGCATGGAAGGAAAGGAAGGTATAATTGTCCTTTATTTTGATTTTCCATTGTTCTTGATAGCCTCTTTGGATTTTTTATGTTATTGAGCTAATCATCTAACAATCTAATTTTTCCATTGATTACATTGGTGAACCCGACATATTTGGACAAATAAAAAAAACCATTTTTGGAGTTGGTTTCTTTTTGTTGCAGGTTTTGTTTGCTTTTTGTTGCAGGTTTGCATCATTGTGGATAAAGCTATAGTTTCCAAAGACATGACCATAACTTTCAAACGGCTACATATTTTCTCACAAAATTTGTTTTGCAGCTTGGGGACAACATCACGCACTTTCATTCCAAAAATTAGATTTTTTGGATTTGTTTTTCATTTTTTATAAATTTTTTTCTATTTTTAATAAAAAATTAATTTCGAGAGCAAATAATCAAATTTTTCTGATATGTTTACATTTCTGAAAAAATCTCTAAATGTTAATAGGGGTCTACTCTTTATATTTTAAATTTGGATGCGGGATTATTAGTCAAAAAATAGATCTTTTAAAATCTAGGTTTAAAAACGATTTGCTTAGATCTAACTCATGGTTGCAGATCTACTCACAATTTTTTTTTTGCAGATTTGGGATGACATCAAAAGACTCCAGTAAAACAATTGGAATTTTTAGAGCTTTTTGTATTTTTTATAATTTTTTTATGATTTTTCATAAAAAATTAATTTCAGGTGTAAAACAACAAATGTTTATGATTTATTTACATTTTTGGAAACCTCTTGAGATTTTACATAGGATTTATTCTCTATATTTTTCATTTTACTATCAAAAAAATTTCTAAAAATCAGATTTGTTGTGACTAGATAACTCTCTAATAGTTGTGACTAATCTTCGTTTGCAGCGTGTGGTAGTTACTATTCGTGTGTCGAAGATCATTTCATAGAAGACTACTAATTCATTGTCTGTAGGTTCGAATGTCAAAGATGAAATAAGAAAACAATGTGCTTGTCTTTTTATAGATTAGCAAACATTTCATTTTGGGGCACATAAAAAGAACTTTCATGTTTGTTTTGCTTGACTGTGTTTGCAAAATGGTAGGTGAGTATGCTCTCACCTTGTGAAAACTTAGTGATCAGAAAACCAAACCCATTTTATCTGTTTTTACCCTTCACAATTTGGTATATTAGAGTATCCTCTCCCCTTGCGCATTTGTGCAATCCTAGGTGTAAGAGAAACGGTTACTGACTCTAGAACTTGGGCCTATTCTGGTGGGAAAAAGTACTCACCCCAGGAAGACTCAGACCGGTAGCACCCTGACACCGAGGGACTTCCAGCTAGTATATAAAAGTGGGTTCTTGGGGAAAGCCCAAGAATCACGAGTGTGGTTCCAACGAGATGGATCCGAAAGGGGACTCTTGCCGCATGGATCATGCCCCACGAACGGAATGCCCAAATTAAAAACCTCTTGTTTTAGTGTCCAACCGTTCTATTGGTCATTGTTTGGTATAGTGCAGGGTACAATATCATGCCCGAAGACACTCACTACTGATCCCCTTGAGTAGAGATAGTAGTTCTTGGGAAGTCACTACCCAAGAATTCAAATTTGGTGTGCTCGAATGATGTTAATGAGCCGTGGAGGGGAGCCAATGCCACCAAAATTCTAAGCTATCCACTCTCGAGAAGGAAAGGTGTTTATCACCAATCTGGGGTATATCAGTGGGCTATACCATGTATACAAACCCTTGGCCTATTGGCCTTTTAGGATTTTACTTGTCTTATGCGTGATTGCTTACACCCAAAACATTGTGCTTGTCAAGTGCTTGTTGGATTACTCAAACATTATACACAACATTCACAAATCTGGACACAAACAATCGACCTTAGACAACTCGTACTTTTCAACAAAACATCAAAAAATAATCTCAGTCCCCATTTTGAACTTAGACTTTGCATTGTTCATCTTAGTCATCATTTTGAACCTAGTCTTGGCATTTATAACATTAAGTCCTTATTCAAACATCATCATCTTAGTCCTCATATTGGCCTTGACAACCTTGTCATCTTGCATTAATCATTTCCTTAGGAAAACGTCATCATTATCTTGCATTGTCATCCTTTATTCCAAAAATACAAAAAAATTAGTGGCATAACTTGTCATCTTAGTCTTCATTGTCCTTTGGCATTAGTCATTTTCTTTAGACAACATTGTCATATTGCATCCCTTATTGTCAAAAATCCAAAAACATAGTCTTGCTTTGTCATCCTTTATCCAAAAAATCCAAAAAACATAGGCTAGTGCCATCCTTGCATTTACTTGTCATTCTCATCATCCTCATCTGAGAAAATCCCTTTTACGGTTGAGACTAGGCTTCAAGGACAACAACGACAAATGACAAACTTTGGACAAGATTCCAATCCCAACATCGACAATAACACTTATGACACAAACCAACATTGGACTTTTTCCGACCCATTTCACAACATGAACATGCAATATTCCATGAACATTCCATCTTCATCACAAATTTTTTTTGAACCATTCATACAAAGAGACCAAAATGGACGAGTATATTTCAAAGACATAGAAGCTGCAGCACAAAATCCTAATATATTCTCCTTTGTAAAAAAGTCAGTCTTACGTGACCCTCAAAGGTATCTAGCCATGCTTTTGGACGAAGGGGCTAAGTTACCACAAGGCTTTGACATAAATACTTTGCCACCTCCATCCATCTACCCTCACCATCAACAGTCACTTGACATAACTCCTACCAGTAATTCACAACAAATGTCCACTTATCACCCTTATCCTAACCTTGACAAGGGAAGTCAATTATCCGCTAGTCCATTCCATGTCTCCACATCATATGCTAATCCTTCACCTATCAATCCCGCCCAAGTCTACATGCCTTATCAACCATCTACCAACTCATGTCAAGTCCCCACATCATACCATACCGATCTGGTCCAAGTCTCCACATCCTATTTCAATCAACCTTACACCAATCCAATCGAAGTCTCCATGTCATATCCTTGTCCTTCAATAGTTAATCCAGTCCAAGAATCCATGTCATATCCGGTCCAAGTCTCCACGTTATACCCTTGTCCTTCACATACTAGTCCAATGCAAGTACCCATGTCATATCCTAGTCCTTCACATACTAGTCTCGTCCAAGTCCCCACGTCCTGTCCTAGTCTGTCATTCATTAATCCTTTTCAAGTCATCCCATCACATGCCACATCTAGTCATGAATTTTTTTTCATTACTCAAAGTCACATCCCATTGTCTACACTTGAGGATACATGTCAAAACGAAAGCCCAAAGCATGACCTTATAATGTCACCCTCATGTTAAGAACAACGTAGTCCATCCCATGACCCTATCTTAAACTCCATTCAAGGATTCTTGCAAGACAATCATGACATCCAAAGTACACCTACCATTGACCAAGAAGTCCAAGACGATCCACTCCTTGACCTTTATGCCATTCATGATCAAACACTTGCTGACCCTATAAAGGCCTTGACTATTGACACTTCCCAAGATGAGACACTTGCCTCCATTACACACAGAGAATATTCCTCAAGCACAAGAGTATTCCAATATGGACATATTTGAAAATGATCAAGCTATAGCTGAATTTACTGGACTCTATGACACTAAACATAATGATGGCTTTGACATTGCCTTCGAAGCACCAACATAATTATTTGAACCTGACATGTCGCATGACTAGACCAAAGATATCAGTCAAGAATATGTCCAACATGACAATGAAGATAAGACACGTTATCAACTAGGGTCATCTATCTTTGTCAGAGCAGGCTTTCTTGCAGACAAAAATATTACAAGTGACAGTGTCCATAGACATCATGATGGGTTAGCATCTTGCTTTCAAAACAATAAATACTCCATCGCAAATAGAATCTGTCAAAGCATGCAATATCAAGGCAAAGGACTAGACATACACGAGCAAGGAATTCTAGAACCAATACAGCTTTAGAAAAATTACAGACATCAAGTTCTTGGTTATTCCTCAGACAACAAATCAAACGATGCTAGTGGTACCTCCTCGATACTGGGGGAAACCTTGTTAGATACAAATGTCAAAATGGAGTCCATGAGAAATCCTTGTCATAAGATTGCTGCCAACACCCCCTCCACCCACACCATAAACCATCATTCTATCATGAATCAACCTCCCCTTTGGGACCAACAAAAACAAAAGTCTTACAAATCAAAAGATCAAAATCAAATGTCAAAGGCCATTGAATCAAACAAAAGGAAAAGTGGACAAATGAAATTAAAATGGATCCCAAAGAAAGATGGATCAAACAAAGACACCAAGTCAAATACAAAAGTCAATCACAATGTGGAGCCACAAGATAAGAGGACTCCCACATATAACACATGTCCACCTCCTTCAAAATGGTCATGAATCAGGGCATATAAAAGTATTGGTTCCAAATACCATCCCTCCAAAATCTGTCATCCACCATCCAAAGTTTGGAAAATAAAAATTTATTCATCCAAATATCCAAACAATCTTTCCACGTCTACCATCATTCCTCATAACCCTACATCTCGTTTAAATTCCAATGATCCCACGTCACAAATCCGTCACATCATGGCAGCAACTCTTTACCACAAGGACTCTCATGGCACTCTATTGCGATGTGCATATTTTGATAAGGCCAACTCTAGTATCAGAAAGGATCACAATGACATTGATCAGTTGTATACAAGTGCTACGATCCTGACAAGACAACTACTTCAGATAGGACATTATTGGCATATCATGGCACCAGTATCTACATCGACACTGGCAATGGATTCAGAATAGTCAGTGGTCATCTAAAGCATCCAGGCTATCCACAGAATTAGAAATACAAAAAAAATAAAAAAATTGAAAATGATAAAAATCGTCACCCTCATGAAAACTTGGCAAACAGGCGTCTTGGTGACACCAAAAAAATAAAAATGTCAAGAAAATAGTAAAGAGAAAAATTTCATCCAATGGTGAAAACTTGGAAAACAGGTGCCTTGGATAAGTACCATGATAAAAACCTAGAAAACAGGTGTCATGTGTAAAATAAATCATCTATGTGGACTCTTACACTTGGGGGCAAGTCGTTTCATATCCTAGGCCTTCCTCAGTGGCATTGGCATCCAACCATTTAGCCCATATCATTCCCACCTATCCTGGTCTTGACATAAAACTAGCACACATAAATCATGCTTTGGGAAAACTCTTGACATGTCTATCCTTCGATCATACACGATTCATGAAACATCATGTCATTGACTGTCATAGTCTTATTGTCCTTATATGACATAGTCCTCGAAAATCATATGACAATTCCATTAGTCTCATGTCTCCCATCTTTTACCAAGGCCACCCCATATCCTTTCATGCCTATCACCTATCTTGGCTTTTCTTGTCAAACGGTCTAAGGATAATCATCATCCCATCTAGTCCTAACCAAGTCATTCCAAATGCAACGAGTCTAATTCATACAAGCACATTATCCAAAATTTTACTTGACTGCGTTCCTGGCCCGGCTGTAGACCTCCATACTTTTGTCACTTTATCGTCATCGTCCTCATGTTGTTTCAAGATGCGTCCTTCCCATGCCAAACAATGTTGTCATCACCTATCAATTGGTATTCAGCTTAACTAGGGGCACAATCATGTTTGTCCTTGGATTATCATGTGTAAAAATCAATCATATGCATTTGTCACGATCCTCTTAAATGTCAAAATCCAAAAAACATCATAAAATATCTTGAAAAAAGACAAAAACATCATAAAATGTCCTGAAAAAAGACAAAAACATCATAAAATGTCTTAAAAAAAGACAAAAACATCATAAAACATCCTGAAGAAAAACACAAAAACATCCAAATCAATGTCAAAATCCTAAAAATGGAGTCAAAGTTAGTCAAGTCAATCAGTCCTTGTCATCTGTCTGAACTACGTTGTCTCTGTGCATTTGCTATGTAAGCAAGACTCATACTTGGGTCCCCGGGACACTAGGTCAGTCCTTTTAGGTTGGTCAAAATAAAATCATGGCATTTGTCACAATCGTCACATTAGTCAAATAAGTCAGACATAGTCAAACTCGAACACAAGACAGTCATTTGAAACGTCAATGTCAAAATTGGTCAAAATTAGAGAACATAAGCCAATCAATCATACAGTCAACATTAGTCAACTTGCCAAAACATATTAGTCAAAACAATGTCAGTCTCGTCACTCTTTGGTCCTCTTCAAGATGTGTCCTTGGAGTTAGACCTCATCAAAATGTCCTTTGCCTTTTCAGGATGTGTCCTTCCTGACAATAGGCCCCGTCAAACCGTCAACACCATCAAATTGGCAAAAATCTTAAATGGTGAAAACTGTCAAACCGACAAGAAATCAATCTTTGGCAAACAAACATTTGCAAACAAAATAAAATGGTTGTTAATCTTTCTGGTCTATCTTTTCTTATCTTTTGACTATCTTGGCTATTTTGTCTTATATTTTTACTATCTTGTCTTTTGGTCATGTTACTAGCTACCTCGAGGATGTCCCATGTAGGATTTAGAGGTGCGATGACGTCTCCTGGCCTATTTTATTTTATTTGACTGTTGTCTATGGATTGTCTTGACAAAAAGATTGGGGCAACTTCGCCTTTAGTATGAGTTAGGACATTCCTTGTCTGTGACTATCTGTTTTTCAAGTGGATGACCTTGCACACCTTGGTCTACGTCATATCATGGTGTTTGTTGTCCATTTGTGTCATTTTTACTACCCAATGATGATTAAGAGCAATAAATATTAAAGTCCTATGCCAATGTTTTGAAGGATTTGGTCTAGGAACTAACATGCATCTCCTTTAGTCATGTCATCTTCTCTCGCTCATCTCATATAAGCTTTGCATCCATATCATCATCCATATCTTTTGCACTAATATTCCTTTGTCTCTTCATATTCTAGTCTTCTCATCAATTTCGAGAGCAAATTCATGTTCTTGGAACCTGTCTGTCCTCTCATAGCTACCCTCCTCATCATTCTTCCTCATCTTATTTTGCACTGGGGCATTTTTTGACTTATTTTCTTTGTCACAATGTGACAAGCGACATTATGACAAAGAGGGGCAGAATGTAGACACCTAAAAATGACCTAGGCCTGCAAGCTTCATTTTTACCACTTTCGTCCTAGCATAATTGTGACATTTAATTATGTCCTTGGTCCACATTCGACTATTGATTAAATAATTCATAATTATTTAATTAATTCATGTCCTTTATTCTTCATGATTATGAAATAAATAAATTTTATTTATTTATTAAATACGTCATTAATTGTCTAAGTCTTCCCTTAATTAAATAAATTTCTTAATTTATTTAATTTCTTTTTCATTAATGCTTCCGATTATTAAATAAGTGAATTTCATTTATTTTATTTGTATGTCACTATTATCACAATTAAATAAATTTATTAATTTATTTAATTATTCAGTCTTATCTTCCAAATTAAATAATTATTTTTAATTATTTAATTACTAATTTCACTTTTCTTTCATTTTAAATAAATGAAAATATTTAAAATGATTTCATTTTATTAACTTTCACTCTTTTTAGTAAATAATCTGAAAAAAATTATTTACTTGTCACACAAAATCATCATTTTGAATTAATTAAATTCAAAAAGATACTAATCTTCCAAAAATCAAGTAATCAGGCAAATTCTTGATTTTCCAAATCTGATCTTCAGTTCAAATCTTATCTTCTTGATTTTTTGAATCTCGCAAATTAGACAATCTTTATCTTCTTGATTTTCAAAAATCTCTATTTTCTAATTAATATTATCTCATTTATTCTCCACCGTTGATCCGATTATCTGAGATATTATTTTTACCATTCGATTAATGATTTTTCCCTAACCCTAATTAGGGATTCTTAGACTTAATATGGACCTTTCATTTTAGGTTCTTGTCATCAATTAATCTCATCCGTCCACTCAAAATTGTGTTTTCTATAAAAGAAAATTTTGCTCATAATTTTGGGATCCGACAACTTGATTTTTAAGATAGGCATTATATTCATTTGGCATTAGTAGTCATTATTTTCATTTTGTCATATCGTCATAGACATAGGCATAATTTTGTAAATCCTTCAACATTTGCATAGGGCTTTGGCATTATTATAGGTTGCTCAATTTGAAATCTGAGGGCCTCATTGACTTGCTCCAAACTAGAAGGTGCTATGAAGGTGAAGCATGGAAGGAAAGGAAGGTATAATTGTCTTTTATTTTGATTCTCCATTGTTCTTGATAGCCTCTTTGGATTTTTGATGTTATTGAGCTAATCATCTAACAATCTAATTTTCCTTAGTTACAAGTTGTTTCGTAATTTTTTAGATATTTGGGAGAGGACTAATTCACCACCTATGGTGAATCAGTCCCACCTTAGGACTGAAAATCTAATTTTTGTTAGATTCTAGATCTTGATAGTCAGAAACTTGCTTCCAACAGTTTTTTAGTAGGAGGACTAATTCGCCACCCTAGGCGAGTGAGTCCAACTGTGAAAAAATAGTGATTTCAACCAGCATCCACAACATTCCAGATTCATTAGAATTTTCCCAGGTGCACTCAGATTCACCCTGTTCCTTTCTATTATGAATATTTTCTTCATTTAGTTCATCGTTGCAGTACATAATGTGTTTTCAAACATAGCTTTAATTTCACTTTTACATTTATTTTCATTCATTTAAATCAGTCAATTGCATTTAGTTAACTTCATTTACGTTAGACAACATCACAAATTACATTATTTGAATGAACCATTAGCATTTTAGCTCCTAGATCTCTCCTTTTAGGTGAAAAACTATAGAGGAACAAGAGTTGTCCATAAGAGCCAAAAATCAATAGTTCATTTTGGTGAACCTGACTTTTGAGAACTTTGCATTTCTAATTGCATCCTAGTTTTCTTTTCCATTAACATTCAATTAGTACATGTTTTATTTTTGCATTATAGGACATTTTATCTTGCATTAGTGAAAGCTTCATTTAGATTTCATTTTTGTATTGCGTCTCATTAAAAAAACTAAAAACTTGCATTTTGCATCTATAGAGCATTAAAATCATCTTAAAAATTATGAAAAACACACAAAAACATCATACTGGGATTCATTTGCCACCCAGGGAAAATCAGTCCCTCCACACTTTTTAAATAACATTTGTGCAATCTTTTTGGCATTTTTCTGCATTATTGTTTCTTGTTTCTGCATTCTATTTTACTTTCCAAAATCTCTATTTTTCGTCATTTATTGTATTTTAGTTTATTTGCATCATATAATTTTCTTTCAATAAGTTTTGGAATTCATTAAAATCATTGGTAGACATGTCCAATTGTGCCTTTAGCTGTGACCCTAATGACCTTGAACAACCTCATGCTCCTTTAACTCCTCATGATTTTCCTCCATGTGAAGTAGACATCATTGGAGAAGATGATGCTAGCATGAAAAATTTCTACAATGTTTTCCTTGATAACCTAGAAGCAAATGCAACATTTTTTCCCTCCATGAGGTCACAATACCTTCCCATTGTTGCACCTCCTAATCAATTTTCATACTTACATCTTGAAGTCACTATAGGACCTAAGTTTCCTCCCTCAAGTGGACCTAGTTCCTCTCACCAATCACATTCACAACCCTTTTATGATCACAAAATCACAAACAATCCTATCAACCTTGAAGAGATATATGGTAAAGGATTCATTATCTTAAGTAAACAAGGTTGTGACACAAAATATGAACATGACATCCATCAACTTCTTGAACAACAATCAACTTAAGCACACACAACAGGACTACGATATCAAGATCCTTCTCAACCTTATAGACATCCTCTTCAACCTAGGAGACTTCGAGATGCTAGAACAATGATCTTGAATGCTCCTCCTAACTTAAACATTCTCCTTCCACATGAAAAACAATTATCTCCTCCTAATGACAAGGATGTTAGGATCCCTATAGGTCCTCTTCCTCCTATTCATGAACAAGTAGAATCTAGCAAGAGAAAATGACCTTACAAACTCAAAAAGATCAAGCTTCCCACACATGCTCCACCTGAATGTGAAAGGAAACTTCAACTACTCTTAAATAAAGGTCTTATACTTTAACCACCTATGAATAGGTTGGTTATTCATTTGAAAGACTCTAACGTCCCATTTTTGCAAATATCATCATATTCTTGGACATCAAACAGAAGAATGTCAAACATTGAAGGAAATATTGGGTAAATATCAATTCACTAGTATCGATTGCTTCCCTGTCATACCTTAAAACAATATAAACCCCTTTGTCATGCCATAGATGTAGAATTCCTATTCTCACTATTGCATGATTCTTTTGCATCACCCACCTCAGCTCATTGTTTCCTTTACACTTTGTGGAAGGCAAGAAGTTGTTAGCCTTCTCCTTGTAATGCATTTGTCTTTGTCTCTTAACTATGTTATTCCTTTTTTGCTTAACCATTTAAGATTGAGAAACCAATAACTTAGTTAATGGTTGACTTACATTCGCATTACTTGTCCCTTTGTCCTTTTTTCATTTTCATGTGTGTATCATGATCCCCTGTATCGTGTGTTTGATGTTTTCTCTCTCTTTGTACACTTCTTCTATTTGTATCTCTCTTCTTCTATATGTCATACATTGTCTTTTTCTCTTTGTGTTTTGTGTTCTCCTTTTGGGGATGATGAAAAGCGTAGAGGTGCCCTATGTCTCTTCCATGCTGATCCACAAGGTCCTTGTCTTTTTCTCTTTTTGTTTTGTGCCCTCCTTTTGATGATGATGCAAGGCATTGAGATTAAAATGTCTCCTTCATGTTGACCCAAAAGCTTTTTCCTTTTCTTTTTCCTTTTTATTTTCATTTTGCTTTTGTTTTCCTTTTGGGGACAATGCAAAGCATCGAGACCATAATGTCTCTTCCATTTTGACCCAAAAAAAACTCTCTTTTTCCTTTACTTTTGCTCTCTTTGTGTCATTCTTCTAGTTCTACATGTTTTGGGGAATGATGATAGTTCTGAGCTCTATCATAAAAACATCACAGCAATGAACATACTTACCCCAAATCCATAGATCCCTTATATGTTTGGTGTGCTTTCTTTTTTGGGGGGAAACTCCCTTTCTTCGTGTTTTCTTCCTTGACATGATGCAACCTAACTTCAAAACATATGACTTGGCATAGGGCTTTCTAGGTTGGCTCTCATGTCTTGTTTTCTTTTTACTTTTTCTTTCCTTAGCTACTTTAAATAAATTTCTCATAGAACAATGTGTAGCAATTCCTTTAAAGTGGGGGGAATACATTACCATAATTCATTTGCATTCTTGGTTCCTAGTGCAGCCTTGTCATTTACCTAATGTGTTTGTCATGTTGTGAATGACATTGGGTGTGATTTCCTTCATAAGTGTGATCTTTCTAAGCATATTACATTCCTCTTGGTGGCCCAATGCGACACACTACATCCCCTAAGTTGTGAATATACTATTCTTTTATTGGTCCTCTCTTGGAGACATTAGACACAATGTTCCCTAAGTGATTGACCTTGCATGAACTAAACATGACTCCTTTGAACATCTTTCACATTTTACACTTTTACACTTTACATTTTTGAATTTTACATTTTTACCTTTCTGCCACCTTGCATAACACAACTTGCATGACTATGGTACCTTTGTCTTTTTTTTCATAGCATTTTTCTTTGTGGCACCTTGTTAAAGTTATCAATGGGTATAACTTTAATATGGTTGAGCGGGAAGCCCACCTAGCAGCATGACTTTTCCCCATAGCCACTTTTTGGTCTGTGATTGCATACCAACAACCGTATGTATCTTACCTTTTTGGGATTTCTCACCACACAGAAAACTAGTTATGTGGCCCCAAAGTGAGTACATTTGGGCCTTCTCACCCAACATATCGTCGTGTGTTTTGTCACCCTAGAGTGAGTACACATTCTCTTTTTCAAAAAATCATCCTAGATCTAATCCACAACTAGTTGGATTGATGATCGAAGTTTCATCTGATTCATTTCAACAGTTGCATGCTCCTTTGTTCTTATGTTTAGTTTTCCATGGGATCTTCATCCTGGGGGCTTGATCATCCCTCTTGATTGTTGTCATTCCAACTTGCTAGTGTAAGTGCATTTGATCCCTCCTCTTGATGTTCATGGCTACTTTAGTGTGAGTTTGAAGCAAGTTCATCCTCTCACTAAAGTGGGGGCTAAATGTGCCATAGAAAAATGGCCCCTTATCATTTTCATGGCCTTTTAGGTCTTTTTTATGGTGTTGGAACTACTTTTCTTTTATTTTATGTTGCAACATGGCTTGAACATGCTTATTTAGGTACTAAAATTCAAAGAACGACATCTTGTGAAGGTTTTGTGAAGTGTTGCAAGACATTTCTACATTCTTCTAGACTCTATTAATTATAATTCACCTAAAAATCACCTTTTTATTCATTAACAAGTCCTATTTTGAAGTGTTGTAAAGTCTTGTAACAAGATTTCATGCTTTTCTAGGTATATCTTCACTATTTATCCCTTTTTCATGCTTTATTTTACCCCTTTATTCTCTCATATGCTTAATTAAGTGTATTTTTGAGTATTATCCCAACAAAAAAATTAAATACAACATATTTCCCAGCATACATTTTCAAGTCCTAAGTGTGACCCATTCACCATGGGTGGGAAATGAGTCCCCCTTGGCCCCAAATTCAAAATATTTTAAATTTCCTTTTCACATTTTATTCAAAAACACTTGATGTCAGTCTGTGATGAGGTATTAATGGGTAACTAAGGCACAAGTGTGTATAAATAAGTGATTTTCATCTCATTTCAACCCCCATTCATCAAGTTCATTTATTCATCTATTCATTCAGGCATTCAAGCATTTTACAACATCTTTTCAAGCACTTTGAAGCATCCATTGACATTACTTCAAACTTGCATCATCAAGGGTTTGGTGAGTTAATAGCAATTGCATGTTGTTAGTTTATCATTCCTTTGCATTTCATTATTTTATTAAAGGTTTCATTACCAAAAGTGGGGTTTGACCAAGGCAAACCCCTATTCACTAACCTTGGTAGCCTCTTGTGTGCAAATTTGACAAGATTCTTAGTGTTGAAGATTGGTTTACAAGTCAGCTAGGTGCTTCAAGTCAACTCAAGTCTATTTCAAGCTTGGAGAAGGTTTTTTATCTATTTTTTGCAGAATTGACTTCAACAACCTAACAAGCAATGATTTCTTGATCTGGTGTTGCAAAGTTGTCTCGTGATTTTTTAGAAATTTGGGAGAGGATGGATTCATCACCTATGGTGAATGAGTTCCACTTTAGGACTGAAAATTTGAATTTTGTTAGATTTTGGATACCGACAGACAAAAACTTGCTTCCAATAGTTTTTCACCAGGAGGACTAATTCGCCACCCTAGGCGAATGAATCCCACTATGAAAAATCAATTATTTCAACCAGCATCCAAAACATTCTAGATTCATCAAATTTTTCCCTTGAGGTACACTCAGATTCACCCTGTTCCTTTCTATTTTTCATATTTTCTTCATTTAGTTCATTAATACATTACACATTGTGTTTTCAAACATAGCTTTAATTTCACTTTTTCATTCATTTTCGTTAATTTAAATTAGTCAATTGCATTTAGTTAACTTCATTTAGTTTAGAAAACATCACACATAACATTATTTGAATGAACCATTAGCATTTTGGCTCCTATCTCTCTCCTTTTAGGTTAAAAACCCTAGACAAGCATGAGTTGGCCATAGGAGCCAAAAATGAATGGTTCAAGGTGAGATAGAGGTGGCCCTTGATTACATAAAGGTAGAATATAACAATAATTAATTAAGGAATGATAAGGGAATATTATCACTTTATGACCTCAAAATATGGGTGACACACTTATTTTATTAACTACCTAGTTGAGAAAAAATTAAATATTCTACTATCCTAAATAAACATAATAAGTATATACAATGTTAGTGTGACCAGGAGCACCATCCACAACAAAAATATCCTTCACAAGATAGAGAGAGGAAACACAAGGCCATTCCACCAAGTAAGGAGTGAAAAAATATTGAGATGCATAATTTACATACTATATAGCCTTTTAATGGCAAGTGAAATGCAACGGGTATAAAACTTCCCAATACACAAAAGAAACTACCTGAGAAATTAAATGCAAAACTAATAAGCTATTCTTCCTAAGTAAACTTAAGTAGGAAAATGGTAAAAACCGTTTACTCTAACACCCCCGCTTAAGTGCCACTTAGGGAGAATTATTATGCAAAAATGAAGATGCAATATGGGTCTTGAATACACAACTATGTTAGGTACCCATTTACAATGCAAAAAGGAAATCTCTCACAACCAAAGAAATGGAGAAAAATCATGTGGGAAAAAACCCCTCTCCAAAAGAGAGAAAAGAAAACAAAAATGATGCATGGATGGAGGACTCAATCACACCCCCCAAGGACTAGATACATCATATATATATATAATCAATTCCCTCCCCATAAGAGGGAAAGAGAGACTATATGCCCCTCGAAAATGTGTAATCACTTGCAAAAATTGTAAGTTCTTGAAGATAAAACATGACCCAGTGTCAAAAAACAAATTATCTCCCTTTTGGAAGAAACAAAACCAAATACAAATGCATGTATGCTTCCCATTCTAGATAGGAATAAACAAGTGAAATCCAAATGTAGGATGAAAATATCTCTGAAATCTACTCATGTGTTGTCATGACCTTAAAAGATAATGCCATGAACCAATCAAGAACATTCCCAATCACAACAGAAGGTGGCAAACAAGGTACCATTGTAAATTGATTTTGAAAATTATTTAGAGACTAAGATAGAGTGACAACAGTTGTACAACTATCATCAAATAGGAGGGATATACCCTAAAATATGTCTTCCAATTCAAAAATGTGAGATTCCATGAACAATGAACCAATGTCTAAAAAGTAAGAATCCCAATCATGAAGACAATGAGATAATGGTTGTGATGAATCACTAGACGTGCTCAATGAATCATCAACAAAAAATGAGTGGTCTTGCAAAAAAAGAATGATAGGAGCCTCACTCAATAACTCTGCATAATGAATCACTAAAGGTAAAGGTACATCAACTGTCTCTAATGGAGAATAAGGAACATCTAAAGAACCCTCGTCATCTTCATCTAAAGACTCAGAGTGTTCCAAAACTTTAAACTCCTACATAGTAGCATGATTATAGGGTATTGTTGAATACCCAAGATACTGGGGGGGGTGAATAAGTATCTTCTTAAACTTATTGAACAAACACCATCCAATTGCTCCAATGCATATAACAATAAAGATAAGCAAGAGCATTAATAAAAAATGAAAGTAAACAACATATGAACACCAAGATTTTTACATGGAAAACCCAAAATGGGAAAAACAACGGTGAGGATTAGCTCACAATATAGTATAACCAGTTATAAGATATTACAAAAGGATGGCTCACTACTAAGACTCACTATACAAAATTGGAGACTCGCTACCTACAAAAGATAGAATGAAAAAATGGCTTACAACCAGCAAATGAACTGATAAAATTATACCTAACAATTGCTAATTGAGTTCTTTTGATGCTCAATAAACTGACTTAACACACTTCATCATTTTATCATACTAGTCTTCTTCGCACACTTCAATACTTTGCAAAATCAATCTCAAAACTATCAAACATATATATCTGATTCATCTGCAAGCATCAATTAGGTTGGCCTAATTAGGTGCAACCCTTATTCACCAAAAACAAATTTTAGCTTCAAGCTTGTACAAAAAATTTCCAAAACCAATCCAAATGTGTAGCACACTACAACATGTTGGCATGGACCAAAGATACATCACACATACATCTGCAACACAAAATTAATCCATTACAACATTAGCAATACAGTAGGTCATCTAGAGATAGACCTAATAGCAAAATGCAATCAAGAAAATAATGCCAATTCTCCATACGATCACCTATGCACATGAGATTCTATACATAAAATCTTTCATCATCCAAAAAACCATTTCCCAAAACTGCAAGCAAAGATAATCATCAATGGAGGATTGTAATCCAAAACACTAAAGGATAGTAACTACATACTGGTTCAAATACTCGTCTAGAATACCAGATCAAAATTGAACTTAACCTTGTAGTTGTAACTCATATAACATGGTGACATCAATGACAACAAAAAATATAAAACATGAGATGTTATTTTTCATTTTTTCTAAAAATATCCCCCTTTGTCATTGATGGCAACATGTACCAAAATTTACAAAACTTCCTATGAAAAATACACTCTTTCCCTTTCCTCTTCACAACATTCTCTCACCCTTACAACATTTTCTCTAAAACATTCTCTCCCCATTTGACATCAAGGACAAAGGGTGGTCCAAAAGGAAGTATGAAAACTAAAAAAAAATTACCCAAAGGATGGCAAGCCTTGAAGCTCCTTAAGAATACCTTGCCAAGTTGCATTACCAGTTTCCCAACTCTTCTTTGTAGATAACAACATTCTGTTCAGAGATTCTAATTCCACCAGATTCTCTTCTCCATCATCTGGATTACCAAGAGTTAGATTTATCTTCTCTAATTTCTCTACATTTTCTAAAGCATTGGCAACTAGAGTGTACTCTATTCACACCAGGTCACCTAACTGACCAAATATTTTGATGATATCTTTCTTCTTCTATAGAATAAAGAATTTTTCTCTATGAGTAGAGATGACATTCTTGGTTGTCCTATCTCTATCTTTGGATGCACTATAAGTACTGGAGACAATAGTCAACTGAGACTCAATAGAGTCTATAGAAACATAATTTATATTAATTGATCTTGTGCACTTGATCTTGGTTTACTAACATCAGTTCTACCTAAATCATCTTCTTTACTAACCATTTAATTCAATAACCCTTATTTGATTAAATTCATCATATTTCATATTTTAATTAAATAAATCCACTTTATTTGGTTAAATCATTATCTTCTATTAATTAAATAAATCATTTTATTTGATTAATCCTAATATTCCTCTTTTAATTAGATAAATCCCTCTATTTGATTAAATCATATTGCATCTCCTTTAAATTAAATAAACTAACCTTTATTTGATTTAAGTCTAACATCATCCCTTTTATTTAAATAAATCAAACTTTATTTAATTAAATCTAATATTCATATTCCTCTCATTTTAATTTAAATGAATCTAAAAATCTAAGTCAAAGTGTCAAATAAGCTAATTTCCATCTAAGTTAATCAAATCCTAATTGAATTTAACACTAGTCCATCAAATCATCTAGATTTTGCAACTTGCACAAGTGAATAAATTTAATTGAATTAAAAATTCATTCAAAAAGGCATCTCTTTGGAATATTCCTCCAATTTGAAATCTCCCTCCCAAAAGGACTTGTCCTCCAACATGGCATTTATAACTCTTACATGTCCTTTTTCTTGAGCCAAGTGGCATTAACTCATCTTTCAACCCTTCCTCCACAAGCCATCTTTCAAATTTCAAATTCCACCTAATTGCATTAATTTGCACATTGATCAAAATGTGCTCCAACTCTCTTCAATAGCATGTTGACAAGTGGCACATTCCCATTGGTCTATCTTTATTCCCACATCCTTCATGTTTCTCATCCCTCCATCCTTATTTCCTATAAATAGAAGGCTTCTCTATTGATTTTTGATCCACAACTTTATGCAAAGTTATTATCTACAGGTTTTGAGAAAATTCATCAACACTTCTCTAGCTACTAGCACCTACCCACCTCTTGTGCCAGTTGCAGCTCTGTTACCTATCATTGTTACCTCTCTTGAAAGGGCCTGGACCTACTACCTAGCTTGGTACCTCTCTATTGTCAATGTCTACACTTGAGCCTGAAGCCATTGAATCAAGACATCTCTCTGGTTGGGCTGAGGTGGTGGCGGTGGTGGCAGTGGCTACTAGTCTCTCTGCAGTGGTAGCTAGTCCCTCACAGGTGGTTGCTAGTCTCTGGAAGCATCTCTCTGCTCTGGCTAGTATGGAGGTGGTCCTCCTCCTCCTCCTCCTGCTACAGGAAACTGTCCCCTCCTATCCATCCCACCCTAGGTTCTCTGTTGTGGTAGTATTATCCTTGGAATCATCAATCAGAGTAGAGGCCTGAACCAATCATCATAGGAACATGTAGTGCCTAGATCTTCCTACCCCTTATCATAGGCCCATGGCCTAGCTACCACATGTCTAAAGGAATCCACTGCATTTGATGTTGGGATTGTCTAACCCCATGTCATCTCTCTAGGAGTGTGGGCAAAGATAGTCATGTACTGATCATCTAGGCGGTCCTACATGTCCCCAAACTATTTGGCTACTCGATCGGATGAGTAGCACTCAATCATCGTATGCTCACATCCCTACATGAGTCAATCTTTCCTAACATAAAATAGTTGTTGAACATCATCATACCAGGTTGACATCTGTATCCAAGGTCTCCAAGTAAATGTTTTCATCTCATCTAGAACCCTCCACCAGTGAGGTAGGCCAAGCTATCCTATGTGAGTGAATGTGAGACCATCCTTTTACTGCCAAACTGTTGGTTCATTAGGCTCAACATCAACCACTATGAACCATGGACAGAGCATGACTACGTGCTCCCATGCCCAGATGCGAAAAAGTGTGACTCTGGAACTGATGGCTCTACTGTCACAATACATGAACTCATGCAAATCATTGTATAGTGACGCCAACATCACTGGTCCCCAAGCAAAATAGAACCTCTTGAAGAGCATCTGCTCCCAAGCAAGACCCCATTCTAGACTGAAATATCACCCCTGTTGATCTGGACCTACAATTCCTAAAATAATAGCCACAACAATTAGTTGAAAGGTCGACACCCGACCTCTGTAGTACTCAAGGTCAATCTGAACCTCGGTAAAAAAAATCTCATTTGTCCCCATAATCTCATAGCACACATCAGCATCGACATCCATGTCATATATCACCATCTCATCATGAATGGGAAATCAAAAAATACGCCAGATGTCCTCCAATGTGATGGTCGCCTCACCAGTGGGAAGATGAAATGATGATGTCTCAATGTGCCATCTCTTTGCCAATGCGGTCATCATCGCCAAATGGGTCCTAATGGTAGGCACATAAGCAATGTACCAAAGACCAATCACCCCAAGGTGCTCCTATAGCAACTCATGTAGTCTAGTCAATCTACCAAGCACTGAGGATCATTGCTCGTGTGAATGTATAGGTTCTCTGTCCCCCTACACCCATAAAGCCACAATGTCAAGTCTCATAAAAAGAGTGGATCCCGTTTGAAAATTTGGCAACTAAAATAGCAAAGGCATTGCTATCAACAAAGGCATCGCTATTTGAAAACTCCAAACTGCACCGCTGGAACCCCCTAAACTACAAACTAAGTTGTGACATCATTGTTTGACCGTAGGCATATTTGAGCTAAAACCCAAAATACCTAACTGGAGCATGTCATCGCCATTTGCAATGGCATCACTCTTTAGAGTTTTCAACCCTAAACCCAAACTGCAATGTGGTGTCACAGGTCACAATAGTGGTGCCCTTTGAAGCTGAGCGACAGTAATTTAACCCTTTTAGTGTCGCTATATAGTGATGTTGGACAAGTTTGGCTTTCAAAACCTAATAAATGTGCACAAAAATTGAAATTACAAGTTAGGTTAGGGTCACATATCGGTGGTCCTATGCCTAGAAGTCTCTGGTAGACTCGAACTCGCTTAGAAATGTGTCAGGGAATCACTCATTGCACCATCTCACAAGAATTTCAGAGCTCAAAATGATGAAAATTCTAAAGGCTGAGTGTGCAAATGAATTGAAAGTGCCCCCTTGAGGGCTATTTCAGCATGAAAATTAGGGTTTTTTACTTGTTTTAGCTGTCAAATTAGGGTTTTGTGCCCCCAACCTCATTTTTTCCCAATCAAGGCTCATTTTGAATCTTTTTTCCATGTTTTAGAATGTTTTTGGCATCCTAGAGCCTTTTTGGACCTATTGGGCAGCTTGTCCTCTTTTTTCGCAAGATCACCCAAAAATCCAAATTTTGGTCTGATCTCTCGAGGGGGCAGTATAGCAATGCAATTCTTTCACTGGGGCAATAGTGGGGCATATGAAGAAATAAAAATTAAAATTGAATTCTAATCTTGGGTTATTCTTTGAACCAACACGGTAGGTACATTGCTTGAAAGAGGGGAAAAATGTAGACACGTAATTTATACTCATTGATCTCGTGCACTTCATCCTGGTTTACTAACATCATTTTTTCCTAGATCATCTTCTTTACTAACCATTTAATTGAATAACCCTTATTTTGTTAAATTCGTCATATTTCATCTTTTAATTAAATAAATCCACTTTATTGGATTAAATCATTATCTTCTATTAATTAAATAAATCATTTTATTTGATTAATCGTAATATTCCTCTTTTAATTATATAAATCCCTCTATTTGATTTAAGTCTAACATCATCCCTTTTAATTAAATAAATCAAACATTATTTAATTAAATCTAATATTCATATTCCTCTCATTTTGATTTAAATGAATCAAAAAATCTAAAGTGTCAAATCAACTAATTTCCATCTAAGTTAATCAAATCCTAATTGATTCTAGCACTAATCCATCAAATCCTCTAGATTTTGCAGCTTGCACAAGTAAATCAGTTTAATTGATTTAAAAATTCATTCAAAAGGGCATCAAGTTGGAATATTATTCAAATTTAAAATCTCCCACCCAAAGGCCTTATCCTCCAACTTGAAATTTATGACTCTTACAAGTCCTTTTTTCTTGATCCAAGTGGAAATAACTCCTCTTCCACATCTTCCTCCGCAAGCCAACTTTCAAATTTCAAATTTCCACCTAATAGCATTTATTTGCACATTCATCAAAATATGATCCACCTCTCTTCAATAGCATGTTGACAAGTGACATTTTTTTATTGGTTGATCTTTAGTCCCACATTCATCCTTTTTTCTCATTCTTCCATCCTTCTTTCCTATAAATTATGGAAGTCTCTTCTATTGATTTTGGATCCACAACTTTATGCAAGGTTATTATCTATAGGTTTTGAGAAAATTCATCAACACTTCATCCAAGTTTTCATAGCTTTCATCCATCTTAACTAGGTTATGGTCAAATTTCATCAAGGAGCATCAATCTTCATCAAAGTTCATCAAATATTGCAAGGAATTGGGAAAGGGATACTTTCCACATCAAAGTAGCACCAATTCCCCCATAGGATTGAGGGTTTGAATGTTTTGAGTAAGATTTAGTAGCTTTTATTTGATATTATTTGCTTTGTTTCTTGTTCTTTAAATTTGAATGAATTGCATGGGGAATGATTGTTTTAGATGTATTTGATGACTAACATTGTTGTGTTTTTCTATGTTTGAGCAAGTCTAGATCAACCATTCACAGAGTCCATGAGATCTTTGATGTTCTAAGTGGCATCTAGCCACTTTATGTAGTAAGAAAATATAGTATTTGCTTCAGATTCATAGGCCTATACAACTTCTAGACTTTTTTCAACATTAGTGTATACTATAGTACACTTATCATGAAGTTCCAAGAGTCTCTTCTTTGCAATTTTCTCTTCAACTTCTCTCCTTGTCTTCTCACCTAGTACAAAGGCATACTCCTTAAAGGAGTCTAATAATAGTTTCAAATTCTCTACCAGAGTGAGAGATGTATCCATTGAAGTACCAGGTGTGGCCTCTTGTAAAGGTTTAAGAGCATCATCAATAAGCTATGTTCCTTTCTAATGTGTTTCTAGAATTTCTCTTCTCCTAGATGGATGCAATGCATCCCCTAACACCAACTTATGAACAAGAGAAATTTTATCCAAGTCCACACTGCCATAAATCATGGGAAGTTGTAGAAGTTCTGAAGGAATCACCAGATGGAACTTGATTTGCTTGGATAGAAATCCTTTCAATGCATCATCACCAGAGGAGGATTCTCTAGGGGACGTTTGAGATTCTACAACCTACCTTTGATCTTCTTCATTCTTTTCAGTAGATTCCCCATTTTTCTCTTCTTCCTCTACTCTTTCTTTTTCCTCTACCTTCTCTTCTTCTTCTACTTTCTCTTCTTCTTCATCTTTGTCTCTATTTCCTTCTCCTCATTCATTTCACCTTTATCTTTTTCTCCTTCAGGATTATCTTTTTCACCTTCATCTTTATCATTTTCTTCTTCAACATGATCCAGAGGGACATCATCATGTTTCTCTAGCTCAACTTCCCCCTCATTCTATATCTCCATCTTTGAAGGATTGAATTTGAAACACCTATATCCGGAGGGATATCTACATCATTTGTTTCTAGGGGAATGCCTATATCACTTATACCAGAAGTAATGTCTTCCTTAGCCTCTACAAAAACTTCTCCATATTTGGGTGCATAACTGGATGGGAGTGCACCAAACATACCATATTTTTCAGCCATAACCTTGTGCAGTCTCTTTCCTTATCTTCTTTATCTACTTCATGTCCTTTCCCATTAAAGTGTTCACTCTTTTCTTCATCTGGAACATCTTTGAACAAACCTTCTTTAGAGTTTACAAATCATTCAGGGTCAAAGAGGGCCCAAGTTTCTCAAAAACATCATTTTTTATCTTCTCTTCTAAATCAACAAACTTTGATCTTCTTTTCATCAAGGCTTCTAAAAACTTTTTAGGAACATTGTTCTTCACATAATCACAACTAGCTTCTAGAGTGATCACATATTGAATAATAGCTAAAATCAAAGTTTTTTTTTCCTCTATACCTACTTGATCATAAATTTTTGTAGTAGGTTGTAGCATATCTTCAAAGTGTATCAAGCTATTCATCAAATTTTCCAATCTAAGAGGGGAATCAAGTCTTACCAAAGGGGCCTTCTATTCTTCTTGGTTTGAAGAGGCTTTATCTGACACCTTTTCCTTATTTGAATATGATTTGGTGTGCACATGAACACCAAAACCCTATTCTTCATCTTCTTTGAAGGATGATACATAATGAAATCTCTTATTGCCAACACTTGATTCCTGAGAGGCACCTTCACTAGAGGACATGCTTCCTCTTCTCTTTCTTACCAACTTTTCTATAGGGTCTTCCTCCTCTTCCTCTTTCTCTTTAGTGATGCTAAGATTCTTTTCCCTTGTAGCTTTTTCTTGCTGTCCTCTCTTGCCAGGTACCATCAGAGGAGTCTCTTTCCTCTTACCAAATCTTGTATTGGGTCTGGAAGGAGTCAGACCTTTACCTTTATTAGAAGCACTAGGTTCAACCTTCATTGCAAGGGTTGCAAATGGTTTTGAAGGAGTAGTCCTGCCAGATCTCCTTGGTCCTAATGATTCTCTAGCCATTTGTTCTCCCATGGCCCTACCTTGTGCAATTTGTTCATTAGTGAAACCAGCCTCTCTAAGATTTTAATCTACATTCTTTCCTATTATGGGATTCCTATGCTCCAAGTGAACTTCCATGGATTTTTCTGCATAAGTGCAAACTCTAGGTTCACTGGAATCTTTTGAAATTTTCAACAATACTTGCACATATCCTTTGAATTGATCCTCTATAATCTCATACCCCAAAGGTTGAATCCATACAGTCTATATTTCAACAGCTTCAATCATGCACTCATCAAAAGAGACATGAAATATTATGTCATTCTTGAATTTTTCAACAAAACTCTTAGGAATCCTTTCTCTTTCATTCATGTTTCTCTTGAATACAACAAATAATTTTGTTAGAGCATTATCTTGAGCTTTCAAATCACCCAAATTGTGTATATAGTCAAAGATTTGATGTGAAACCGGTCTAGATGAATCCCAAAACACTACATCATCTCTTATGCGAAGTTTCTTAAGGAAATAAAATAGAAAACAAAAAATCAAGGAGTCAAATTTAAAAGCATATTTATTTTCTTGGGTCATCTTCAAGTTCTCAAACAACTACTACCAAAGAAGTTCACACAAATCATAATATGCACAATTAACTACCATATCGTAACCAGTGTAAATTGTTGTACATAGTAGATACAAAGTTCTCTCTATTAGTGAAGTAAATTTTGTGCCTGATCATTGTAACAACATACTTCATAGTAGGATTAGCGATAGGTTTTGTAGTAAGAGACCTCTTGTCATATGTGGCTCTAGTGAGTTCCATCACCACTTCATTCTTTATAGCTTTCAACATTGGTACCGGTCTGGTGTCATAGAGTTTGATAACTACCTTAATTAGTTCCTTGGTTATAAGATGAGGTCTTTCAATCCAAAAGAACTTGGCATGCATTCTGCTGAGAGCTAGTTTTGCATACTTGTCATCAATAGTGGAGCTGAAATTAGGAAATTAATTCCATCTATCCAATTTCTTTGCAACAATATTTGAATACTCAAGTTTTATCAAGAAATCATCCTTGATGAGCTCATTCTGCCATATTTCTATCAATTTACTATGATTGTACTCCACATTCTTAACTCAAATATACATTCTAGTGTCTCTGGTTAGCATAACCCTATGAGGAATCGATGAGAAGGAACCCAGAGGGTCGTCTTCGAAAACCTTCATAGAATAGTTCTTTTATGATGGTCTAGGTCTGTTTGACACACTTATGACTACAGGGGTTTCCATTTCTCCACAAATCAAGCTCAAATGATTTTAGAACAATGATTTATGCAAACCCAGAATAGCACATGAGAATAAAATACCTTTTTCCTTCATGAGAACTAGAACTAGGGTTTGGACAACTCACTCTTCAAATCACCTCAAGAACGCTCCAAATTTCTCTCTAAAATTTTTAACTGTACAAGTGATTGAAATTCCATACAAAATCACTTTATAAACCAATGACCTTCCCTAATTCACATTAAATGCAACAGATTTCAAAAAGTTGATAAAAAAACTTCTCTCTACACTGAAAACCCTAATTTGCTCTGAAAAATGAACATGCCTGCACTTTATCTTCTGGTTCCTTTTGTATAACCTATTTCTATCCATTACTTACAACATATCTTTGTGCCAAAGAATGACATGACAAATATCTAGGGGCTTCAAATTTTTTTTTGTTAAAGCTCCCCCTAAGACCATGATAGGTCTAATTCCTAGAGGAATTATCTACATCAGATGGGGGAACATACACATCTGATGTTTCAGGCTCTTCTTTCTTCTTCCATATCTTGTTTATTTATTTCTTAACCTAATTCTTGTAAATTTTCTTCATTGGTTCATTCTTCTTTACCGTATTAGTTACTTTCCCCTTTTACTTTTGCAAGGTCTTGAAATGTGTCTAGGTTTGTTGTAGTTGTAGCAAACAACATTTCTTTGATTTGTTTGACCTCCATTTACCCTTGACCTGGATTGATTTTCTTTATGTTCAAACTTATTACATGTATAGCAATAGCCAGCAAAATATTGATTCATTCTTCCTCCATTAACCCAATTCATCACCTAAGTTCTACATTCACTAGCTCTATGTCCAACTTTCTTGCATGCAAAACATTCTCCAAAGAAGGAACCAACAAACTGATTCATTCTACTTCTACACTTTGTTTCCTTGTGACCAAATTTATTACATGAAAAGAAAACATCATTGAAAGATGGATACCTTTGGTCATTTGGTTGTCTAATAGGAAATATTCTAGCAAAGTTTCTTGCATTTCTTTTATGCTTCCCTTTATATTGAGTCTTTTGATTATCCATTATGTTTGAGGTCTGCACAACCTTAGAGCTTTCATCGACTTCAATTCCCAAACCACCTTTTTCTTTAGTACATTTCTACCCTGCAATCAACTCATTGAGCTTGGTGGAGCTTGTCTTGAAATTATCTTCATAGAGTTTTGCTTTCTCCATATCCTCTTTTAGGTTCACCACTTCTTGTTCAAGCCTTATGCATTCATCAGTCTTGCTTTGCACCACTGTATTTAGGCATTCTTCAATTCTCTTATTTTCCTCCACTTGCACCTTCAATCTAATAACCTCTTCATTAGCTTGTTTTAATTGCTCACTCACTTATCTATGTCTTTCTTTGAATTTATTCAATTTCTCTTTCAATTTACAGATGCATTCATTTGTGGCATCAAGATTTTCTTTCAAATCTCTATTTTCACTTTCAACATTGCCAAGATCTTCAAGAGTAGCTCAGAATTCTTCTTTATCCTTCATTTGTTCAATCTTCAAGATCTTCCTCAAGTTGTTAGGCTTATTTAGAGGAACCAAGCTCTATTACCAATTGTTGAATACCCAAGATACTAAGAGGGGGTGATTCAGTATCTTCTTAAACTTATTGAACAAACACCATCCAATTGCTTCAATGCCTATAACAATAAATATAAGCAAGAGCATTAACATAGCATGAAAGTACACAACACATGAACACCACAATTTTTACGTGGAAAACCAAAAATGGGAAAAACCACAGTGAGGATTAGATCACAATATAATATAATTGGTTATAAGTTATTACAAAAGGTTGGCTCACTGCCAGGACTCACTATAAAGTTAGACTTAACAAGTGTTGATTCAATTCCTTTAATACTCAATAAGCTAACTTAACACACTTCATCATGTATGTACATACTAGTCTTCTTTGCACACTTCAATACTTCACACAAACATTATCAAAACTATCCAACATATATATCTGATTCATCCACAAGCATCAATTATGTCGGCCTAATTAGGTGCAATCCTTATTCACCAAAAATCAATTGTTGGCCTCAAGCTTATACAAAAACTTTCCAAAAAAATCCAAATGTGTAGCACACTACAACATGTCATCATGGACCAAAGATAGGTCACACATGCATCCGCAACACAAAATTAATCCATTACAACATCAAAAATACATTAGGTCGGCCAAATAGACCTAATAGCAAAATGTAATCAACAAAATAATGCCAATTCTCCATATGAGCACCTATGCACATGATATTCTAGACATACAAGCTTCCATCATCCAGAAACCATTTCCCAAAACTGAAAGCAAATATAATCATTAGTAGAGGACTGCAAACCAGAATACCAAAGGATAGTAACTGCATACCGGGTCAGATACCAGTCCATAATACCGTATTAAACTTGAACTTAACCTTGCAATTGTAAGTCATATACCATAGTGACATCAATGACAACACAAAAGTTGAAAAATGAGATGTTATTCATCCTTGTAATAGGTATCCTGTCTGAGAAATTGAGAGGCTCAAAACAAATTGAAACAAGATCATCTGGGAATAGCTAAGTATCAAGATCTCCATGTATTTCCCATATTTTAGTGCAAAGAATATATGGACACTCAAAATGACCAATAGCATCCAAAGTGGCATCATTAGTATGCATTGCAAAAAATCTTAGGAAATGATCCCTTTTGCAATTCCATGCAAATTTCTTACTATCATTACCAAGAAGGGGAACAAGATTATACACATGTGGCAACAAATGAATCCGTCTGATATGTTTAATGATACCATCTCTCCATTTTTCATAGTTTCCCCTTTTCAACATAATCATGCCAGGATGAATTGAAAACCCCATAATCAACTATGACAAATCTCCAAAAATATAAAAAATAATATAATAAAATAAATAATGACAATAACCTTAAACAACAATTAGAAACTCCCAAATACTAAAATTGAAGCCTTCTCAAAATACTTTAGGAAGCAATAATGCGAAAAAGGGCTAAGAATCAAGGAACTCCAAAGAGCACATAATACCAATATTGAACTTCAATAGATTAAAAGCATTGCCAAACAAAAAAATATGAGAGAAATTCCTCAACCACTACAAAGGTGACTAAAATACCTTTTTGTTGATATTTGGTTTGCAAAAATGGCCTTCGTTTGCAAAAGACATGAAAAAATCAAAAAAGGCCTATAGAGGCATTTTCGACATCTTCTAGAGCTCTTGGTCACACCATATGACAACAAAATGCACAAGGGATAAAAATTGAGCCTCTCGAACCAAGTTAAATCCAAATCGCTAGGTTCAAGCACAAGGACCAGGTCATGCCACCAAGCAGCCAATCACCAAGCAACTTACACTTCAAGGAAAATCATGTGTGCATGAAATAGGACCTTCCACTAGTCACATGAGCCTTTTCTCACAGTATGCTTATTATTATGCTATGATACCATGTTAGTGTGAACCCAAGATTACCAACTGCAACAAAAATTTCCTTCATAAGATAGAGAGAGGCAACGCAAGGCTATTTCACCAAATAAGGAGTGAAAAAATATTAAGATGCATAATTTACATACTATACAACCTTATAAAGGAAAGTGAAATGCAACAAGTATAAAAATTCCTGATATAAGAAATAAACTATTGGGAATAGGATGCCATTTAATTGCAATCCTAAATATATTTCATGTATCTTCTAAGTCCTTGGAAAACATTCTCCAACTCTAAGATTAGAAAAGGATTAAATTTGAATGAAATGAACATGTAAATTGACATTTGTAATTAATTCTAAATGAAAGGAACATGTGGGGACTCACAAGAAGAGCTCCTACAAAATAGGAGCACATGGGGCACCCACATGGAAGGTGGAACTCACCTTGAGTTAAGTTAATTGTTTGGAGAAAAAATAACACTTTAGTAATGCATGTAAAGATCCTAGAAGTTAGGGATTGATGTTTATATGCATGGAATCTAGTTAAGTTCAATTGAATTAAATTAAATTAAATTCAGTTCAGTTACTTGTATCAGTTCAGTTCAATTCAATTTAGTTATGGTTTAGTTATCTTTAGTTGCATGTAGTTAGTTTGAGTTGCATGTTAGTTAACAGAGGTTGACTTGAATTGCATGCTAATGACTTGTGTTGCATGAAATATAATCGGTGACTAGTTTTAGTTAACAAGGGATGATCAATCATGCATGATATTTGCATGAATGGTGGAGGGATATGTTTCAGTTATCAGAGATTGACGTGGACCCACCTTGGGCACCCAAGTTGGCATCTTGGAGTTAACAATTTTGCATGAGAAGATATTTTATAAGGCTAAGTTAAGTGGGCCTATTCTTGGGCACCAACTTTGAGGAGGAGCTTACAAGATATCTTCAGAATCAACGATGAGTTAGCAATTCATTTTTGGATGCCTAAATTGATAAAGGACTTAGTTTGACATTGTTTTTTCATGGAAGAACTCTACTTGCAAATAATAGGCATAGGTTTTGTGAGATAAGCTTTGTGCTTTGTAATTATAAACTCTTTGGAGTTTGCAAGGCTCGTTATTGTCTATAGATTGCAGCAAGTTGAAGATAGTTTTATCAGATTTATTGTAGGTTGTGAAGAAGAATTGTTGAAGGAGAAAGAAGCATCTCAAACAAGGATTGATAAAGAATTATTGTAATCTTATTCTAAGGTTAAATAATGCAAGCACTATTGATTTTGGTGGTGGAGTTTTTTCCCGAAAGGGTTTCTCCATGGTATATGTTGTGTCACTTCTATCTTTTGGTCTTATTCTTCTACAATCTTCTGTCTATTTCTACAAATGGTATAATGAATCTAAACAGATAATCATCCACAAAGAATTTGTAACAAAGAACACTTATTTAGATCAATTGTATAATAGTTTTACAAGTTTTAAAGCTACATAATTAAATCCAATTTCAACAGAAACTACCCAAGAACCATTTACTCTAACATACAATATAACACAAGTAAGATATAAATTATCCTAAGTGAAGCATTATACTACACCAAAAAACATTATTTTAAAATAAATAAAGTTTTAACCAATATTATTGACCATATATTATGGATACATATTCATATAGGACCAAACAATATGATGGGATTTAATCCTAGATAAGGTAGAATGGTGCAATCTATAATATGTTAGTACAATATCTAATAGAGATTGGTCATAAGTTAAAAATCCAATATCCTATATTGGATTCTAGACCCTAACTATTAGTTGTAGTAAAATAAAAAATCAACATCAATAGCTCAAAATCAATATGGTGTTTGAAATAGGCAAGTGTATTCTATAACGGAAATGGATCATATTCTTCTATATATATATCTATATGAGATTGAATGTTGATAAAATAAATGAGCAATAGTGTGCTCTTTAGTTTAGTTGGTTCAAAATTAATGGAAAGCGAATTTTAAAACATGGGTTGGGTCATGATAGGAATCCTATCCAAGGAACATAATTACACCATCATTCTTGCATGAAACATATAAATAATTGATAAATGAGTTGTAAATATAAATATAAGCTAAAATGATTAGATAGAAGAACTAGTAACTTTATATGATTTTATACTAATTTCATTTCAATTAACTACTAAATTGACACACTTAAAATATAGTTAAAATTGATATAAAATAAATGAAAAAAATGAATTTTTTATTTTTTTTCTCTATAATTCTATTATCTCTTAATTTTATTCAACTTTATTTATTTAATATAATATTAATTGCTTACTTGCAGTATCATTTAATTAAATCTATATCATTCATCATGCAATATAATTGTTATAGAAGTTAATATTATATACAAGAACATGAATACATTTATTATGAGAAAAATAAAACAATACATTTGTGGCCTTCGTTAACATTTCAGGCCAAAATTCTATATTTTAAAGTCAAAGAAAACATAATTTATGTTTTTTTAATAAAAACAAAATAAAATAAAATATCAGTTTACACAAACCTATTCGAATATAAAACCATTTCTTGTAAAGAGTTCTATTTTATTCTTTCTGTGTAAAACTGATACAGAGAATCTTTACATAACCACTCTCACCATAAATAACCGATACATAGATAAACCAACACAGTGATTTAAACTCCTCTAAAAAAGAATCGATCTATCAACATTTGTTGTAACCACAAACCACAAGACAGCAATTCAAATCCCAACCAACTTCTGAGAAAGATTATTTCAAATCGCCTCCCATCAATGAGAATAACATTTCATTTTAGCCGCGTCAAACACAAAATAGCCAAACATATAACAAACTACCTGCACCAGATCCGTCTCTAATACGCAGAACAATAATCCAAGATATCTTATATAAAATCTGTAGATGCTAGTTATATAATGAAAAAAGCTAACAGCTTGGATGATATGAACTTGCTTTAAAGATGTCCACTCTCTTTTAAAACTACCTGCATTGGGAAAATATTTTCGTTGTTCGAGAATAGATCTATTGTTTCTAGCCTATGTTTTCAGTTGGCAAATGAATAACAATTTGTGGCAATGTTCTTTCACCTGATGTCCGTTGATCCATTGCATTCTGGGTCACCCACAACAATATTCTTCGTGGATTCGAGTAGTATCTAGTCATCCGGTCTCTTATGAAATACCCATTAACAGCACTTGTATTGTATTGTTCTCTGCAACATTTGCTGATGAATTATTTCTTCGAACATTTTCTTCAACATTTTGTGAATTTGTTGCATTTGAGTGTTGTGCACTGGTATTGTTCCCTGCTGATGAATTATTTGCTCGAATATTCTCTTCCACATTTTGTGAATTTAATGCATTTGAAATTCGTGCAATTGTTCTGCACAGAGGACAACTGTTATGTGAATATAACCACATATCAATACATTCTGTATGAAAGCTGTGATTACAGTTAGGTAATAACCTACATATTTCATTTTCTACTATTTCTGATAGACAAATTGAACATTCAATCTTCTCCTTGATAATATGTGATTTGTACACAAATACTGGGAGAGGATTCAGGGCTTCCCAATCCAATCCCATAATGGGCATCCTTCTCAATTGCTCTCCTAGAAGATACGATCGGTTAGATCTCGTTCTCTCATTCAGACAAGCTCTGTAAAGAATCAAAAACATAATGAGAAAGCACACTACTACTATGGCTTCCTTATGATCTAGAAGAACTAGAAGGAAATGCTTAACAGAATTCGCCATGACGATTGAGACACCACTCAGAATAGCTAAAGTAAACTCTAGTTTATGTATCCTTCTCCCGTCTTTCGCTGTAGGTTATCGCCGATGGTTACAAAATCTTCAAGTCAAACTTCGGAAACGTGCATGGAATTGGGGAGGTAAATACTAAATAGGCAGACGGGAAGGGAGACAAGTGGAGGTGGTAAAATGGAATTATCTAGAAAACACTCACTGTACAGTGATACTTTTAAGATGGGCAAATAATACAATGACACTTAAAGCTAGGTTAAAGTACCATAGATTATGGGGACTCAACGATGTTTTGAGTTCTGATTGCATGATTCTCTCCACATGCATGGTGATTGGTTTTCCAGCTGTGAATAGACTGGTTACAAAGAAGCAGTTGCATGTATATTAGTAGGGCTCTAGGAAATCAGCAATTCACGGTCGAAAATTCAACAATTTACAGCGGGAAAATTTACTCCATGACAAATCTACTTGAAGGAAAATTCATCGCATTAAAAGTTTGGGATTAATTTTTGCGAGTGGTGAATTTTCTTTGAAGTGAATTTGTCATGAAGTGAATTTTCCCATTAAAATCATAAAATCACATTTGCTACAATTCCATTAATATTGATTATGATCTATTTTTTCTTTTTTTTGAAAGACTTTGTATCATACCTAAATTGCAGGAGCCATAGGCTGAAAGCTGGACTTACTGAATGGTCCCATGGGGGGCTTGGGCTTCTATTTTCATGGATCAAGCGGTCCCATGAAGAAAAAAAAATTATGCTACAGGATTAATTGGAATCTTTTCCTGGAAAATAGCAGCCCCTACCTTTTAGGACTGCAAATTTCAGCGGGTGAAATTGAGGTGGGGCTAGAAATTACCCCTACAACTTAGGAATTTTTTAGTAATTTTTTTCTACCAGTTGTCTATCACTTAAAATTTTAAATTACTAAAAACACCAAAAAAATGAGAGAATTTTTATTTATTTATTAATTTTTATCAAAATACTCTAGTTTGTTCCTTAAATTTTGGAGCTCAAGCTTTTAAGCTGAATTGCAAAACTCAATTCATGGGACCACCAACTTTAAAATATTCCTAAAAACTCTCGGCAACACCCACTGAAATTTTTTAGGAAGTCCCCTCCATGGAACCGTACCCTTAACCAGCACAACTGTTAACCAGCACAACTGTTTAGGTAGCTGGTGTAGCCCCTTTTCCTTTTCACTGTCCATTTTCGTTGAAATAACACTCGCCATTAACTATTTGAATTCAAACTACGCCTGCGTGAAAGTACGGTGGATGCTAGTTTTATCTCGTTTTCATTTGATCTCATTTCTATTTTGCATACATGTCTTGCTCCATGGCCATGACAGAACTAACTTGCCACTCGAAACAGGGCTTCATTGGAGATCGAAACAGGGCTTCATTGGAGATTTATGTTTGATAATGCTGCCACAATCATTTTGAGATGTGGATATTTTTCCTATAGAAGGGCGATTCATTGGCTTCTGTTTATGCAAATGGTTGCTGCAGGGAGACAATGGGAACTTCAAAACAGAGTATGGACACCCATCAAACATAATGGAAGGGGGATTAGAGTCAGATATTACAGTTGGAAATGCTCTGCTAAATATGTATGCAAAACGTGGAAGCATAGACACGGCACGTGGACTGTAGGATGCCAGGAAATGTGGTCTCAAGGAATGCTATGATTGCAGGATATGCACAAAATGCGTTCCTTGAAAAGGATATAGAAACTTCAGTCAAATGTAATTGGCAGGTGTAAAGCCATATTCCGCAATCTCTGCCAACATCATCCCTGCCTGTGCGAAAATTAGAGCTTTGGAACGGGGTGTGGGCATCCATCTCGGAATAAAGGAAAGATGAATTGTATCAGATGTTGTAGCTGCAACTGCCCTGGTAGACATGTATGCAAAGTGTGGAAGCATTGATAAGGCATGCGAACTGTTTAACAGAATGCCATGATTGGGGGATATTTAAAACGTGGAAGCATAGACAAGGCACCCGAACTGTTTAAAGCGCACTCTTCTCATGGAATGCCCTCATTGTAGGATATTAAGAAAATGGATTTGTTGGAAAGGTTTTAGAAACTTGCAACCAAATGCAATTCCAGGTGTAAAATCAGACTCTACAACCTTTACCAACATCCTCCCAGCCTGCGCAAAATGAGATCTTGGAATAGGGTATGGACATCCATTAAAGGATAGGGGAATTGTTTCAGAGGTAGATACAACTGCTCTGATAGACATTTATTCAAAAAGAAGCCACATATCCCTAAGTAATTTTGATACTATAGATAATTGTAGTTACAGTTTACCATACAAACTAGTGAAGAATACCTGTGTTTAATAGAGTTGAGGAAGGTTTAGATGGTGTATATGCTTAGGTTGAAACTAGTGAAATAATTGTTTTGTGGAAGTGTAGTATGTACATGTGATTTGTGATGATATTGAATTGTGACAATCTATGTCCAAACTAGATTTCTCAATTTAATGTTGGATAGTGTTTACTCATACCCATACAAGTACTACCACTATCCTTGTCATCCTATGACAACTCTAGATTTATAGTGTGATTTTCCCTTCCATTACCATTCCACTCCCTCTTACCTCTTACTCTCTTTAGAAATCCTCCATTCTATCCATGCTTCTCATACCACTACTACCCACACTTCTAAACCTTCAATAAACTAGTGAAGTAGTTTGATCAACTCAAGAAGAAAGTGGATATTATGTCTATAGCTCTAACTGAGCTATTGCATAAAATCCTTTACATTACACACCTTTCACATTGGAGGTTGTTACACCCATTTTCAATTGGCTTTATTGTAGCTACATTTAATTGATATTTTGGAAAAGGTGGTCACAATGTTCACCTACAAGCTTTCAATGGTACATGTCTAGCTATTACATATTCAAAGATAAAGTCTTTAATTATTTTTCATAAATCCTAAGGACTATGCCCTTGAATACTTCTAATCCTTAGCTCCTATTTCTATCTGTTATTTTGATGAGCTAGCCACCACTTTCTTACAACACTTATGTGCAAATATGGGTTTAGAAACAACTAACTAATCTAACTAAATGATCCTTTAGACATAATGAGTTTATTAATGACTATGGAGTTAGCTTCCCACATTTATGTGTAAGAATTTGTGTGTGCATGTAAAAAATATTGAACTTGAACTATTTGAATCTAATGGTTGGAAATTTGGGGCTTCTCCAGTTCCTCCAACCCTTCAAAATGTCATAAGAATAATACATTCGAAAAGAAAATGAAATGCAATTGTTTAAAACTAGTTACATTCAAATGTCTACTACATCTAATTTTGTATCATTCAAACATTAAGGGCCTAGGAAATTTACAAAGCTTAGCAAAAGCATTGAATAAAGTTATTCAAACCTTCATAATAATTTGGTCAGCCTTGATTCCATAAATCTATTGGATTTCTCTGGAAGATTATCCAAGAATTACAATGAATAAAATTTCCATAAAGTTAATGGACACCATACATACACTTGTATGGTATTTGAGCATAAAATAATAGATTTCATTGATAATAATGTGGTTCATGTTGATGGTGTGGATGATGGGAGAAATTATTTAGTTTCTCCACTAAAATAAATTGGAATTTTTATGCTAATATTTTTCCATTGCATACACAATCTAACAATATTGAACACTAATAGGTATTCAAGCATCCTAATAATTCTATGATGTATACACATATGAGTGAATATCTTATGGATACAAAGCATGTTTGTTCTTCTTTGCATACTTCTACAAATACATTTATGGATATTACTCATAAAATTTCACCTACATATGTACCTTCAAAAAATCGTGTGTTATGAGGAGATCCAAAACCTCAATTATTATTGTCCACTTTATGGTCATGGTTTTCTTCATGGTCTACAATGTGAACGTATTCACATTGATCTAGGTAATTAGTATAACATATGCATAAAAGAATTTTGATATAATTGAAAATTTAGCATCAAACAATTATACAAATTTATCTATTGCTCTAAACATAACCAATGGAATTCTTTTGGACACTTTGGAATTTCCCTTCTGCTTGACATGGGAATTAAGAAGGTGGATGATTTTTTCATATTATTGGTTAGATTTTATATTTTACTTAGGAGACCTTAGTTACAATAATTAAAAGTGATACACTCTATGATACATCAATGCCTAAAATATGTTTGTGAATATAAAATTATGGAAGTGATAAGAGATACATATGTACCTATTTTCAAGTTAACTACTTCAAACTTGAAAATTATGTTGCCAATCTCAATTATATTTGTTATTGCTACAAATGCTTAAAGAACATAGTAGAAGCTCCTTATGAAACCAAAGATAGAATTGATTAATTATAACAAATGCATATGCAACAAAAGAATCAAGAAAAAAATAAAAGAGGAGATAAAGAGAAAATGAAACCCTCTTCATTTCCTCCTAATACTCCTTTAGCACAAAAACCAACTTTTAAATCATGTCCTCTACCAATAAAGAAAGAATAACATAATTTTATTCCTTCATATGTACCAAAGAAAGGATAATTTCCTCCTTATGGTCCAAAGAAGAATAAGAAAGCAACTTTCAAAAATCCCATTTCCACCTCTTATAAGGTGCTACTTACTTATGGGTTCTAAAGAAAAATTACAATATATTCAAAAAGAACAAGTGAATCTAAATCCACAAGTACAATAACAATATTAAAAAGGCTCTTTCTCCTATTCTACTGTATCAAGTAGATTTAATGACATCATATTATGTTGAGATTCAAAACATTAAAGGTGGTTGCAAACCACATAAATAAGATGAGAACACTATATTAGATTATAATTCATCTAATATTATTGCTTGAGATTTCGAGATTTTGTACTCTACACACATGTTTATATACTTTATATTATTTTTATGGTGTCCCCCATTTGGGAGGCATATCTTTTGACATTTTTCACTATCCTTCTATATTGATAAATAAACTTCAATACTTCTCTATAGGATTGCAATTATAATGATTATATTTAGCTTTTTTATCACATTTTACTAACATAATATTTATCATGATTATTGCAATATTTCTCCATGATATTCCACATGATTCAAATTATTATGATTACATTTTAGATTCAAGTCACTTCACACTTGAAAATGATGTTGGAAATTTTAGATTCAAGTCACTTCACACTTGAAAATGATGTTGGACACTCTCAAGGACATTTTTCATTACTATAGGTGTAAGGAGCATAAAATAGTTATTTCTTGTGAACCCAAATATAAAATTTATTAATTAAACCAAATGTATCTATGAAAAGTAACCAATAAAAAAATCAATAAGTAGGAAAAATAAGGAGAAAATGAAGCCCACTTCATTGCCTCCTAATGGTCCTAAGCACAAAAACCAACTTATAAACCTTGTTCTCTACTAATAAAGGAAGATAAATATAATTTCATTCCTTTATATATATTAAAATAAGGAATATTTCATCTTTATGCTTTGAAGAAGAATAAGAAAGAAACTTTCAACAATCCTAATGCCACCTTATTTGAAGATACTACTTCAACATGGGTTCTAGAGAAAAATAAAAAATATAAAAAAAATAATTGATCCTTCCACATTCCTAAACTCATTTAATTGAACTAATCTCATTGAATCTCACTTATTGCTAAAATCCTATGATAAAATCCTATCCATCCATTTGTTCTAGAAAATCCCAAGCCTCCACCTTAAACATGTGATCTACATGTGTGAGGGGACACTTGCTATGTCTCTCTTCCCATTGGATCTCTAACATATCTAATAGAGTTCACATGTCTCCATCCCTTATTCCCTTGTGATCTCACATATGTGAGAGGATTCAAATGTTCCATGATATTTCCCTATGTATTCTCACACATGTTTGAGAGGACACTTTGCATTCTCACGCATGTATCATAGTACACATCAAAATCCTTCTTCCATATCACATGTGTGAGAGCACACTTGTCATAATCCTCTCTTTCCCATGGCCTTTTTTTCATATGTATGCGAGGATTAAATCTCATCCCTTAGATCTATTCAAACCAATCCTATCCATTCAAATCTCTTTATCCTCTTCCTCTCTATGTGTACCAATGAAATGATTCCACTTGGAGGATTTTTGTTCACTCTAAGCTCTCAAACATTCCTATCCTTCGATCATCAAATAAATTCCTAACCCTTGATTCTCCATCCTCAACACCTATAAATCAAATCATCCTCAATCCATTTGAATAAAATCTATCCATTCCAAAGTCATGTTATCAAATTGAAGAGCAAACATATACCATCAACTTATCTAAGAGCACATCAATAGGATTCTAGTGAGATCATTGAATATTTATCAATGTTTTGGGTGCTTCACCCTCTCATGTAGAGGCAAGCTGCAAAGGTTCTTGTTTGTTGCATTGAAATCTTGTTTCTCATATATAAACAAGCTAAAATTGAATCTACATATCACCTTTAAAATTCAAGATAAATTATTTATGAGAGCACAACCTAAAAGGAATATCAAAATTGTATACATATAGCCCCTATTGAAATTCTTGAACAAATAAGGCTAGTTTCCTACACACATGTTGTACCATCACACCTATGTAGAATATATGATGCCTTATATGCCTCTAGGTTGCAAAATTATCCTTCTAAACTAAATCATGTGATTAACTAGTTTTTATTACAAATATATGTAGATATCAAACTTTAGGTAGAACCTATTGCAAGTATGAGAAAGTTTGGTGGTGTTGTCATTAATGTTATCATTGATGTCAAAACAATTCAATATGTTGTAGATTGTGCATGTATAGTTGATATGCTATTGAGATGTTGTGAGTACATGGAGCTATCTTTATGATGTTGCAGATGTGCTGAATTGATGAGTTTCCAAGTGATTTTGAGAAAATTAATAAAGAGTGAAGTCAAAGTTATGTATGTGTTCATAATGTGCTCTGGTATATGCTCCACATTTCTCCTATGTTGATCCTATGTTTGTGTGGATATAAAGGGTTTTTTTCAGTGACCTAATGGTGATATCTACTAATTTGTAGCTTTTGGTTTAATGGAATGTGAAAGTTGTGTTCACCGGTGTGTGAACTATTCTGGCAGAGTTGGCTTTCTGTGGACAAGGAGAAATTTTTTTGATCCGTAGTCCTTTGCTATTTTGTTTTAGTTCTTGCAGATCTGGAATATGTCTTGTAATGGTGTTCTTTAGGTTCTGGAAAAGATGTTTATGGTTTGGTTATCTAGAAATTGAGTTTTAGAGTTGAACCTATATATGTCTGCATAGTCTGGATGGACTGATGGAAGGAATTTTGTGTTTGAAGATTGTTACACTTGTTGTGGATGTATTTGGAACTATCTAAAATGTGTTCTTGTGCATGATGAAGCATGTTATGTCATCCACATGTTATCTTCTTGCTGGGAAGCATGTACTTCAATGTTCATTTGTGTTTTCATTATGTTTGGCTAACCTGGTGTCTACACTTCATATGAAGAATTAAAATTTAATTACGGAAGCATGTGATTGATCCGAGACATTATTTTTAGTCTTGGTTAAGTATTTAATTGGTCCACTAGATCATTCCTTTCCACCATGGGAATGTTGAGTTTCTGACCTAACTTGAATTTATGAAATGAAGCATATGTGGCTAACCTTGGAGAAATTTTCTAAAGTTGAAGATGGTATAAATGCAAGTTGAGATGCGAAGAATTGGATGATGTAAAGTAGCGAAGTAAGCCAAAAGTGAAGAGCAGAATTGTGCAAAAGTGAGTTGAGGCAGCAACACTTCATTGTGTTAGATTCTTGAAGGCAGTGAGATGTAGGTTTCTACAATATTCTGATCAAGGTTGTAGATGTGTGTAAATTGTTATGGTGGATATTTTCTTTTCTTTTCTATCAATAGGTAGTGAGCCTCCCTATTGGATAGTGAGTCCTTTCTATACGTGGTGAGACTTTGTATCTGGACAATGAGTCCTCTTCTGGGCAGTGAGCCCTTGGTAGTGAGCCTTTTTATTCATTTTTTTTATCTCTTTATAGTGTGAGTTGATCCTCACCATGGTTTTTCCCTCAATGGGTTTTCCATGTAAAATCTGGTGTTCTTTGTGTTGATTTTTCTTTCTGTTATTTGCATTTCATGTTTATACTTAATAACAGAATAGTGTGGTTGTGAAGTTAATAAGTGTTGAAGTCTTGAGTTTAAATTTGGTGACAATTAATTCACCCCCCTCTTAGTTGTCCTGCACCTTTTAACAATTGGTATAGAGCTTTGTTTCCTTCGTGTTAGAGCTTAAATACTTAAGGAAGATTCGATGGCGCATAAGTTGGTGATCCCTATGTTTGATGGATCTAATTACAGTGACTAGAAAGTGTAGATGAGAGGATATATTATCTCACTTGGTTAAAAGACCTGGAAGGCTATTGATACAAAGTATATTGCTTCGATAGGTGGTCTTACTACTGCAGATGAGGTTTCTATTTATGAGGAAAATGAAAAGGTGAGGTATGCTATTTTCAGTGCTCTATCTATAATTGAGTGAATTGAGTTTCTTTCTTTGTGCATTGCTCATGAAGTTTGGAAGAAATTGGAAGATATTTATGAAGGAAATGATAGAGTGAAATTACAAATAAGCTGACAGCAAAGCGAAGATATGAGAATTTAAAAATGGAAGAAGGTGAAGAGTTTGCAAGCTATTTCCAGAGGGTTGAACTTGCAGCAAATGATGTTAGGAATCAAGGGGGAAAACTGGTTGATGAAGATATAAAATTGAGAACATTTTAATAACTCTACCTAAGTATTACAGTGATAAGATCTCAGTTATTGAAGAAATGTATGATCCTAAGAAGTGTACTAAAGAAGAGCTATTTGGAACCTTGCCTACATTTGAGATGAGAAAGTTTGGAAAGAAAGAGGAAAAGATAGAAACAACAATTAAAGAAACAAAGGTTGAGGATGATCCGGATAGTGATGGTTTTGATAAGTTGGAAGAAAGCTTTACCAGGAAGTTGAAGAAAGGTACTGATAAGTATAAAGGTATGTTTCCCTTTAAATGTTTCAGTTGTGGAAATATTGGTCATTATGCTTCAAGATGTCTGAATAGAGTTGTACATAAGAAGAACAAGGATCATAAAGATAAAGATAAAAAGGATAAGAAATATAAGAAGTTGTATTATGTTAAAGAAGAAGTTGAAATCTTTGATGATGAATCTGATTATGAGGGTGATGATAGTGAATTCCTATTTTTAGCTTTGGAGAATAAATCTATGTCTGCTAACCCTAGAAAATGTGCAAGAAAGAATGTTCTGGAGAACAAAAGGAATGAGATGGAAGGTACTTTGGTCACCTCCTTTCATGCTAGATATGATGAAGACTTTTGGGTGATTGACAGTGGATGCTCTAATCACATGACTGGAGATAAAATTAAGTTTAACTAAACTTGAAAAGTATGATGGCAGTTTGGTCATGTTTGGTGATGATTCAAGAGTGAAGATTTTTGGGAAAGGTACAATTAGTTTTGATGGAATACACAACACTGATAATGTATATTATGTAAATGGTTTGAGGCATAACCTTTTGAGTGTTTGACAGATGTGTAGCAATTTTTTTAAGCTTTTGTTTCAAAATAATACCTACAAAATCAGAAAAGGATCCAAAGATATGGTTGCTGCTGGAAGGAGAACTCATGGAAACATCTATCAACTTAAGGGTGTTGATGGGTAGTGCCTTGTATCTCAAATCAATGAAAGTTGGTTGTGGCACCAGAGAACGGGACATATAAACTTTGATAATTTGGTCAGGATTAGCTCAAGAGATGTTGTCTGAGGTCTTCCTAGAATCACAAAGCCTGCTAATACTATTTGCAAAAGTTGTCATTTAGGGAAACAGATAAGAAGTCGTTTTAAGGGAAAAGAGAAATCTACTACTAGAATGCTAGAATTAATTCATACTGACCTCTGTGGTCTGACTAGAATAGGAAGCCTAAATGGTGAAAGGTATTTCATGCTCCTTATTGATGATTATTCTTGAATGAAATGGGTTGCTTTTCTTAGAGAGAAGACTTAGGTTATGGATAGGTTTAAAGTGTTCAAAAAAAGAGTGGAAAATGAAGTGAACCTAAGAATCAAATGTTTGAGATCTGATAGAGGTGAAGAATTAACTTCTAGTGAATTTAATACATTTTTTCAAGAGCATGGCATAAAAAGACAATTTTCTACTTTGAGAACCCCTTAGCAGAATGGGGTAGTGTTGATGATGTTTTATGCACAACAACTCAGACAAAATATGAAAATCCTCTCTCTTGAAAGGTAAATCCCTATCAACTAGCCTCAAGAGATAACCCCAAGGTCTCTAATGTTAGGTCTTGACGATGCATTAACAACTCAGTGATAAATGTGAAAATGCTAGTAATAAAAAAGGGACCTTACTACAAGCAAATACTGGATCCTTAAATTTATTAGATCTAGAAATATGGTGATACTTCCAATACTAAATCTAACTTGAATGATAAAGAAATAGCAAAAGGCAAAGGTTTTGAGAGACTTCTAAATTTAATACTAACTCTAAGATTAATGATGCAAATGATAAAGCACTTGAAATGGACCAATCCCTCATAAACTAATTCCTGCTTGACCCAGATGGTTTTGCAATCTTATAGAAATAGTGCAATCTTCTAAGGCATTAAATATTTTTCAAATCATGAACATTCATCCAAAACAACCCTATTGCAATTGCAATGAACAAATAATCACAATTGGACTAAGCACAATGAATGTAAAGTCTAGGCTAACTTTGCAAAGCAACTAACAATCAGCTAGCTACAAAAAGTATGGACCAGGGATTGTTGCAACACCTCAAGTATTAAACCATAAACATCATCAAACCATCTAACATTGACCTAACATATACCAAATAAACTTAAGCAATTCCAAAGATATAATTTCAAGAACCATGCCAAACAAAATTCAACACAAGGAAGGTACCAAATCATAATGTCTTTACTTGCATTGAATCACCCACAATAGCAACAATTCCAATCTTTTGTTACAACACTTGCTTGAAATGATACTAACTCCTAACTCTAATTCTTTCTCTACTGCTTAATTCTCTCCAATATCAAAAGTATCTAGCCCTTACAAATGAGGTAAAATGCCATATTTATAGAAACCCCCCACGATATGTTGGCCTAACTAGGGTTTACAATAATGAATGGCCAAAAAACAAGTCGGCCAAGAGGAATTCAAAATAAAATAAAATATGCATTAAATGCATGCACTCCATCTAGGTCGGCCTAGGGTCTCCAACATAACCCAGTCCAATGCATGTGAAGGATGAAGAAGGAATAATGGGTAAGCATAAATTTCAATGTAGCCCTGAATTAAATGTTCTTTCCCCTATCTTTATCTATTTGATCTTGCACCTTCAAGAAGATTCCATCCAAGTTGGCCAAGGGTGGGGTAACCAACACTTTGAATTTCCTCTCAATAGATTTAATTTCATCCCTTGCTTGTTTGATGGCTTTATCCCATTCCACCTTAAGATCTTGATATTTATCCATGACAATGACATAGGCGGAAGCATCATCCAAATGGTGACTTGTGATCGGACCATCCTCAACAGGAACATAAACCTTGTGCCACCATTTCCTTAAGTTTTCCAAAGTTAGATGTTTGGGTACAAACTTCTTCCTTCCAGTCACAATCTCAAAGAATGAAATGCATCTACTAAAAACATCATTCAACACATCCTCTACTTGCTTTCTCTACTTGTAGATTCTCTTCAAAACCTTTTGCTTGATCTATAGGGATTCATACCATTCCCAGGGCTCAAAAACTCTTGTAGAAGAGAGAATGCCATCACTCACCAAATTTTCTTCTGTATACTCCATGATGGTCTTTAATTTATGGAGAAGAAGATCTATATCAGATTTTTCCTATCCCAATATTCTGCAACCACTAAGAGGACATATATGCATCACCTCCTGTTGAGAAAATTCCTTTAATCATATCATCTCCTCGTTGCCTAATTCCTTGCAACCATTCATGGGTAGCCTATGTAGATGCCTTCATTTTTTCAATCTCTGAAAATGCCTCCTTAGGCAACAAGCCCTCAGGATTTACCCTTTCACCTCCTACTACTTGTAATGGCCTCATCAAGTGTTGCACATATTTGTATACATCATTAAGTTGTTTCTGCAATCTCTCCTCTACGGTTTCCTTGTCTAGCATCCTTAGAATAGCTTGGGCAGACTCTTGAAATTCTTCCTTCTCTTAATCTTTTCCAATGGGTCCTAGATTGAGAGTCTGAATTGTATAATCCTGAGAAACAACCTCCCTTTTATCCTTTTTTGCAGCAGGGGTAGCAATGTGAATTATCCGATTGTCTACCTCATCCTTGGTAATCTTGGAAATCACCATAGCTTTCTTCCTTGTCTTCCCCTTTCCAATATTTGCCAACAATTCATCCCAATTCAGAGGGGTGTCATCTACGATTACTTGCTTACTCCCCAACTTTTCATTGAGCCAACTAGGAGTAGAGACATTAGATTGTTACCCACCTTTCCTATCTTTCTTAGCTTGATCCATGGAAGGTTCAACAACAATAGTTTGCACTAGAGGGACCTCTTCAATTCTGCTTTCTTCTCCACTCTTTTCTATATTTTTTCCTTCACTCTGATCCAGTACTTCAGTCACAATTTCAATTGGAGAAAGGGGCCTTTTGTGTGCCCTTTCTTCTTCCATTGGTTTCTCTTTTTCTTCTCTGATTGGGGAATCTTCATAAGGTACCAAGGGAGATTAAAGAATACTGCCTAGTTCAATCTTTGCACTATGGAAATCCCCAACATGGAACTCTTCTACTTCTTCACCCTGATCTGTCTCCTCACCAGTAACCTTTTACTTCCCTTTCCCTTCATCATTCAAGCTCTGAGTTAAAGATGGAGTAGATATGTCTACTTGTTGTGTAGCAGGAGGAATTGCAGAAGCACCTTCTTTCTTCAGACTTTCCTTTGGAGTGGCCTTCCTAGTATAAACTTGGGTCTTTTCTCCAAAACTTTCTATTTCTACCACCTGTGGGGGCCAATCCCGTCTTCTACCTTGGAAGATTCTTTCTTCTTTTGGGACAATCTTATTATTCTTCTTCTCTTTGGCACAGAAACACTAGCTTCATCTCCTTTTTCCCGAGGTTCCTCCTCCTGAGTAGAGGTCCTCTCCTTAGAAGTAAGATTCCTTCTCTTAGCACTAGGATTCCTTTTCTTTTCCTTCTTAGGCTCTTCTTGAGCATCCTTGCTCTTGATCTTGAAAGGATAACTTACCTTTTCCTTTCCCTTTGGGTCTGGATCCTCTTCTTTAGAAGTGGAATGGGATTCCAAATCTCCCATCAAATCATATGTATACTCTTTTCCTTCATTATCCAGCTCCCAAATCTTATACTTGAGCCACAACTTGGTATATTTAATTATAGGAGCATTGATTTGCTCCAACTCATTCTTTTCTTCCTCTAACCAATCAATCTCAACTATGGGCTTGTCTTTGATGGAATCAAAATCATGACCTTGGATTACATCTCCATCATCATCAAGTTGGTCAAGGATATCTTTGATGTTGTACAATCTCACTAGATTGGTTGGCAATCTGGAGAACTTCTTCTTCTGGACTTCAAACTCATCCTTGTAATTTTCCCAGTAGTCTTCAATGTCATCCTTGTGGCTAAATTCCCTAGTGGCTCTCTTTTGAGCTTCTCCTATCTTATCAAACTTGGATCTCTTGGAGTGGAATGCTAGACCTAGAGTGCTCATTTCTTCCTCAGAGGAGTGCGCTATGATCATGGAAGGGTAGGCCTCGTTAACTCCAACCCTCAATGGAAAGTCACCTCCTCAGCCAATTTTATGCATGTCTTTCTTCACAATATCATCAAAGGCTGAAATTTTCCTAGTTACCTCAAGAAGTATGATGTGGTCTATTGAATATCTTGGTAACCTATAAGGAGCCCTCTGACAACCATCAATCTTGATGTATGAAAAGGTGGGAAATTGTATAAACCATGCTCCATATTTATGTATCAATTCCTTGGCTGCATCAAAGACCCTTACATGCTCTGCCCCTTGCAATAATCTTGTGATGTACATAGTGAATGCATCATTCACCCTCCTATAGCTTGAGTTGTCCAAGTGCAACTGGGGATAAACTTCATAAATGACATCCTGACTAAAGATCCCTCATGTACTCAATCCTATGTATGGATGGAACCTTGCCAAGGCATAAACCAGATAAGAGGTCATTGTGAAACTCTTAGTCTGCAAAACATTAAACAACTTCTCATGGATCCTTGCACTGATAATGCCTGCCCAATGACAATCTATATTTTGCTCCATCCTTACTATGAAATAAAATATTCAATTCTTGAACACTCCTACAGTCCTCAAACCCATCACTCTGCTAAGGAGAGTAATTGCATCATAGTATTCTAATTTGGAATTAGCTCTGTGCAACTACTTAGGTAACTTTGAGAAGTGTGGCTTAGGCTTCTCCAACCAAGAGTTGATGACTTGCAAGGCTTTACCTATATCATTTGTATAGTGTCTTTTTGCCACATCAAGGTCTAGACAAACCACATGAGATCTATCAAGCATATGAAAAGGTCGAAGCCACTGAGACAGGAGAAAAATTAGCAAGCACCCTTCCTTGTGGACCAATTATCCTCTATGTACCTAAATCATAAGGCCTAGCACACTCTAAGACTAACTCCTAACATTGCACCATTGGAGGGAAACCAACCACATGCGCCAATCTAGATTTCACTAGTTTGCTAGCCAATAAGGAGGGATTTTGCATTGCCATCCTTGCTTTGAACTCTTCATAATCCCATCTCCCAACATTAGTATTTGCTACTTCTAACCAAATGGAAACCATCTTAGTCTCAGGAACCTTACTCTTCATATCCATCTTGATCCTCTCAGCCTCAGAAATAGCATCTCCCTAGTCAGATGGATCCATTACCTTGTCCTTAGTCCTCCCAACAACAACCTTGCTTGATTCAACCTACATTCAGCCAAAAGACCACAATAAAGATCCATCATAGCATGAAATCCAAGTTAGTCCATCATAAAACTACATAATCATCCTTAAAACATTCCCATGATGAACACAATTCCTTAAAACCTCTCAAAGATTACTCCTTTTAAAATTTGGGTTTTTAATCTGCTCACGGAATTCAGGCCGGAGAGGAATCTCGAGAAATTCCAAGCCAAACAAAATTCAGTGAAATAAGCACAAAATCATCCAACATTCATTTGATCAACCATAATTAGTTAAGAAACAGCATAACACATCTTTAAATAACTCAAATTAACCACATGATGCCCAATCATCAACTAATAATTCATGTTATCTCATAATTCTTCATTTTCAGGGAAAATTCAAAAAAATTCATTTGGGGCAAAAACCCACAAAAATGACAAAAATTTGTAGATTTTAGAAAAATAAAAGATCAAAGAACTTTCGGTAAAATCCTGACAACGTGAAATTTCACGAAATCAACACATTTTCATCATTTTTAAGCATATTTTTGGGAAATCAGTAGAGCAATGGAAAGTCGGGGAATTCCTAAAGTAAGGAAATTCTGCAAGGTTTTCGAAAACCTAAAATCTTTGACTTCATCAGGATTTCTCCTAAGATCAATCAAACGATTAAAGGATTGGGTATTTGGTCTTAGATTCAATTCATTTTGAACCCCAAATGAAGAACCTCAATTTCAAATTCATTCAAACGTGACCCTTGAGCAATGAGAGTGGTAATTTCAAAGAGAAACCCTAAGAGGCCACCATGAATGCATAGCTTGGAAGCAACTCAACCTTTCAATTATGCTTATCCTTCACAAATTCCCCAGCAACCTGACTAAGATAGGGTGACTATCAGATTGGATGCTAGACAACAAGTCTCAATTCGCCCAGGACATGATTTATCAAAGGTTGGGGGTTTCTCAGTTAAACCATAACTCATCATAAAATATCATGGAATTAAACTAAGAATCAAACAAAGTAAGGATTAAACACATAGAATCACAACCAAGAAAAAGGAAAGGCAAGGTGAACCACATGAAGGGTTATCAAATGAAAAACTGGAAACCCTAGCTCAATTGCCAAACCCTACCATATCAATATTCTGACTCACAACACATACGTAAAAACTAAGAAGTAATTCAATTCATTCATCAAAAGAGAAATCATCATGTACATACCATGAGAACAGATAAACCAAAACAACAGGATCTAGCGAGAAACCCTAAAGTCCGGGCAGAGTACAAGTGACCTTCAGAAAATCTGACTGCAACAATCAATTTCAATCCCAAATGCACAATCCAGCAATAACACTTTAGAATCAAGATCCTTAGATCTTAGGAGACAAATGATAAAACTCAATGGCACAAGAATTCATCAAAATAGACTAAATACATGCCATAGAAACTATACAATCAAGCATTAATGCAGTCGACAAGACAAGCCAAACTAAAACCTAGAAATCTGTTAGGGCAACGGACTTTCGGGAAAATCTGATCCATGAGGAATTTCGTAGAGGACAAAAATCTTCGGATCATAGTGTAAAAGCAACCACCACCGGGTTTTCAAGGAAACCAGGGAATTCCGCCAGTGGAGGAAAATCCTGAAGTTGAAGGAAAACCCAAGAATTGTCCAAAACTTAAGATTTTCAATACATACCATAGAGGGATCATCAATGGAGACAAGATAAACATCCAAGCACATGCCCAGGTAGGAAAATCCTCAAAATTGAAGGGCCAAAACACCATGAATGAAAGAAAAAGAGGGTCCTTGCTTTCAGTGGGGCATGTGTGTGAAGAACTGCACAACAAGTAGTTGAGAGGAAAAACCAAATGGTACAAGAAGCTGCAAGAACCATGATGAGAGAATCAAATGTACCTAATGTGTATTGGAGAGAGGCAATACATGTTGTTTTTTATGTTCTTAATAGAGTTTAGATTAGAGACAACAACACAAACACTCCTTTTGAGTTATGGACTAGTAAGACTCCTCCTATGAAGTACTTTAAGGTATTTGGAAGTAGATGTTACATTAAAAGAGATGGTGAAAATCTTGGGAAGTTTGATGCTAGATGTGATGAAGGAATTTTTCTTGGGTACTCAACCACCAGCAAAGCATATAGATGCTTCAATAAAATATTAAGGAAGATTGTTGAGAGTGATAATGTGAAGGTTGATGAGGACATGCACAGACCTATTGAGATAAGTGAAGTTAAACCTGATGATCCTATCTATGGACAAGTACCTAAAGAGAATAATGAGAAGGAAGAAGAAGAATAGATTGAAGAAAAAGAAATCTTAGAACCTACTATTAAGACTCCTAAGTATGTGTAGAAGAATCATCTAGAGGAATAGATAATTGGAGATAAGAGTGAAGGTGTGAAGACTAGAAGTAAAGTAGCAACTAAGGTAAATCTATGTTTACTTTCTAAAATATAACCTAAGTCTGTGTGTGAAGCATGTGAAGATGAGAGTTGGGTTAGAGCTATGAAATAAGAGTTGTAGAAAATAGAAAAGAATCAGACATGGGAATTAGTTCCTAGACCTATGAATAAGAATGTAATTGGTTCAAAATGGGTTTTCTGGAATAAGTTGAATGAAAATGGTGAAGTTATAAGAAACAAAACAAGACTTGTATGCAAGGGATACTCACAAGTTGAAGGAATAGAATTTGAAGAAATATTTTCCCCTGTGGCTAGAATGGAATCTATTAGGATGTTTTCAAATGTTCTTCCCACAAGGAATTCAAAGTTTATCAAATGGATGTCAAGTAAACATTTCTACATGGTGAATTGGAGGAAGAAGTGTACATGGAAAAACCTAAAGGATTTCAGTTATCAGACAAATAGGATATGGTTTGTAAGTTGAAGAAGGCATTGTATGGGCTGAAGCAAGCTCCCAGAGCTTGGTCTGCAAGATTGGATAGATACCTAACACAACAAGGATTCAACAAAGGCTCTTGTGACAACAATCTTTACTTCAAAATGTAAGGTAATAAAATGTTGATAGCTTGGTAGTATATTTTCATGATATCATCTTTAGTGGAAATGAAGGCATGTGTAAAAGATTTGTAGAAGAAATGCAAAAAGAATAAATGAAATGTCCATGATTGGTGATTTTAATTTCTTTCTTGGTTTTCAAATAAATCAAACTGATAAGAGGATATTCATTTCACAATCTAAATATGTGAAAGAGTTATTGAAGAATTTTGGAATGGATGACTCCAAATTGGTTAGTACTCCTATGGTAACCAAATGCAAGATGAGTAAAGATGATGAATCTACTAAAGATGATCAAAGAAAATATAGATCTATGATTGGTGGGTTGTTGTATCTTACTGCTACCAAAACTGACATTATGCATGTAGTATGTTTAGTTTCCATATTTCAAGCAGATCCTAAAGAGGCACATGTTATAGTTGTAAAGAGGATATTTAGATATCTTAAAGGTACACCAGATTATGGCTTATGGTATCCTAAGGGTGTTGATTTCACCTTGAGTGCTTATACCGATGAAAAATGGGTTGGTTGTGTGGATGACCGGAAGAGTACTAGTGGATGTGCTTTCTTTCTTGGTGGAAGATTGGTTTCTTGGTTGAGTAAGAAACAAGACTTAGTTTATTTATCCACTACAAAAGTAGAATATATTGCTACAACATCCTACTCCACATAGGTTTTGTTGATGAAGCAAACTCTGAAAGACATTCAAGTGATATGTGATGAGACTATTCCTATTTTCTTTGACAACACAAGTGCTATAAACATTTCAAAGAATCCGGTGATACATTCAAGAACAAAACAAATATCTATCAGATATCATTTCCTGAGAGAGAAAGTGTTGGAGAATGAAGTTAGGTTGGAGTATGTGTCAACAAAGGAACAAGTTGCAAATATATTTATTAAGGCTCTTTTGAAGGATACTTTTGAGTATCTTAGGGAGAGGTTAGGGTTTTGTTACCAAATTCTCACCCATGGGATCAATCAGGTAGGATAATAATGTGACAAAGGTTCTAGAAGGCCAAATGGAGCATTCAGACAGGAGGATAGGTCAGGAATCTGATGAAATTTCATAGGGGAGCTTAGTTGAAAAGCATGCCTTAGTCAATTTGACATATTTTTCCTTTAAGGAGAAAGTCGGCAAGACCCTCCTACTGTCTAGCCCACTAACAGCTTTGATACTATCTATTTTGAATAGGTCGCTGTGACCTAGTCTTTGTCTGGCTGAATGCATCACTGTGGAGCCTATCGCTATAACTAGAGGGGTTCGATATGACCTCTTACCACGTGGATCCCTTTGGCCGATAGGTCACTCAATCGTCATTCGGCGAGACTCATGGCAACCGCGGTCTTCGGGAAGAATTGAGGCTTTTGCTGAGATGTCTCAGCGATTTAAAGGGGTCTCCCTTAAACAAAATTAGAGCTCGGCAAGAGGAAAAAGGGCTCGATGAGGGGTCTCGGCAGGATGCTTCTATTGTCTTGGCAACCATGAAGGATCCTTGTTGGCATAATAATCGCCTTGTCACAATGACTCAAAATGCATTAAGCTTTTGGTATAGCAAATGTAGTCTATGTGAGGTCTCCCTGATAGATGGAAGCTATAGCGACATACTTGGGATAGGTAGTCTCATCGGTGGGAGATGCATTATGTCTCAATGACCCGAGAGTGGTTGAGGTCTTTCGGGATAATAAGATGCATTCGGTATGATGTCTTGCCGACAGTGGAATTTCATGGCGATGGAAAACAAATGGACTCATCAGTAAGATAAGGCATGTGTCTCAGAGACTGAAATAGGTATCGCTATGACTGGAGGTGCTTGGTATGAAGTCTAGCCAATAGGACAAATTCCCAGCGAAAGGGGAAGTCTATAAGAGGTCTCAGCGACCTGGGGGTGCTATAGCGACAAGCAGGGCTCGACAAAGGTTTTTTCCTTCGGTAAGGTGTCTTGCCGAAGGATGAGGGTCACACCAACTAGAAACTTCGAGGTAGGTAAAGGAGCTCACTAAGAGGTCTTAGCAAAGACATATGGTCTCGCCGACTGAATGGAGGGGGCCTTGATATGATTATCTTCGGCAGGAGTCTTGCCGATACCAGGATAGGCTCACCAAAAGTTTCAAGGCTTGACATAAGGTCTTGCCGAATCAGTGCCAGTCTTTTAGAAAGATGAGAAGAGATCAGAAAGAATGCAGGGGTTTGGTGTGGGTCTGAATGAAGCAGAAAGAAGCTCACCAAGAGGGAAAGACCTCGGTGTGAGGTCTAGGCGAAGTCAGAACATCTCGCCGAAAGTATGAATGGCTCGGTAGACCAAAATGCATTAGGGTGACATCGGCAGACTCTTGCCAATATGGTTTGTAATATCAAATTCATTGAGACTTCGAGAGGAGGCTGTACATTCGGTGTGATGACTTACCGATGAGCACTTGTCTTGGTGACCACAGAGGCAATGTCGATATTAGATTTGAAGCTCGATAAAGGATCTTCGCGATAGCATCATGATATGTCGATAAGTTGCAAGGAACAGAAATGCATCGGTGAGACACTTTTAGTGTCTTACCGAGATGCAATTCTTTTTAGAAAGGGATTTGACCACCTACCGAGCCTACGTGGGAAATGTTCGACCAACCATGAGGAGCTAAGATGAACCGTGGTATTCTGGTCAGAGCGTAGAATGCCAACACAGGAGGAATGCAACCCGAATCACGATGAACTCAGCAGCATTCAAGGCGTTCGATTGAGGAGCTTCGCGAAGACATGAGGATAGAGGAATGAATGCGGTGGTTGAAAAAAGATCAGAGGGCTTCTTCAAGAATGTTTCTTCACCGACACCAACAATAGGGACACACAGGGATGCAACATTAAATTCGATCAAAAGATCTATGGGAGATCTTTTTTGAGCCCGATATTTTTGTAAGCCCTAAGGGGCTGAGATCTTTTTTGTATATAAGGAATTTTATGCCTTTTTGTAAGCAGTTCTGAGGTATGCTCTCTTGAAGTCTGTGACTCTTTTGGCAGTCCTCTCTTAGACTAGCACGTTTCTATAACTCAATTTGGAACATAATATACAAAATCTACCTTGGTTACCATTGATGGCCCATCTCTTCGCTTTATGATTCTTATGAAGTATTGTGCATATTTTAAGTGATTCATTGAGCTACTTAGTGAAATTTTCTCTTTCCTTATAGCTTTTGTTTCATGACATGCCTTTATTTGTAGAAGTAGTATCATGTAGGTTTCTAACTGTGTTTACTCAATCTTGCACATGATCTTCTATTTTGTAAAAATCTACCTTTCCTTCTTGAAGCTCATGGGCATGTCAAACCTGTTTGAATGTGTGATCTACAGGATCTTGTTGTGTAGTCCCATGGCTGTCACCAATATTCAGGTGTAGCTCGAGTATCTCATTGTTCCTACAATTTTGGTGCATCACCTTAGAGTTTAGTTTTCATTTTTATGTATTATCTCTCTCCCTTTTCCTTCAAAAAATTAGTACTGTTAGGGTACACCAAAGGAAGCCGGCCTTCTCCGGAGGTTCATTTTAGTTATAGGTGACCCACAACCTTGAGATGATCCCATGTTGCTCTAGAATGCTCAGTTTTTTTGTAAACTTTGCACAGGGTGCGATTCTAGGTGACAACAGTTTTTGGCACGCCCAGTGGGACTGTGAACTACTCCTCAGTTCATGTTTATAAATTTTGTCACTGCTATGTGGCATGTGCAGCAGTAGTTTCAGCCTTGGGAGGAATTTTCTTTACATACCTGGTGACTCTGAGCTAAAGTCTTCTGGTTTCAACAAGTTCAGTGCTGGTATGTTTTAATTATAAGCTTAATGTTCTGCTGACTAGCATTTATATGAGTAGAGATGACAGATTTTTGTAGTCAGCATGCATATCCGCCTCAGTTTCATGAAAATCTTGTCAATCAATCACCCTATCATCCATATCAGGCCAACCATGCTCCTAATTTAATCCCAAATGGCCATGCAACAATAGCCTACCAACATGCTTACCACCCTCCCACCCCTGCTCAATTCCCCTCGCAGTATTTCAATTCCACTTTGAGTCAACCTTGTAGCCTCCTAAGTCAGTCCCAAAATTTTAACAATGCAGATACTGAGTTGGGTAGCGTCAAGGAGATGTTGTTGCAGTTTCAAAGGTGGATATTAGACATAGAAAGGGAAAATGAGTATAATATGCAACAGGAGAAGCTTTCCTATCAAGCTTATATTCATCAGCAGGAGGTTGAGGAACAAAGAGGATCCCAATTATTACAAGAATTTGAAAAAAATCATTCCAACTCTCCTAAAGAACAACTTTCTCAAATGTCCCAGTTAGCTGTTACCTTTCCAAATCCTTTCTTCGAAGAAGGAATTCACTACATGAGATTCAATGTTCCAGGCTTTGAACAGAATGAAACTTCTATCAAAAAGAAGGCAGAGGAGGAGCAACTGATTGATCAAAATAGGTTAATCCTCTGGGAAAAGCTTAAGAATGCTAATCTTTTGCATCTAGCTATAAGGTGTTCTCAATTGCAGTAGCAAGTGATTGAGTAGTAGGAAGACAAAGCGAAGGATGGTGAGGAGAATCAGGTTGAGTAGCTTATTGTCATGGATATAGCTGAGGATCAAAAGGAAGAGTTGATCTTCTCATTTGATGATCTGCCTTGCTCCATTGACAAGGATGAAGAATTGGACCAACATGAGGTTGATGAAGGTAATTCTGATTTGTTGTTGCATAAAGGTGAAGGTGAGTTTGAAGTCTTTACTCCAAAGCAAGGAGGTTTGAGTAGCACTGTTCAGAGGAGTAAAGAAGACATTGAAGAGGATATGTTTTGGAATTATTTAGAAGCTTTTTGTACTAATTTGGGCGTTGAACTATTGCCTCTTGATGAAGCTAATCATGAACAACTTGAGCTTACTGAGGAAGCTTCCTTTTTCTCACAAATTCAGTCATAGGGATTAGACTTTTCTAGCCTAGGCTATAAAGCAATAGTGCATGAGCAAGAAACCAATAAGGAGAGCTCAATTTTTGTCTTTACAAGGGGTTGTCTGATCAGGGATTTAGCCCAGATGGAGTTCCATAAAGTGCCAATGGTTAATCAAGCATTCACACATGGAGCCATAGTTGAAAGTGGCATAAAGGATGTACTTGTAGTTGACAAAGAGTGTGTTCAATTTACTTATCCTCCTTTGAATACAAATGCATATGATCAGACTAAGGAGGTAAGTGAACTTGTTACCCTCTTTCATGTGGCAGTGCATTGTAATTTTAAACAATTTTTAGTATACCATCTCTATTCAGCTACCATTAAGCTTGAGAGCCATTGCATATTGAGAAGAAAAGGAAGCTATTTCAACCATCTTGTTAATAGGTTTGTTTGACCAAGTTATTATTGGTTAGTGTAGGGTAGGTTTAGATGCAGATTATATTTCCTAAGTGTTGTTTCCAGCACAGTTAAATAGTTTCCCTTCTGTAATTTCTTGTTCTCAATAAGTTTCCAAGTGTTTTGGTGAGCCTCAAGATGAGTTACAACCATGTACCAAGCTACTCTTGATCTTTTCTCGGTTGTCCTAATGAATCCATGCCCAATGGATAGGCCTATGCTATTGGTCTTCATGTTTAGTAGGCAAACATCTAGCAAAGGTCGCCAGAAATGTTACCCAATTCTCACCCACGGGCTCAATCAGGTAGGATAATCATGTGACAAAGGTTTGAGAAGGCCAAATGGAGCATTCAAATAGGGGGATAGGTCAGGCATCTGATGAAATTTCATAGGGGAGCTCAGTTGAAAAGCATGCCTTAGTCAATTTGACATATTTTTCCTTTAAGGAGAAAGTTGGCAAGACCCTCCTATTGTTTGGCCGACTAACAACTTTAATACTCTCTGTTTTGAACAGGTCGCTGTGACCCAGACTTTGTCTGGCCGAATGCATCACTATGGAGCCTATCACTATAACTGGAGGGGTTCGGTATGACCTCTTACCACGTGGATCCCTTTGGCCGATAGGTCACTCAATCGTCATTCGGCAAGACTCACGGCGACCGCGGTCTTTGGGAAGACTTGAGGCTTTCGCTGAGATGCCTCGACAATTTAAAGGGGTCTCCCTGAAAGAAAATTAGAGCTCAGCAAGAGGGAAAAGGGATCGATGAGGGGTCTCAGTAGGATGTTTCTACTGTCTCAGTGATCGTGAAGGATCCTTGTTGGTATAACAATCGCCTTGTCACGACGACTCAGAATGCATTAAGATTTTGGTATAGAAAATGTAGTCTATGTGAGGTCTCCCCGACGATGGAAGCTACAATGACATACTTGGGACAGGTAGTCTCATCAATGGGAGATGCATTATGTCTCAGCGACCCAATAGTGGTTGAGGTCTTTCAGGATAACAGGATGCATTCGGTATGATGTCTTGCCGACAGTGGAATGTCACGGTGATGGAAAACAGATGGACTTGTCAGCAAGATAAGGCATGTGTCTCGGCGACAAAAATAGGTATCGCTATGACTGGAGGCACTTGGTATGAAGTCTGGCCGATAGGCCAAAGTCCCAGCAAAAGGGGAAGTCTATAAGAGGTCTTGGTGACCCGGGGATGCTATAGCGACAAGCGGAGCTCGAAAAAGGTTTTTTTCCTCGCCAAGGTGTCTTGCCAAAGGATGAGGGTCACACCGACTAGACTCTTCAAGGTAGGTAAAGGAGCTCGCTAAGAGGTATTAGCGAAGACATATGGTTTTGCTGACTGAATGGAGGGGGCCTTGATATGATTGTCTTCAGTAGGATTCTTGCCGATACCAGGATGGGCTCACCAAAAGTTTCAAGGCTTGACATAAGGTCCTGCCAAATCAGTGCCAGTCTTTCAAAAAGATAAGAAGAGCTCAGAAAGAATGCAGGGGTTTGGCATGGGTCCCAGTGAAGTAGAAAGAAGCTCGCCAAGAGGGAAAAACCTCGGTGTGAGGTCTGGGCAAAGTCAAAATGTCTCACTGAAAGTATGAAGGGCTCGGTAGACCAAAATGTGTCGGGGTGACATTGGCAGACTCTTATCGATATGGTTTGTAATATCAAATTCGTTGAGACTTAAAGAGGAGGTTGTACATTCGGTGTGATGACTTACCGACAAGCGCTTTTCTTGGCGACCATAGAGGCAACGTCGGTATTAGATCTGAAGCTCAATAAAGGCTCTCAGTGATAGCCCCATGATATGCCGATAAGTTGCAAGGAATAGAATTGCATCGGTGAGACACTTTTAGTGTCTTGCCGAGATGCAATTCTTTTTGGAAAGGGCTTTGACTGCCTGCTGAGCCTGCGTGGGAAACATTCAACCAACCATGAGGAGCTGAGATGAACTGTGGCAGTCTGGTAAGAGCATAGAATGCCAACACAAGAGGAATACAACCTGAATCACGATGAGCTCAGTAGCATTCAAGGTGTTCAACCGTGGAGCTTCGCGAAGACACGAGGACAAAGGAATGAATGCGGTGGTTGTAGAAAGATCAGAGGACTTCTTCGAGAATTTTTCTTCATCGAAACCAACAACAAGGACATGCAGGGATGCAACATTAAATTCAATCAAAAGATCTATGGGAGATCTTTTCTGAGCCCGATATTTTTGTAAGCCCTAAGGGGCCGAGATCTTTTCTGTATATAAGGAATTTTATGCCTTTTTGTAAGCAATTCTGAGGTATGCTCTCTTGAAGTCTGTGACTCTTTTGGTAGTCCTCTCTCAGACTAGCACATTTCTGTAACTCAATTTGGAACATAATATACAAAATCTACCTTGGTTACCATTGATGGCCCATCTCTTTTCCTTATGATTCTTGTGAAGTATTGTGCATATTTTAAGTGATTCATTGAGATACTTAGTGAAATTTTCTCTTTCCTTATAGCTTTTGTTTCATGACATGCCTTTCTTTGTAGAAGTAGTATCATGTAGGTTTCTAATTGTGTTTACTCAATCTTGCACATGATCTATTTTGTGAAAATCTACCTTTCCTTCTTGAAGCTCATGGGCATGTCAAACCTATATGAACATGTGATCTATAGGATCTTGTTGTGGAGTCCCATGGCTATCACTAGTATTCAGGTGTAGCTTGAGTATCTCATTGTTCCTGTCATTTTGGTTCATCACCTTAGAGTTTAGTTTTCATTTTTACGTATTTTCTCTCTCCCTTTTCCTTCAAAAAATCATTAGTGTTAGGTGACACCAAAGGAAGTTGGCCTTGTCCAGAGGTTCATTTCAGTTATAGGTGACCCACAACCTTGAGATGATCCCATGTTGCTCTAGAATGCTCAGTTTTTTTGTAAAATTTGCATAGGGTGTGATTCTAGGTGACAACAAGTTCATTGGCCCTCTAAGCTAGGTGCACATGGAGGTGCATTAGTCTAGTGAACTCATAGATTCTTTATTTATCTATACTAATGAATGGGTCTACTCCACAAGGGGAGTAGAAATTTTTTTCATTGTTGTAGTATGAGTTAAATGGGCGTACTCCTAAAGGGGATTAATCAAAGCTTTTGATCTTTTTCATTGATGTCAAAGGGGGAGATAAATTCATGTGAAGAATAGTAGAAGAAAGAAAAAGAGTTGTCTTTGATGGTTTTTCACATCATGTGTTTCCATCAATGACAATGGGGGAGATTGTTGCAAGTATGAGCAAGTTTGGTGGTGTTGTCATTAATGTTGTCATTGATGTCAACACAATTCAGTATGTTGCATATTGTGCATGTATAGTTGAGATGTTGCTGAGATGTTGTGAGTACATGGAACTATTTTTATGATGTTGTAGATGTGCTAAATTGATGAGTTTCCAAGTACTTTTAAGAAAATTAATAAAGAGTGAAGTCAGAGTTATGTATGTGTCTAGAATGATCTTTGGTATGTGTTATGTGTTTCTCCTATGTTGATCCTATGCTTGTGTGGATTTGAAGGGTTGTTTATGGAGATCTAATGGTGATATTTACTAATTTGTAGCTTTTGGTTTAATGGAATGTGAAATTTCTGTTCACCGGTGTGTGAACTATTCTAGTAGAGTTGATTTTCTGTGGACTGGGAGAAGGGTTTCTGCTCTGCAGTCCTCCGCTATTTTTTTCAGGTCATGTGGATCTAGAGTATGTCTTGTAATGGTGTTATTTGGGTTCTAGCAAATATGTTGGTTTTTTGGTGATCCGGAAGTTGAGTTTCCAAGTTTCTATATATGTTTGCATAGTCTAGATTGACTGATGGAAGGAGTTATGTGTTCGAAGTTTGTTACACTTGCTACAAATGTATTTGGAAGTATCTAAAAGAATTTCTTGTGGATGATGAAGTGTGTTACATTGTCTGCATGTTATCTTCTTGCTGGGAAGTGTGTAATTCAATGTTCATCTATGTTTTCATTAGGTTTGACTGACCTCATGTCTACACTTCATATGAAGAATTAAAATTTAATTAAGGAAGCATGTGATTAATCCAAGAAATTATTTTTAGTCTTGGTTAAGTATTTAATTGGTCCACTCTCATTCATTTTCACTATGGGAATTTTGAGTTACCAACCTAATTTTAATTTATGAAATGAAGCATATGTGGCTGACTTAATGTTGAGTTAAGAATTGGATGATGCAAAGTAATGAAGTAAGCCACAATTGAAGAGTAGAATTGTGAAAAATTGAGTTGAGGCAGAATTACTTCATTATGTTAGATTCTTGAAGGCAGTGAGTTGAAGGTTTATGTAATCTTCTGATCAAGGTTGTGGATGTGTGTAAATTGTTGTGGTGGATCTTTTTTTTTTTGTATCAATATGTAGTGAGCCTCCCTATTGGACAATGAATCCTTTCTATAGGCAGTGAGCCTTTGTATTTGGACAATGAGTCCTCTTTTGGGAAGTGAGCCCTTGGTAGTGAGCCTTTGTATTTAGTTTTTCTATCTCTTTATAATGTGAGTTAATCCTCACCATGGTTTTTCCCTCATTGGTTTTTCCATGTAAAATCTAGTGTTTTTTTGTTGATTTTTCTTTCTGTTATCTACATTTCATGTTCATACTTAATAATAGAAGAGTGTGGTTGTGAAGTTAATAAATGTTGAAGTTTTGAGTTTAAATTTGGTGACAACTGATTCACCCCCTCTCTTAGTTGTCCTGTGCCTTTTAACAAAACCAACCCAAATATTGGATTGACACATTATTTGGATTTGAAACTATAACACTACTCAAGTTAGGGTGCTATGGGAATACTATAAGACTAGTTTGGAAAAATGTGAAGAAACTTAAGAAATTCAATTGATATGCGCTATTATTTTTAAATTCCAACTTTAAGGAGGAACTCCCTAAGATGAGGACAAATGTAATTCCCTAATGCTTCCAATTTTCATTATGATATAAATCTTAGAGCCTTGAAAATTATGATCCTAAACATGATATAAACTAAATTAATTTTATTTTTAATGCCAATAGATTATGATAAGCTCTTATGCTAACTATATCACCGGCTAGAAGGTGGAGGGTCAAGCAACAAAACCAAAGTGCATCTGAAGAGGAAGGTAGACCAGGCTCTTGTGAACATCCAGGAAATCAAAAAAATTGCTATTAATATGAACAAGCTTGAGCAGGAGGTGGTGGAGATCCTCAGGAATCTAGCCTAATGGCTAGAATTTTGGTAGTTTTTTGTTGCCTTTTTGTTGTGCTACCTTGGGTTCCTTTGTTTTCTTCTTTGTGGGCAGAATTTTGTTTGGATTTTTTTAATATTGTATATGTCGCTCTTTTACTGTTAAGGGTTTTGGGTTCCCTTCAAAACCCGTTTGTTCCTTAATCAAAAACTCCTATGCTAACTATATCACCTTTTATAACAAAATCTTATAACATAGGTAGTTTAGAGTAGGCTTTATTTTGATTAAGGTTTTGATTCTAAAATTACTAAGTAAAATTTGAATGATTATTTTAGACTAACCCTTATGCAAGATCAGCCACACTCATGAAAATAGTAATAAAAACATGACTAGAATGAATCATAATTTAATTTAAGATCCTAAATCAATGAATTTAGATTAAATTTTAAGTTAAATTTTAGATTATCTACAAATTTGAAATTTGGTTAGAGTTGTTCATCCCTTAGATGGATTAACAACTTTTTTAATTATTCCATTAGATTTTATAATTCTAGTTGTATATTGGTGAAGAGATTCCTTATCACTAACTTGTCTTAAGATTATAATGTAATGTCTTTATGCTCATGTGTGTGTAGTGTGTGATGTTACATAGTCAAAGAATTGACTCAGATCCTTCATATTTTTTCCCAATTTAGGATTAAGATATGATATCAATAATTAATACATAAATTAAAAGTTTAGGGAACCCACCAAAGCCTCATTGCTAGAGGATAAAGCTTATGTCATGTTTAGGTTTGAAGGTCTTCTTCTTGAGCTTATCATTGAAAATAAATTAGACCCTTTGAATATTTTTCCCCTTAAAATAAATATTGTTGAGACTCTAATACTACTCAAGTATCAATTAATATTCTTTTGTTTTCTTCTTTAGCCTCATGTTTGAATATTTTATGCCCTTATAATAATATTTTATCTTTTATAAGTTCTTTTTGGTGTTTTTTATGATTGTATAGTGTAAAATTGGTAAAGAGAATTGTGGTTATTGACCTTGGTTTTATCTAATGACAACTCCATATTTTTATTCATTATCAAAGCACATTAGTAGTCATAAAGTGAATCAATCCTCTAATATTCACTTGATCCTATAGTTCACACAAATCTTAAGAAGCCCCATGAAATGTCTTAGGGCCCTCATGCACCATTGGATGATCCCCACTTTTATTTTCTCATATAGATGTTAGAAATGATTAATTAAATTAGGTCACATTGCATATTCTTGCAACCCACAAGGATTATTTGGATTTTTTTCCTCCTATTGATGTACCAATCATTTGTTTAAAACATGATCTAATGTTGTGTGTAATCATATTAGGCTCCATAGAGAATGTCAAAATAGCTCTATTATATTAGTTGATAGTATTACATGTCATCTACAATGGGTCCTCTACCTTATGCCTTATTGAGTTAGCATGCCTAATGGATGATGACATTGAAAATAAACATTACAACCTCTTGTACTATATAAGTGTTGTCAAAGCTTCCACTCTCTTATAGATACACCATTGGCTAGTTCATAGTCATGATTTTTTGTGGTGGGATCCTTTTCATTTAATATTGTAGGAAAAGTGCCACTAGTTATTGTTACAAAGTAAAGTTTATTATTGGTCCTTGACTACTGAATTTTATATGGCCTACATAAATTTATTATCATTGGTCAAAATCCTCTCATGGTGGAGCATATGAGATTGGTTTCTTGAAGGAAAAGTGATATCATAAATAATGTTGCTAAAAAGATCTTGTATTGAAATAGATAGTTTGAGGACTATCACATGCTTAAGTGGAAATATATCTTTTTGTCAAATCATGATTGCATCAATTATTTATCTCACCTCCCATAAATTTCCCTTGGATTTACAATTAAATTAATTTTCCTCCCCTAATCATGAACTCTTAATCATAACCATTTACCACTGTAGATGCTTAATAACTAGTATGAATTCCAAAAAAACACTAAAACCACCCATGTGTTCTTCATCTCAATACTACTCTCACTAAATAGGACTATAATGTTACTTGTGAGAAGTTTATAATGACTTACTAAAAGATGTGACTATACGATCAATCCTTACATTCCTATCTATGGATAAATTGATTAGCATTAAGTAAATAAACAAAATAAATGGGTTTATTTTCAAAGTAGCTTTGAAGGGATATGCCACATGTCATAAATATAGAAGATGGCTCATGGATCTTCCCTTTATTAGTTCTTCATCAACCTTCCATGTTCATAGCTTGTGCCTCATCACCACTCTAGTTTACATCCATATCTCTTTGTTGAGTGTTCTCCATTCCCTCCAATATCTCATAGATGTAACATAAAAATTTCATGAGATGTTTTATTTTAGATGCTTAGTTCCTTCCTCAAAATTCATCCTATAAAAAAAGTACACCGCACCATTTACATAATGAAAAACACATTGGGGGACATCTACACTACCTTCTACCCATCCTCAAATTTTGTGGAGGATAGAATTATCTTAGTTGTAAGAATTAGTCAATGCCATGTGATGCTTTCACCTCTCCACAAGCCAAACCTTGGGCTATGGAAGCCACATTTGATACAATTGTAATGTGAGGTCCTCAAGAGAATGTATGCCTATTCATATAGAAAGAGTTTCAAAATGGAGAATACACTCACAACAAGGAAGAAAACACAAGGATATGGTACAAGAATAATGCTTTTCAATCATTTGAACAACAAAGGTTACAACTTTACAGATAAAATACATAATTATTCAAACTTGACTATATTTTTATATTCAACTCTAGTTATAAGGCCAACAAGAAGACCTTGACCAGATTTATGCAAAATTATATTAAATTTTATAGTGATATTATTGTAGTGTAGAGAGATGTATCCCTTTACATTTTATCACTTGTTTGGGCCCTCCTTTTTAAATTGGACTTAATATTACCTTAATTAAGTGTTGTAAAATATACCCCTTTACATTTTCACACTTATTTGGCCCTTTTAATTAAATTGAGCTTAATTATACCTTAATTATCCCTTTAATTCATTTAGAAGCCTAATCAATTACATTTTCTGAAGGGGAAACCCAACAACAATTAATGCCAATACATAACACTTCACATTGATCAATGTGTGTTCTAGGAATTAGGCATGGGTGAATGGGTCCTCGATAAGACCTTGAACCCATTTTTAAATATGTTTTTGGCAGTATTTTTATCATCCCAAATTTAAATTTCAAAGGTTGGCTTGTAATGTTTGAATTTTGGGAAATTAAGAATAAATTTCTATAAATACAAGGTTATTTTATCAAATCAACTAGAAATTTTGAAGAGAATTTTCACAAGATAAAATATTATTGTTAAGAGAATTCAAGAGCTGATTTATCAAGAATTTGTTGCAGCATTCAAGATCTCAAGCATCATGTCAAAGTTATGCAAAATCATGCATGTTTTTGGAGCTAACATTGTGATGTAGGTTTGAAGCATCCAAGTCAATATTCAAGCACAATTTCAACATCATCAATCAAGCCATTTCATTCAATTTTCATTCCATCAAGGATCTCCATTATCAACATTTTATTCAAGGGTTTGATAAGTTGTGGCATTGAGTTGTTGGGTTAGTGCAGGATCATGGGGGTCCAAACTAGGCCTTAAGTGACAATTAAAATTCAGAAAAATAGAGTAGGTGACTTGACATAAAAATTTGAATAGGTCATTAACATAATTTGAAAAATATTTAAGAACAAAATTTGTAGAAAATTAAATGTAGTTTCTAAGATATTAGTCCTTTTTTGGAAAAAAAGTAAATCTATAAATGCTAAAAATTTGAGATTTCAATATAGAAGTACTAAATTTTCAAGATAAAAATAAGAAGTACGTGTATGTATGACCAACCTAAGTACAAGGAAAAAAAATTAATTTTTTGAAATATTCAATATAAGTAGAGGACACATGCCCAAATGTGCCATATTTTGTTTTATAATTTTTTTGCAAGTAAATAATTAGTTATTATTTTTTTATTAGAAATTTTTAAAAATGTTAAAACTTGTTTGTCTAACCACAACAACTTAGTCAAAAAATTATGAAATTCATTTTTTTTAATCTTATAGAATGGGAATCATAGAATGTGTCACATCTTTCAGATTCAAAAAATGTGAAATTATTCGAGAGTTATATATGTTTTTTAATTAGCCTGTCAATCATGACTTTAGTCATTATGCATGTAGAAAATGAGTAATAATTATCTATTAAATTATAAATAAAAAATATCTTATATAGGTGGAAAACTAACAATTTTCTCAATAAACCCTTTTCATTTCATTGAATTTAGATAAATAAAAAATTTCCAGCCAGTTTTTAGAAACCCATGATCCTACACTCACCTTGTTCATTCATAATTCCTTTCATGCTATTTCATTTCATTTCAAGACCGTTTAATTACCAATACAAGGTTTGATGAAGGAAAACACCCATTCACCAAAAAAAAAAAAAAATTCCCTCTCTCTTTGTGTGTTGCGGATTTGTAGATTCATAGGTTGAAAAAGTTCAAGATCTCAAAAAGTGCATAATTGCAAAGTTGCATTTGTTGTTATCTCACAAAAACTTAGATCCTGAATTTATTTCAAACTATCCGACTATGAAACCCAAAGGATCTAGAAGAGAAGACACAAAAGCAAAGGACACAAAATTAATTTTGGAAAGGTGAACAAAAACTTATTAGCCTCTAGGAAAATGAGTCCCAAGACAACTTTCAAAAATTTAGTTTTTTGTGACAATTACACTACATTTTCCATTTCGAGATTTGTTGGAATCTTTACTATTTTTGATAGCCCTATGTTTCATCTATCAAATTCAACTTTTACATGTCATAAATGAGTGCATTTGGTATTTTTTAATCTTTCTCCCAAAACCCCTGTTTAGATTGTTTTTTCACTGTTTCTATCAAAAGACACTTTGCAACTGATTTTGAGGTAGGTGTTAGTGTCTTCCACTCATCCAATTTGTGTAAATTTGATTGTTTCTGTTAGAGTTATCTTTGCATCTATATGAATAAGGTTTTAGGTTATATATTTGAGGTCATTTACTATCTTATTTTCATCTCCCTAAAACTATTGGTCAATCATATTTACCCCATCCACACACAAAGGAAATTGCTAGATTCTTCAAAGAATTCACTCACCTAAGGGTTGAAAGTGTTGGCCTTGCCATTGCACCAAAAGGTTGGCCTATCAATTCCCAATACAATTTTTAGTTAAGATCCACAGGAGGTGATTAGACCATGTCACAAACCCAAGCATTGCACTTGACAGAAGACCAAGGGACACACCATCTTGCAACAATCCACCTTAGCACAAGCAAGGGATTTGAAGTTGATGAGGACTACACCACCCAAAACCCACCAAAATCACAACAACAAATACCAACACAAAAGTTGTAAGACAAAAAAATGACTCACTTTCAATTATTTTCAGATAATGAAATTACAGATTCAAAGCTTACATGCTATAGCCTCATGGGCTTGATTCATTGCAAGAAAATCAACTCAGAAAAGAAAAATATACTATTCAAAGCCACAATCTACACTATCAGGGCCCACCTTCTACAACCCCCACTCAACCCCTTTTATTGTCCCTAATTACCTCCCTAGAATATTCTAGAAGGTACAAATTTCACCTTTTGTTTTGGCACCAAAATTCTTGCCGTTTGATTCCTAGCCCAGGGAGAAAATTTAATAAAATTCACTTTTTAGAGGATCAACCTCGTAGGTCCATAACTTTTGATCTGATTGTCTAATTTGCTATTATTGCATATCATTGGAAAGATCTCAACATTCTCTACAACACATGAACCTACTGTAGGTTAGTTCGCCCACTTCTTGAGCTATTTTAGGGCCTCCAAAGTTTTATATCTGAATTTGAAGTTGCATTAGATAAATTTAGAGGAATGGAAAACTTAATTTCTCCCAAACCATGCAAGGTATTGAGGTGATTCTTTTGTGACTAGAATTTTTTTTCAGTTCTAGTCCTTGGGGTAAATTTTCATATCCATACGAGCCCATTTTGGTTGACTTACTAAAAATAATAAGTGATCATTTTTTACTATTTATGATGCCTGATAATCTTATACCCCTTAAGTGCCATCATGGGACTCAAAACAACTAAAGAAAATAAAGAAAACATTTTTTTTGGGTGTTGCAAGATTTCCCTGCACCGTTGGATGCTCCTACATTAGACACCTAGGGTAATTTGAAAAGTGACCCTATCACTTCTCAGGAGTTAGATGGAAACCAAGGCGATTGACCTTATCCTTAGATAACCATGATGAATCTTCAGCAAGCCTTCCTCTCCATTTCACCAAGTACTCTAGATACTACTCGTTTCTTGTGCTTCTACCCACACAATTATATAGGATTTCTTCTATCTCTTAAGTAGGTGCTAGAATTTTCAGTTGTTCATTTATCAGACTCTCCTTTATATCACCTTCATGATACTCTATCAAATCAATAATGTTGAACATAGGAGAAATGTTTATTCCACTAGGAAACTCTACCTCATAAGCATTTCCTGAATCATGCTTCTTCAAGATCTTGCATGGTCCAAACTTAACTTCATCTTTAACTTGTTGTATGTACCAACTAGAAACCTTTCCTTTCGCAAATGAACCATGACTTCATCTCCTACTTGAAACTCCTTAGACCTCCTTTTTTTTATTTTCTTGAGCCTTATATTGTGAGTTCATCTTATTGATATGTTTCTTCACCTCTTCATGCAAATTCTTCAGATGCTGAGCAAAATATTCAGCCTCAGCACTACTCTTCTCCCCATTATCCATCTTTCTTAGTTCATAAGTAGTTCTTGGACTACTCCCATATACAATATGGAATGGTAATTTACTAGTGCTCCTATTAAAAAAAATAATTTAAGCATATTTTTCTTATGGTATAATCAAATCCCATCCCTTCGACTTATCTCCAACTAAGCATCTTAGCAGGTTACCCTGGAAACTCCTATTCACCAACCTTTTTTTTTCCATCAATTTGTGGATGGTGTGAAAAATTGAACTTCAAATCTATCTTCAACTTCTTCCATAATGTCTGCCAGAAATAACCAACAAATTTGGTATCTCTATCTGAAACTATATTCTTTGGTAGACCATGTAGTCTCACCACCTCTTTGAAAAACAACTCTACAACATGAACAAAATCACCGGTCTTATGACACAGAATGAAATGTGCCATCTTTGAAAATCTATCCACCATCAAAAATATGGAATCATGCCCTCTCTGTGTCCTTGGAAATCCAAGAAAAAAATCCATGCTAATATCCTCCCTTGGCCTCTCAAGTATAGGTAATGGCTGATACAATCCAGTATTCTGACTTGTTTCTTTTTCCATCTAACATGCTCTGCAACTTTGTACAAACTTCTTTACATCTTGTTGTAATTGTGGCCAATAATAATTCTCACTAACAAGAGCAATGGTCTTATCTAAATCAAAATTTCTAGCCAATCCTCCACTATGCTTCTCCTTGATTAGATTCTCTCTCATAGAACTCCTTGGAATGCAGAATTGGCTTCCTCTAAACAACATCCCATCTTGGATTAAGAAATCCAACCATCTCATCCTATCTAATGTAACAAGTTCCAAACAAGCCTTCTAAGCTTCTGCAAAGTCTGGATCTTCTGGATACAAACTCTTGAGTTCATTGAACCCAACAACCTCTATATTCATTTCTATCAACAAATTTTTCCTTCTTCTCAAGGCATCTACAACTCTGTTTGACCTTCCACTCCTGTGCTTCAAAAGAAAAGGTATAATTCTGCAAAAACTCAACCCATTTTAAGTGCCTTTAATTCAACTTTCCTTGACTATTGAGACATGGAAAATCCTGGTGATCAATATATAAAACAAATTCTTCTGGCAACAAATAGTGTCTCCATTTCTTCAAAGCCTAAACTATAGCATAAAACTCTTAATCATAGACATGATATCTCTTCTTAGCATCATTTAACTTCTCACTAAAATAGGTAACAGGCTTACCTTCTTAACTCAAAATGTTCAACTCCTATAGAATTGCCACTAGCATCACAATCTAACTAAAAAACCTTATTGAAATCTGGAAGTGCCAAAAGAAGTTGCTCTGTAACTTTCTTCTTTAACATATCAAAACTTTTGGCCACTTCTATAGCCCATTTAACCTCTTTTCTATCCCCTCTCATTGCTTCAATCAGAGGTACACAAATACTACTAAAATTCTTAATAAAATTTCTGTAAAAACTTGCTAGACCATGAAATGATCTTACCTCTATAACATTCCTCAGGGTAGGCCATTCAATGATAGATTTCACCTTCTTAGGATCCATTTTAAGACTCTCTGTTGAGATAAAAAATCCAAAATACACCAACTCTCTCTCCACAAAACTACATTTCTTCAAATTAATCAACAACTTCTCCTCCCTTAGCTTCTCAAAAAAATTCTAGATATGCATCAGGTGCTCCTCTAATGTCTTATTGAAAATTAGAATATCATCCAAATAAACAATAACAATTTTTCCCAAAAATTATTTTAATACCTCATTCATAAGCCACATAAATGTGCTTGGTGCATTGGTTAGCCCAAAAGGAATGACTAACCACTCGTACAAGCTCTCCTTGGTTTCAAAGGTTGTCTTCCATTCATCACCTTCTATAATACAAATCTGGTGATATTTTCTTTTCAAATATATCTTTGTGAAGTACTCAAATCCACTCAAACAATCCATAATGTCATCCATTCTCAGCAAGGGAAATCTATACTTGATGGTAATCTTGTTGATGGCTCTAGAATCTGTACATATCCGCTATTCCCCACCCTTCTTTGGTGCTAGTACTGTAGGTACTTCACATGGACTCAAACTCTCTTGAATCAATCCTTTCCATAACAACTCTTGCACTTGTATGTTCAACTCTTCACTCTCTACCGGAGTCATATGAAGAGCTTCCTTATTCGACAAACTGGCTCCAGGAATTAGGTCCATTTGATGACTAATCTTTCTTACAAAAGGAAAAACTTCATGTTACATTATTAGAAATAATAGCTTGAAATGCATTCAACGAACCTAAAACCTCTACAAGTACCTCAATAGTATCTTCTTTCTCAACTCTAGGGATCAATGCAAAACATATGCTCATACTTCATACCTTCTAGGAAATTTCTTCCATCAACCAAACAAATTCTTACATTATTGCATACCTTTTCTTTTGCCTCTTTCAAGGGCTTCAACTTATGACAAACCCCATCCTTTGTCAAAGAATAGGTGTTGGCATGCCCATCATGTATTGCTCGCTGATCAAATTGCCATGGTCTACCTAACAACATATGACAAACATCCATAGGAATAATATCACACAATACCTCATCATGGTAATTTCCAATATTGAACTTTACTAGACATTGTTCATTTACCAAGGCCTTGTGGTCCTTCTATAATCAAGAAATCTGATATGGGTTTGGATGCCTTGTTCTCTCCAACCGCAACTTACTAACCGTTTCTTCTAAAACAAGGTTATCAGTACTACCTCCATCAATAATGACATTACAAACTTTACCTTCACACTTTCATATGATGTGAAACAAATTCTTCCTTTGAGTTGGTTCATTCTCCTCATTCAGTAAGGCTCTTTTGGTAACAAGAACCTCTCCACTTTCTACATCCTCAAAATGGGAAGACTCAACATCTTCATCTACATGTGTAACTCGTGCATTACCCTCAGGTATTCTATGTGTCCTTCCTTGATGTTGAGTAAACTCATAGGCTCTATGTCCTTCTCCACATAGGAAATAGGTTCCACAAAATCCTCCTCTTCCCAGTCCTCATCTAGATCTTCCCTTTCCTCTTTTTTCTCCATTATTTTGATCATGAGGACGGTAGGTGTTATCTCCTTTCTAGTTCTAGCTACTGCTGGAGCCTTCACCCTTCTTTTGATCTTCATTTTGACCTCCATATGACCATCCACCGATCTTTCCACTACATCCTCCACCTTGTTGCTTGTTCTCAAACCTCTTGTTCAATTATTCTTCAACCTTTAGAGAAAACTGATAAGCATCTTCAATGGTGGTCATTCTTAGCAATGCCAATTTTTCTTGTATGCTTGGCTTCAACCCATTAATATAATGAGCATATTTCTCCTTATTCGCCTCAAAATGTCTTGTCTAAATTAGGACCTTGTGAAATTCCTTTGTGTATTCTTTCACCGTCCTTCTCCCTTTCCTCAAGCTCTACGTCTTCTTGAGTAGCTCCAATTCGTAATCGATTGGAATAAATTTTTTCTTTAATTTTGACACCATTTTGTCCCATCTAGAAATTTTATCTTTCCCTTGTCTTCCTCTTTCTAACTGGACCTCTTTCCACCATATACTAGCGTGACCTTTCAATTTTTTCTTTACAAACCTCACTCTATGAGGATCTTCATTCTCCTCAAACTTGAAAAATTCCTCCATGTCATTGATCCAATCAATCAATTCTTTAGGATTTAGATTTCCACTAAAATTTGAAACCTCCATTTTAGGTCTCTTCCCAATGCTTGAGATCACTTGCAACGATATTCTTTCTTTAGGATCCATTGGATCCTGCTCTTCATCTTCCATTTCCTCTTTTGTTTCATCTTCACTGTCATCTTTGTCTCATTGCACATTTCTTCTTCAAACCTCTTGTTGCAAAGTTTCTAATTTCCTTCTAAGGGCTCTGATTTCATCTCTAGGTGGACCTCCTCCACCTCGGCCTCCACCTTTTCCATACTGGGCATGTCTTGGAGGCATCTTGAATTCAACCCACACTCACAAGTCCTACTGTAACTGCCTCACATTCGATGCTCTGTTACTGGCTCTGATACCATTTGATGAGGGTTGCACCAATCAAAACCCACCAAAATCACAACAATAGATACTAGCACAGAAGATGCAAGATAGAAAAATGACTCACTTTCAATTATTTTCAGAAAATGAAATTACAAATTCAAAGCTTACATGCTACAACCTCATGGGTTTGATTCATTACAACAAAATGAACTTAGAAAAGAAAAATCTACTATTTAGAGCCACAATCTGCACTATTAGGGTCACCTTCTACAACCCCCACTCAACCCTTTTTATTGTCCCCAATAACTACCCTAGAATGTTCTAGAAGGTACAAATTTCCCCTTTTGTTTTGGTGCCAAAACTCCCACCTTTTGATTTTTGGCCCAGGATTAAAAATTTAATGAAATTCACTTTTTAGAAGTTCAACTTTGTGGGGCCATAACTTTTGATCTGAGTATCTGATTTTCTATTATTGCATATTGTCGGAAAGCTCTCAATGAGCTCTACAACATGCGAACTCACCATAGGTCGGTTCAGCCACCTTTTGAGCTATTTAGGGGTCTCCAAAGTTTTATATCTAGATTTGCAATTACATTGGAGAAATTTCCTAGGACAAAAACTTTAATTTCTCCCAAATCATGCAGGGTATTGAGGTGATTCTTTTGTGACCAGAAATGTTTTTCAGCCCTTCTCCTTCGGGTAAATTTTCTTGTCCATATGAGCCCATTTTGGCTGACTTACTTAAAATAGTAAATGATTTTTTTTCACTATTTCTGATGTCTGACTGTCTTATACCCCTTAAGTGCCATCATGGGACTGAAAACAACTAAAGAAAATAAAGAAAACAATTTTTTGGGTGATGCAAGATTTCCCTGCAACACTGGATGCTCCTACATCAGAACCTGTGAGTAGTTTTGATACCAATTATTGGCCTTGCCATTGCACCAAAAGGTCAACCTATTAATGCCTGATACAAGCGTCAGTTAAGATCCACAGGAGGTAGTTAGACCATGTCACAAACCCAAGCGTTGTTCTAGATGAAAGACCAAGGGACACACCATCTTGCAACAAAAAGTGGATTTTGATCTAAGGGATCTCATTTCCTTAATAAAATAGAAAATAGGTAGGATCATTACACCTTATTTTTTCCTTTCTATTTATAGTAATTTTGGTGAAACATTCCAAATTTAGTATAAAACCCTATGTGTTTTGAACCCCTACCCATTTTTTTATGTTTCATTTTGGTGAACCTAAGTATTTGAACATTCTAATTTCTGATTTGGAGATCATTCAAACCCTAGATCTAGGATTGGAATTAATTCATTGCATTTAGGGTTTCTAAATTTGACATAAAGTTGGCTTGCATTTTAGGTGTAAAATTGCATTTTTTATTCATTTTAAATCTGAAAATTCAACAAAAATTGCATAATGTTAGGTCGATTTTGCATAGTATTTACATAATATCATACTTTCAATCATTTAAATCAAAAAATTGGATCAAAATTACATTTCAAAAAGTTTCATATATTTCATCATTTGTCATTCATTTCTTTTGCATTTAGACATCAAATTCTGAAAAATTCTATTATAGAAGTTACAATTTGAGACCCAGAACAAAGAACACACATAATCACTCAGAAATTGTATTTTTTATTTTTTTAAAACCTTGAACAAAGACCCATTCATGCATGGGTGAATGAGTCCTTCAGGGCTTCCAAAAGCCAAAATTTTGATCTTTTTTGTGGTTTTCTGCACTTCCCAGATCTGTTGGTAACCCATTATTTTATTCTAGAAATTTTTTGAGAATTTTTTCTTTATTTATTGGGTTTAAATCATCCATTTAGTGTAGCCATTTTAAATCATCCCAAAATTATTTTAGTAAGTAAAAATCATTAGATTTGTAAGGAAAATGTTTACATTTTTGAAGCTTTGCATAATATGGATAAAAGTACATTTCACTTTTGGATACACAATGTTTATATTCTTGAAGCTTTGCATAAGTTGGATAAAAGTAGTTTTCATTTTTGGACACATAATGTTTACATTCTTGAAGCTTTGTATAAGTTGGATACAAGTACTTTTCATTTTTTGACACACAATTTTTACATTCCTGAAGCTTTCCATAAGTTAGATAAAATAACTTTTCATTTTTGGGCACACAATTCTAGTACCTTACCTTTCTAAGCATGCCAAGAAAATGTTCATCAAAAATCATGTTAGTCACTCTCCCAACATCTCTCCCACTTATGAGATTTTTTTAGTGAAAGAGAATACAATAGTGGACAATCATGACAATAAAATTTGGTATTCTCCCAATATCTCTCCTATTTGTGAAGAAGATATTTTGGTGTTAGAATATCCAATCAATGAGAGTTATGAGAATCCTATTTGTTTCTCTTCCCCTACCTCTACCACTTGGGAAGACATTGTTGGATACAAGGATGAGACCATTGACACATACCCTAATACCAATTTTCCTATTTCTCCTATTTGTGAGAATCATTTGATACAAGTGAATGTCATCATTGATAAGGGTTAGTGTAGGATCATGGGGGTGCAAACTATGGCCTTAAGTGGCAATGAAAACTCATAAAAATAGAGTTAGGAAACTTGACATAAAAATCTAAATAGGTTATTCACATAATTTGAAAAATAAGTAACAATAAAATTTGTAGCAAATTGAATGTAGTTTCTAAGATATTAGTCCTCTTTTAGAAAAAAAAGAAATATATTTAGTGAAATTTTGAAATTTCAATATAGTAGTACTAAATTTTCAAGCAAAAAAAAAAATTAGGTGTATGTCTTACCAACCTAAGTACAAGAAATTTTTGTATTTGCATCTTTCAATATAAGTAGAGGACACATGCTCGGATGTGCCACATTTTTGTTTTATAATTTTTTTGCAAGTAAATAATTAGTTATGATTTTTTTATTAGAAATTTTTAAAAAATATTAAAACATGTTTTTCTGACCACCATAACTTGGTCAAAAATTTATGAAAATCATTTTTTCTTTTTTTGATCCTCTAGTATGGGAAGCATAGAATGTGCCACATCTTTTAGATGAAAAAAATGAGAAATTTCTTGAGAATTAAATAGATATTTTTGAATCAGCCTATCAATCAAGAGCTTAGTCAAAATTCATGTAAAAAATACATAATATTAATCTATTTAATTCCAAATAAGTCATATCTTATATTGATGGAAAGCTAACAATTTTATCAATAAACCCTTTTTGTTTCATCAAATTTGGATAAAAAAATATCATGAACCACTTTTTGGACCCCCATGATCCTGCACTCACCCATAAGCAAGAAATACCAACCATTGATGACTCCCCTACTTGTGATGAAGCTATTTTGGAATATCCAACCATTGAATATCATGAGTATTTTTTTTTCTCCTCTCCTAAAAACTCTCCTACTAGAGTAGATATCATGATGTAAGAAAATGACAATATTGACACATGTCTTTCAAAAAATAGTATTGTGGCTTCATTAGATGAAGATGATGAGGTAACATTAGACTCCTTCACTAAAATATCATCAAAATAGGGATAATATTTTGAGGTTATTAACATTAGATATCCCTTGAAGAAATCTCTCAAGCCACTTCTTATCCTCTATGGACACCCTCTCAATAACCACAAGTTCAAAATAAAGCTAAGTTTCTCCCAAGACCACCTCAACACTTGATGTTTAACAAAAACTGAGTTATAATACCATTTATCACACATATAATACAAAAAAATAAGGAAACCACAACCCATTTCTACTTCATTACCATTGCCTCAACCTATTTTTCCTAGTGCTCCTTGTTTTCCTTTACATAGTGGAAAGGAGTATGATCTTGTTGAACTTAAAAATACTCCCACTAAGATATCCTTATGGGATCTTACTCAAGCATCCCATAGTTTCCATAACACGCTTCAATGTGATTTACAACACTTTCATATCCTTCCTAATGTGCAACCAAAATTTAAGGAATGAATTTAGACATTGTTTTTGACCAAAGTGAACTACCTCCTTTGGAAGTGCAAAAACAAAATGAAGCTTTCACAATACTAGCTCACATTAATATGACTAGGATAAAGAGAACCATTTTTGACAATGGATCAACCCTTAATGTGTGTATTTTAAGCCTCTTGAATAAGCTTGAATGGATATGACTAAGATTGAACCTAATTCTTTGTCTATCCATGGATTTGATAACATCCAAAAGCAACTACTTGGTGTGATCACATTACCTATTTTAGTTGGAAAAGTCACATTGAAAAATCATATCCATGTTATGATTCAATATCTTTCATATAACCTTCTTTTAGGTAGACCATAGATTCATGGGATTCAAGTGGTGGCTTCAACTCTTGAACATGTAATGAAGTATATCTATAACAACCAAGTGTACACAGCCAAATTTGATCTTGAACCATAAAGTTGTTTATGCATCAAGAAAGATAAAGAATTTACTTTAAAAATATTGAAACCAAATACACAAGTGGAAACCATGCAAGATAAAGAGAAATAAAATCATATTGAAAAAGTCACAAATTATTGGATGATGATTGAGGTTCCTTAGATTTTACACCTACATTCATGGGAGAATAGAATATCATATCAAAAAATTATGAAAAGGGAAAAGAACCAGTGGTATTATCAACAAAAAAATTGAAATAACCTTCAAAATAATCCACTTCAACCACTTTAGAAAAAGAAACAAATTACACAACAAAATTTGATGAATTCAATTATGAACAACCACCAAAACCAAAAGAAATGGGAAAAATTTATAGGAGAGGTTATGAAATTTTGAAACAACTTGGTTATAGTGGAAAATGATGTGGTGCTAGAGAACTAGGAATTTGTGTCCCTATGGATCCTAACACACAATAAACAACTAGTAGTCTTGGTTATTATCCTTTGAAAGAAACAAAAGCATCAAAAATTCTTTCGCTCAATATCAACACTATTACAAAAGATTCTTCTAAGACAAATTTAACTTTGGTGAATCTTGAACTAATCAATACATATGTGAATATCTCATTAGATATGCATAAAATTGATACTTTTTCTACTCATTACAAGTGAAAGGTGGAGAATTTTCATTGCTTATAGTTTAGCACATAGAACACCAATCTTCTTCACTCTCATTCAAGGAAACCCTAGAGATCTCAATCCGAGGAAGAAGTAGGAGAAATAAACCTTGCAATATGGTGTCCTAGGGTATGATTAGAGATTAAAATAGGATTTACCACCAAGCTAGGGCTTGGATATACTAATTATATGCAAGACCTAATTCTAGAACCTAGGGAAATTCAAAAGTTCACTAAATGACCTAAAAATGCTTGTAAATAAGAATAAAAAGTTGAGAGATCAAAGGTGTGCACCTAGAAATATGTAGAATATTGAATGAGGACTTGAAATGTTGAATATAATGAAATTAATTCCTATTGGGACTCATACACTAGTATGGGTGATTTAGTCGTAGATTAAGGTTTCTAGGCAGGAATAGAATTCTGGTAGAGATATGTCAGGAACTCTTGAAAATTTTAAAATTCCCTATACTAGGACTCATACGCCAGAAGTGGTGTATCAATCTAATTAGGATTTTTTGGAAATTCAAAGTTTGATTGTGCTCTTCAATGTTTTCTCTATCCTTTCCACTTGATTTCTAGGTATGAATCTCTAATTTGCAATCTATAGATGTCTTTCAATGATTTCCAATGAAATGTGACAACTTTGAACACTTGAAAACCTTTCTCCAAGCTTTCTCTTCAATATTGCTTCAACTTATATCTTCAAATCACACACTAAAGAGAGAGAGAGAATGTTGTTTTGTTAGTGGAAAGGGGTTTTCCTTGGTCAAACCCTGTTTTGGTAATCAAACACTATAATGAAATGAAATGAAATGAGGGAATGATGAATGAACAACATGTAATGTTACAACTCAAAAAACCCTAGTAATAAAGTGTTGCAAACATGTGTGAAGTGGCTCCAATAGATGTAGATCTTGACTCTTGGTTGAATGTGATAGATCTTGAATAAAATACTTGCTTGAATCATAAAACCCTACATCACAATTGTTAGCTCAAAACAAACATGATGCATGATGACTTTGACATGATGCTTGATACTTGAATAATTCTCTACAAACTTGATAATCAACCCTTTAATGCTCTTGAATACTCTTGCAAACACTTGAATGCTCTTGTGAACTCCAATTTTCTATTAGAATTTCTCTCATGAAATTATTGTAATCATAAAATTTCTATTAGGAATGCTCTCTTGAAATTCCTAGGTGAAAATGAGTGAAATAATCTTGTATTTATACTTATTATGCCAAGTTTCCTAAAATTAAAAAACTGCAAGTCGACATTAGATCTAGGAGGATAAAATCCCACCAATAATTTCAATTAAATTTGATTTTGGGCCACACAGAACTCACACACCAAAAGTGGCATGTGAGTCCTATTAGGCTTAACTATGGGACACATTTTTCAAAAATGCTTAGAATGATGGAAAATGTAGATCGAGGCCCTAAAACCTAGGTGGGACTCATACACTCAAGGTGGTGTATGAGTCCTAGATCATTAAATCTGGGCCACACAACCTAAAAAGACATGAATTATGATAAGATGTTGGTTTATGTTAGGATTATCCTTAGAAAGATGCATTAATTAAGGCTTGTGGATGTAAAATAGGGCCAATTAAGGTATAGGTAAGGTCAATTAATTAATAAAATCCTAGATTAGTGTGAAAGTATTAGGCTACACTTTAAAAACCCTAAATAGGAATAATTAATTCTATTTAGCTTACAAGGGACCAAAACTTAATGTGAAGGTGCAAGTAAATACACTTTACAACATTAAATTAAGACAAGATTAGATCAATTTAACTTAAAAATTCCTTAAACCCATGTGAATATGTGAAACAAATTACAACACTAGATCAAGGTGACATTAGGTTTATTTTAAAATTAATCATTCCCAAATTAAGTGTGAAAATGTAAATGATGACATTTTTTGACACTACATTTAGCCCCCACTTTAGTGAGAGGATGAACTTGCTTCAAACTCAAACTAAAGTAGACATTCAAGAGGGGCCCATGTGTACCGATGTAGATGGTCTAGGATAAAAAAGATCAAAGGAGGTGGTTAATCCCTTAGGATCTAGGATACTATGTCAAACTAGCATAAGCACAAAAGGACATGCCCAAGGTGTACGGTATGTAACATCAAGATAGACAAATATGCAATGTCAAATACATAAAGAAGAAAGGAAAACAAATTAAAAATAGGTGAATCAAGGCTTGATCATTTGTCCAAGACAATGTGGATCAAATCTAAGTTATTTGTCCAAATATACACACTCATTCTGATCCAATAGAACTTCAAGTTGTTTGTTGAGTGAGTATCCAAAGAGGTGAGACACATATGCACATGGATGGTATGCACTCACACACATAAGAAAGTGGCTATATGAAATTCATGCCTAAGTTTGGCTTCCCATCCAACTAGACCAAAGTTATACCTCCTAATAACTTTGATAAAGCACCACGCAACAATCAACTTTGAGCTTCAAGAGGCAAGAAAATATTTGTATGCTTGATACTCATGAACAAACAAGATGGCTCCATAGGCAAGAAAAATTTATTATGCAAGGTAGCCATATAACCCAAAATGTAAATGCAAAATTAGTGTAAGGTATGTTCAAAGGGATTTTTCTTAATTTGTGTAAGGTCTCTTCTTAGGTAACATTGTTCCTAGTGTCTCTAGAAGAGGATAAGTCAAAGAAATATTACACTTTTTGAGGAAATCAAAGCCAATGACACCACCAAGAAGAGAATGCATTGCAAGAATAAAGAAAATCTCATAGTGAAACATGAGTGTTGATGTATTCCCCCACTTTAAAGTACTTGCTAACACCATTACTATGAGAAATTTCTTTAAAGTAGAGGAAGACATGAGATATTATTTAGAAAACCCTATGCCAATTCATATATTTCCAATAAGCTATTTCATGAATAGGTATGTCACATGCAAGCCAGCTTAAGGCATGTCATCCACATCCCAAGATTACTCCTATATATACATGAAAGGTGGTCAACTATCCAAACGAGACAAAAATAACTGAAATATGAGAACAAGGCTACCTAGTACCTGGTGTGACATATATTTTGGTACTCGAAAATGCTTAACTCTCTTCCTAGGGTTTTCCACCTAGAAAGAGAGAGATTTAGGGTCCTAAAATGCTTATGTCACATTCAAATAAGGATGTGTGTAGTATTATGTTATGTAAATGAACTAATATAAGTGCAATTGACTAATTAAAATGATCTAGAATGAATGTAAAGATGCAATTTATGCTATGTTTGAAAACACAGTGTGATATGCAAACAACTATGAAATATGAAGAAATGGAAAGAAATATGTAGAAAAAAAGGTACAAAGTCAAATATGAGTGCACCTCGAGGTAGAATGAAGTCACTGGAAGTTTCTGGAATGTCTCTGAAACTTTTGTTAATGGCCAATGGGACTCATTTGCCAAGCATGGTGAATCACTCCTGCTTCTGCTAAAATCTTTTGAAAACCTGTTTCTGACTGTTAAGCATTGAATCTTAGAAAATCAATTTTTAGGCCTACAGGTGGGACTCATTTTCCAAGGGTGGAAAATCAGTCCACCTACAGAAATTTGGAAAATTAGAGGAAGATTCTATGGAGTTAGATCTATACTTCTACCTCCTATAGGTCTCTGCTTCTAAAATTGTCAAATTCGGATCTAAAAATGGCTTTTTGTTGATATTTTGACTTGAATGATGAAGAGATGACTTGGATGAATTTTAAATTCAATCTTCAATTATTCTTAAGCCTCCAAGAGTCTTAAATCTTCATACAAACAAGACAAGAAAGAGAAATTGTTGATTATTAGGGCATGGGGGTTTGCCTTGGTCAAACCCCATTTAGGTAATTAAACCAAATTGATGAAATAAGTAAATGAAGCATAAAAAATGGAATTTATTACCTTGTCATGATGATTGATCTTGTATTTTTTCTACAACACATGTAAAATTTGTCCTTGAATTCTTTAGAATGCTAACTTGAAGACTTCTATTAGAGAAACCCTAAGTTGCTTGACTTGAGATAGAAGATGGATTGATGAGAGAGATGAATGGATGAGATAAAATTGATAGATGATAATGGTAGAATGTAAAAATTATGTTAAATATTATTATTTATATTCAATTATGCCTTATTACCCGTTTATACTCCATCACAGGCCAACATATAGTGAAAATAAACTTTAATTTTTACATTTTCCCGCTCAAGGGTCAAACTGGGGGCTAGATAGGAGTCATTCACCACACATGGAAAATGGATCCCACCTAGATGGGACTCATTTGATAGGGCTAGAAAATGGGTCCCATAGGGGTCATTCTAACACCTATGAAGCTTAGGAGATAGGAAATAAGGTTTAGATTGCTATCTTGTCAAGTGTTTGATCAATTAAAGCCTTGGGATGCACAATATGGGTTAATTAGGACTTATTAGTGGTTATGTAAATGTGGAATAGGTATTGGGACACATAAATTAATGTGAAAGTGTAGTTAGATGCACTTTACAACACTAAAATTAAGTCCACATAGCCTAGAAAAGCACACAAACCAATGCGAACGTGTAAATCACATTACAACACTAGTTTGTAATTAAGTTCCCATTAAGAATCTTCTATATTGATGTAATAATGTAATTAAATGTGTTTTATAATGTTGAATTAGGAGAAGTACGTTAATTAACTCTAGAAAAGTGTGAAAGTCCATTACAATACTTTACAACACCTTTACAAGATATCATTACAAGCATGTTGTTTGATTTGCAAGGGTCCAAGACCTAGTGTGGACACATAAAATGCCTCACAACACTATATTAGGGCCTCATTAAGTCCATTTAATCTCATGTCAAGTAACAGGTCCAATTTTTGGTGGCACACATTGCCCCCACTTCATGCAAGATAAGGATGAGCTGAAATGAAAATAAGTATTAATTAGAGGAACTGGGTGCTTCAAAACAAGGAAGAGCACCACAATCCTTAAGATGTTGAATGAAATTACTCAAAGCTTTACATTCATTAGTATAATGACCATGAACTCTATGATATGCACAAAATGAATGGTATATAGTCAAATTTCTTTTGTATTCTTGAAGGGAGAGACATCCAACAATCTTGGAAGAGTTTCAACAAGATACCCTCTTGATCAATGGTAAAAGATGTTCATTTATTTTTTGACAAAGATGTCTCTTGCTTAATGCAAGATTTCATACCTACACAATACTCTTTAGATTGCAATATTTTGTACTCTTCTTTAAAGGAAGGTGTAAAATCTTTAATGAATTTGAATCATTAGTGTTTTGCATGATGACATTGATATTAAGCGAATACTTCTTTATTTCTTTCTTTTCTTTCAAAGGATAACAATCAACACCACTAGTTTCTATTAATTTAGGATGCACTAATGTTAAAGTTGACTTAGAAGAATCTTATTTAAGAGTGTTGACATTGTGTGAAGGCTTTTTTTTTCTATCAAAGGACAATAACCAAGACTGCTAGTATTTTCTTGTGTGTGAGGCTCTATAGGGACATTCATACCTTGTTCTCTAGCACCACATCCTTTCCCACTATATCCAAGTTGTTTCATTAGTTCATAACCTTTTTCATAAATATTTTTTATTTCTTTTTGATTTGGTGCTTGTTGATAGTCAGTTTCATCAAATTTTGTTGTATAATTTGCTTCTTTTTCTAAAGAGTTTGAGGTGGATTCTTTTGAAGGGTCTCCAATTTTTTTATTGACATTACCACTTTTTCTTTTCCCTTTTCAGATTCTTTGTTTATGATCTCGTATTTTCTCATGAATGATGTGAAGTCTAAGGAACCCCAATCATCTTCTAATAGCTTCACGACTTCTTCAATATGCTTTTCTTTATAACTTTGTTGTATGGGTTCTATTTGTATAGTTGGTGTCAATGTTTTCAAAGGATTCTCCTTTTTTTCTCAATGTTTAAACAACTATTTGGTTCATGATCAACTTTGAGTATGTACACTTTGTTGTTGTAGACATACTTCATTATATGATGAAGAGCAGAAAGAACCCCATTCATTGCATGAATCCATAGTCTACCTAAAATAAAATTATATGAAAGATCATGAGGTATAACATGGATCAATGTTTCTAATGTGGCCTTTCCATCTATAATAGGAAATGTGATCACACCAAGTGGTTGTTTTCCTACATTGTTGAATACCTGACTAGCTAAAGATTCAGGTCAATTTTTTTATTTATACATGCCAAGTATATCCAAAAGGTTTATGCTACACACATTAAGAGTGGAGAAATTATCAACAAGGATTCATTTTATGCATGTTCTATTGTATCTAGATATTATCATGAAAGTATCATTTTTTTTTTCACTTCCAAAGGAGGGATCTCAGTTTGGTGGAAAATAATGTTAGCATTCATGTCTTGAATCATGGTTGTTATGTCATCCGATAACATATTAGAAGGGATAGGAACTTGTTGTAAAGAATTTTGAATCATGTTATTATAGTGAGGGGATCCTTGAATAAGGTCTCATAATGATATAAATTAGGAGTGTTCTTAATTTCTTCACCAATGTCATACTCCTTTCCACTTTATGAAGGAAAACAAGGAGGACCAGACAAGATAGGGTTAGGGAATGGGAGGAATTTTGAAGTTGTTTGTCATGTTTGTAGATTATTTCTAGTGTTATAGGTATGAGTAATGGTATTATAACTCGGCTTCTACGAAACATTATTCTTAGGTGGGTAAAGGATAAGTTCAAGTTTTTTTTGAGTTTGAGGTTTTTTTGAAGGTGGGTAAAGGATTAGTTGAAGTTGAATAATAATAGCATCCCTTTGTGAACGAGGGTCTAATGTTACTTCATTATCATCATCTAAAGAAACTATATCACTTTCATCAATGTTATCATTTTCTTGCACCATGATATCCTCCCTAGGAGAATAGTTTTTAAGAGAATGAAAAACTAGATGTTCATGAAATTCAAAGGTTGGTTCTTCTAGAATGACTTCATCATGAGTAAGGGGGTTATCAATGGTCCAAATATCTTCTTTATCAATAGTGGGGATATTAAGAGAAGGCTCAATTTGATTTTCCATGACTTCATCATTTTTCTCTAAGGTCTCATTCTCTTGTGCCATACTATCTACCCTAGTGGGAGATCTTGTAAGGTTTTCATCACATTCCATGGTTAGATTTTGTAAAATAGCTTCATCACCATTAGGGGAGGCATCAAGAGAAGGACAACTATGATTTTCATGCTTACCAAATGGATCTTTCCAAATGGTAAGAGCATTAGGGAAGAGAGGAACAAGATTCTCATGACTCTCAACTAGATTATCTAATTCACATAGAGGAAGGATATTTGGAGAAGGAAAATTTTGATCAACATGTTTATCTATGATTTGATCCTCTTTCAATAAAAAATTATCACAAGCAAGAGATGAAGGGAGACTAGGTAAGGTGATGTTTAGAAATATTTCTATGATCTCATCTTCTTGTGTCATAATATCTTCCCAAGAGGGAGGATGAGATAGACAATCAAGACTTTCATGATTCTCAATGATTGTATCTTCTTTCACCAAGATACCTTCATAACTAGTAGGAGAGGTATCAGGAGAAGGAAAATTATGGTTTTCATGATTGTCTATGCTTTTATCTTCTTGTATCATATCATCCTCACCAATGGGAGAGATAATAGGGTTTGAGATAGGCAATGTAATATTAAGGATTGTGTCAATGGTTTGGTCTGCTTGCTCTAAGATGTTCTCATAACTATGAAAGATAGTAGAAGGATGAATAACATGTTTCTTAATGACCTCATTGTTGTACTCTAAATTGAACTCATTAGATGGGATGTTGTACTTATACAATCCATTTTTAACCATATCAAAACCGTATCTCTTAAAAGGAAACATGATATCCTAAAAAATTAGGCTATCTAAAGTATACAATGCTTCAACTAAAGTGCAATACAATGACCTAAAGTGAAATGTGTAAATGAAATTCTCATATTCAAAACAAGGTAATTTATTAATTACACTATGAAACAATCTGAAAATGAAATGTTATAAATGTAAATTTGAAATTAAGAAATGTCATACCAAAGCCAAATTAAGTTAGATTTTACGAAATGCATGTAATAGAAACTCAACCAACTGAAATAGATAACTAATGACAACAAAAAGAAGCATAGAAAAAGAATTCTAAATACTGGAAAATATAGTTTAAAATATTTATTGGGACTAAATCACCTAGAGGGACATATGAGTCCCAATCTAGGGTATTAAGATGTTATAAGTGTAGGTTCACCAAAACAAAAGGTGGAAAATTGTTGTTGCTTATGGTTTAGGACATAGAACACCAATCTTCTTCACTCTCATTCAAGGAAACCCTAAAGATCTCAATCTAATGATGAAGTATGGGAAATAGATCTTGCAATAGAGTGTCCTAGGGTATGATTAGAGATTAAAAGAGGGTTCACCACCAAGCTAGGGCTTGGATAGACTAATGAAATGCAAGACCTAATGCTAGAACCTAGTGCAATGCAAAACTTCACTAAAAGACCTAAAAAATCTTGTAAATTAGAACAAAAAGTCAAGAGATTAGAGGTGTGCACCTAGAAATCTATAGAAGCTTGAATGATAAATTGAAATGTTGAATATGATGAAATTAATGCCTCCTAGGAATCATACATCAGTCTAGGCAATAAATAGTCCCAAATTAGGGTTTTTGGGCAAGAATAAAAATTTGGTAGAGATATGTCAAGAACTCCTAAAAAATGTAAAATTCACTATACTGGGACTTATATTCTAGAATTGTTGTATCAGTTTGATTCTACTCTTCAATGTTTGCTTTGTTCTTTCCACTTGATTTCTACTTCTAAATCTCTAATTTACAACTTGTAGATTTCTTTTAATGATCTCCAATGCAAGGCAACAACTTTGACAGCTTTTAGCACTTGACAACCTTTCTCCAAACTTGCTCTTCAATATGTATTCAACTTATATTTGCAAATCACACACTAAAGGGGGGGAAAACTATTGTTTTGTTAGTGGAAATTGGTTTTCCTTGGTCAAACCTTGTAATTAAATGAAATGAAATGAGGGAATGATGAATGAAGAACATGCAATGTTACAACTCACCAAAACCTAGTAATAAAGTGTTGCAAACATGTGTGAAGTGGCTCTAATGGATGTAGATCTTGAATCTTGCTTTAATGTGATAGATCTTGAATAGAATACTTGATTGAATCATAAAACCCTACATCACTATTGTTAGCTAAAAAAAACATGATGCATGATGACTTTAACATGATGTTTGATACTTGAATAATGCTCTACAACACTTGCTAATCAGTTCTTGAATGCTCTTTAATACTATTGTAAACACTTGAATTCTCTTGTGAACTCCAATTTTCTATTAGGAATGCTCTCATGAAAGTATTGTAATCAAAATTTTCTATTAGGAATGCTCTTTTAAAAGTATTAGGTTAAAATGAGTGAAATAACCTTGTATTTATACTTATTTATGCCAAATTTCCTGAATTTACAACACTACATGTTGACATCAGATCTAGGAGGATAAAATCCTACCAAGGATTTGAATTAAATTTTATTTTGGGCCACATGAGACTCATATGCCAAAAGTGGCATATGAGTTCCATCAGGCTTAATAATGGGACACATTTTTCAAAAATGGTTAGAATGATGCAAAATCTAGATCGGTGCCCTAAAACCTAGGTGGGACTCATATACCCAATGTGGCGTATGAGTTCTAGATCACTAAATATAGGACATGCAACCTAAAGAGACATGGATTATGATTGCATGTTGGTTTATGTTGGGATTATCCTCAGAAAGATGCATTAATTAAGGCTTGTAGATGCAAAGTAGGGCCAATTAAAGCATAGATAAGCTTAATTAATTAATAAAACCATAGATTACTGTGAATGTGATAGGATACACTTTAAAAACACCCTAAATAAGGCATAATTAATTATATTTAGTTTACAAGGGCCCAAAACTTAATGTGAAGGTGTAAGCAAATACACTTTACAACATTAAATTAAGGAAAAATTAGGTCAATTTAGCTTAAAAAGGCCTTAAACCCAATTTGAATGTGTAAAACACATTAGAACACTAGATCAAAGTAACATTAGGTTTATTTTAACATTAATCATTTCCAAAGTAAGTTTGAATATGTAAACGATGACATTTTTTGACACTACAACAATTAATAACATTAGTTCTTACTCCTTGTCATGTGGTAGTTGTAGTATCATAGCATATTCACTACCATGTATGAGGGTATAAACTTGTCTTTATGCAATAATATTTCCTTTTTTCAAGGAGAAACATATCATCATCTATTCTTGGCTCACCTTTTCCCCTTTGGGGGAAAGCAGTTAGGTAGCCTTGTCCTAGTATGGCACTTGTCATTATCTCTTTTGGAAAGTTGACCATCTTTCATGCATATATAAGAGTGATCTTGGGATGTGGGCAACGTGCCTTAAGTTGGATCTCATGTGACATAATTTATTTCTATGTTATCTTTAGCATTGCATTTTGGGGGAAACCCCTTATTCATGATGTAGCTTCATTTGGAAACATATGCTTGACATAGGGCTTTCCAAATAAGCTCTCATGTATTCTTTATTGTTAGCATTTATCATTTGCTACTTTAAAGTAATTTCTCACAACATGGTGTTTAGAAATTTCTTTAAAGTGGGGGCATACATTGGCATTATCATTTTGGAGATCTTGGACTATTCTTATGTTTCATTGTGCAATCTTCTTAATTCTTGTGATGTGTATTCTTCTTGGTGGTGTCATTGGGTTTGATGTCCTCCAAGAGTGTGATCTTTCTTGGCATATGAATTTCCTCTTAGTGGTGATGATACATGTTGCATTCCCTAAGTTGTGAATATTTTATCCTAGACTTGTCCTCTCTTGGATACATTAGGCTTGATGTTCCCTAAGAGGGGAACTTACATGAAATAAGAAAAACCCCTTTGAACATGTCTTCTCCTATTTTAATTTCTATTCATAAGTGTTTAGCATAACACAATTTGAAGCCTTGTGAAGCTCAAAGTTACAACCCTTTTTCATGGCCACCAATAATAACACACTTTGCTTGCTTGTGGTGCCTTGTTTGTTCATAAGTGTTTAGCATAATACAACTTGCTAAGCGTTATGAAGCTCAAAGTTTATATTTTGTGGTATCTTATTAAAGTTATCAATGTTGGATGTTGTGGTTGTGTTGCTGATATGTGGTTGTCATTGATGTTAACACTATTGGAATTAATGTCTTTAAGGCTGTATATGTTAGGGATATTGAGAAAAGTGTAATGAAATGAGTTACAGGTTGTCAGTGATGAAGTGAATTTTAGTCTATTGGAAAGCTTAGTACGTTGATGATTAGAGGTTTTGGATTAAAGGGTTTTTTTTAGTATATCTTGTTTATCCACACAAGTTTCAGAGATCCACATGAAGATTTGATCGTGTTATGAGTAGTTGTGTTCTAATAGTTTTTCTGTTGCTTTAGTTGGTGTTCCTGAATGAAGATTATGTGATTCTAGTAAGTTCAGTTGTTGTGGATACTTCTCTAGTGATTCATGATTTTTGTGGATGTTTCTAGATCATGCTCTATCTTTGTTGCACATTTGCATTGATCGTTGTGCTCATGATTGGTGATTTTCTCTTGTGTGTTCATTTTTCTCATGTTCCTGGTTGACAAGGTGATTGTAGTGTGTTGTGGATCTTCATGGAATAATTTTTGAAGGTGTTTCATGTTTGAAGATTTTATTTTGGGTCTTCACTATGTTATGGATGACCTTGGTCAATTCATATTGAAAATGATTTATTGTTTTGGGTCGATAGTTTGTATTAATTTTATTATTTTTTTGAAGCTAACATGTAGCGATCTAATCTCTTGTTGTTGATATATATAAGTTATTTTTTATTCCATTTGAAGGCATGCATGTGTATGATATGTGAGAATAATGTCCTAATCATTCAAAGGAAAAAGTAGAGTGTGAAGTGTTGGACACTAGGAACACTAAAATGGGAGCGTGAATTAGTGTTCAATAATTTTGATTTGAAAACAAATCTAAAACCATCAATAGCAATAATTGAGATTTATATAACATTAGCAGCACATAACAGATCAAAACATGCATTCACATTAATGAACACTATAACACCAGATATTTTTACATGGAAACCCTGTTAGGGGAAAAATCACAGTGGAGATTAATCCAAAAAGTTTACTCTATTAAAAGTAAAATAGAAGAGGAGAATGCACTTGCATTCAAGCACACTACCTAGAGCTCACTACTCAAAGAAAGAGGCTCACTGCATTACAATTATAATATAGATTACAACAAAATTTGAACTAAGAGTATAGCATCTACAAATGCCAAAATTCAGTTCCAATGAAGCTCAAGATCATATTCTGGATCTCTCAACCGGTTCGCTCTTCTGCTCTGCACACAAACACTTTTCTGCCCTCAAAATAACTAATCTATCCTTTTTCACTTCTTGATGATACACAAGTACTTCACCAACCACATACTCTTATCAGATATCATGCATACACATATTCTCTATAAAATGATTTCCTAATCTTCTTTATATATCCGCTGACCCAAAAATTTAATATATGTCAGCTTCACAATATTCCTGCTTATGTCAGCCCAAATCACAAGTTATAATTTATGCGTACCTACACAAGTTGTCTAGACTTATATTAGGGACCCACACCAAGGTTCAAAACATAAGATATAACAAAACACTTACTCCACATACATCTGTGATACATAATGTCAAGCATGTTGGCCATAATAGAAAATAAACCATGAATCATGCTACCAAACCTCTTTAGTCTAACTATGATTAATAGAACACCACAACACTCTTTAGTAGGATAGTGTACATGCTAGGAAATATTTTCTAGAGATCCACACAATGAAATAGTGATCCGGTGAATTGATCGGTTCAATTTACCAACCGGATGTCATGTTCTTCACTCTCTCTGCCAGTATGAACACTATTGATATTGCAGACCAAACTGTAGACTCTAGTTGCCATCAATGACAACACAAGTAGCCAAAAATGATCTCTCAAGGCCATATGCCAAAAATCTCCCCCTTTTGCATTGATGGAAACACTTAGTGAAAAATTGACTAAGTGTCAAAACCAAAAACTAATCAAGGAAAAAATTTCTACTCCCCCTATGGATGTCAGGAAAATTTTCACTCCATTCTCTACCCCTTTGAAATCAATGACAAATATCTACAACATCTGCTTACACTCCCTTTCTTATTCTCTCCCCTTAGATATTTTACCGTGCTTTTTCTTACTTCATTCTTTCCCCCAATGCAAAAATTGATCAAAATTTGACAACTGCTACAAAAATTCAAAAAATTATTTAATACTTAGCTTTCATTTCCAGAAGGAATTTCTTCTAGGAATCCACCACAATCCCAATGGCTATGATCAGTTTGTTGTTCTCTGATGTTTTGTTGATTATTTGAACAAGAGACTCAGGAATAGTTATTGCTTCTTCCAGCTTTTCTCTAGATTTAAGAATCTCAATCATTTGTTCTAATATCCCTTTAGTTAATCTTTAACTTTCTAGAAAGCATCAACGAGAGTATTCTTAGCATTATGAACTTTTGCATGCTTAATCTACAAATTATGAACCTTCTTCTTAACATCTCCATTCTTATCCAAAAGCATACTATAATTTTGTCCAGTCTTAACAAGCTCACTTTCAATTTCTTCAAGCTTATCCTTGTACTTCCCTACCACATGAGGCCATCTAAGACAATAGTTAAAGAATTTATCTCCTAAATCAATGAACTGTCTCGGCTCATTCATTTTCTTCTTCAGTTTGGTAAGAGATAATCTAAACTATATTTTTAAGTGAGAAATTTTTTATTCTTCCTTCCTTTATAGGGGCACAGACTCTATAGATATATTGACACATTCAATTAGTTCTTCCGAGAGAACATCCTGCAGATTATTTAGCTCAATATTGTTATCAATAAAGTGCCTTGCCAGAGTGTTTTCAATAAAATATTTCTAATAGGATAGTCCATTCAACCATATACTAGCTATATTTTGCATACCATCCTCATCTTGAATGATTTACATTATCTTTGTCTTAAACAGAGCACCTTCTTCATCACTGTATTCAACTATTATTATTTTTGGTTCATCTAGTTTTAGTTGATCTTTGGGAATATATTCTTCTTCATCCACAACCACTTGACTTTTCCCTTTTTCTTCAATCTTTGCAAACTTGGGTGTCAGAGCAATGACACCAATCGTATCTCTTCTTCTCTTCTGCTTCTTCTCTCCTCTTTTGGAGGATGATCCAACCTCAGTTATTTTTACCAGAAGGGGGACAACACTTTCCCTAAACCTCTCTAATACCTTTTGAAAGAAACTTTCATACACTTGTTCATAATTTTCAAATGAATTGTAATGATTGAATATTTTCTTACAAACCTACATATTCTCTCTCCACACCACATTTTCCTTCATCCAAAAACAGTTTAGAAAGTACATCATAATACATATTTCCAAAGTACCAAACCTGAATGGGTACTCAATATCCTTTGCTAATTGAACATTTTCCATCAGTTGATCCTTCATCAGACTACAAAGATCGAAGTCTTCATTTTCAATTATCATTTTATGGGTGATGTATGTAGCACTTGTCGAGGTTGATCCTTCTCGATTTCTGAAGTAAATCTTGTATGAGACTCCATTAGCCACATACCTTGTCAAAGGATCTTTAATCGATGAAATTATCAAATCCCTTTGGTCACCCTTTATTCTAGTTAGGGCTTCGACCTCAACATTGCAAATCAACTTCTTCTTCATTACATCACCAATATTGCATAGTCCTGTTAAGTTTCTGATCGCATCATTGGAAATTTGATAAGGTTTTTCCAAAGTGAAGATGTCACCATCTAGTTTTTTCAGGAAAAACCAAATCACTTCTGCATTGACGAAATGAGGATAATTGTTCCATATATCCAAATTCTTGTGTTTTGATCCATCAAGCATTTTGAAATCAGTGAGTGACAACAAATTTCTTTCATCCCTAATATTTTTGCCACAATACTCATCTAGGGTTATGGTACCTTTGATTTTCTTCATGTTACATTTTGAACAAAGTTCTACCGATCATCAAATAGATGTGAAATCAATGAGCAATAGAAGTACCCAACGATTCATGGCTAGGATGACTTTTTGCACTTTTGAAATTTTGTAGAAAAATGATCTCAAACTATTCTCCTTCAATGCTCGGTGCATAAATAGGGTTCAAAATTCCCTTTTATAACTTTTCCAACTTTACTTTTTTCTGCATTAAATGTGTTGCCCTAGAAGTTCTGGTTACATTGCAAAATCAGACAACAAGCAAAGAATTTAACTACCGACCTATACCGTTTTGTCTAGTTTAACATATGATTTCAAATAATTCCATCAATGAAAAACACAATGATTGATGACATCCAATGATTTGGTGCCAACTATACAAGGGGGGCAAGAGATTTTCATGAAAAAATCCCCCTAGGCCACTGGCCTGAAATCAATTACCAGAGGAGCTACCGGAGTGGGCTTCCAATACAACTTGATTTCCTTCATTTGTTTCACTTTTCTTCACCCATTTTTTCTTCACCTAATCTCTTATCTCTTCCATAAATGTTTTGTCTTTACTTTTTTTGTCTTTTTGTGAATTTCTTCCTTGATAGACTGGACCTCTTTTATTCATGTTTTTGTTCAGCAGAATTTTGCAATGTGACCAAGATTGTTACAATTGAAACATACTGGACCTTTGTTTCTATACCAGCCATTCCATTGATTTCTACTTGACTTGCATTGACTAGCAACATGCCCAAATCTTCCACAGGTATAGCATTTAATGGAACTTGCACTGACAGTCATACTCCTACATTCTAATACCTTATGACATTTTTTTTGCATTTGAAACATTGACCAGAAAATGATAGAGTACTAGAGTTTATCTTTCTTCTACACTGAGAAGGAATATGTCCATATTTATTACAAGCAAAGCAATATCCATTAAATCTTTGAGCATTAGGTTGCCTTATCGGATGTCTTCTTCCTTTTCTCTTCTTTTCATGATTCTTCTGTTCAAATCCGGAGCATTCTCCCTTCTCATATCCAAGACCTCGCTTATCATTTATATCCTTTTGAACTTTGGTTATCTCTTAAATCTTGGTAGAACTTATCCATAACTTTTCCTTGAATTCATTTGCATTAGCAAGCTCATTCCAAAGAATGACTATATGTCTCTCAATCTCATGTTGATAGTTCTTGGCCTATTGCAATTCAATCTCCAATTGAATGGATCTATTGTTAATTCTACTACATTCTTCAGATTTTTCTCTCAGCGACTAGGTCAGATTCTCCTAATTCTTCTTTCTTTGCTCAATCTCTTTGGTAAACTTCATTGCCATAGATTCCATCTCAAGTCTTAGAGTTGCATTGTCCTTGGCTAGCTTTTCACTTTTTTTTGTTATCTCTTTTAGGGTTTGATTCAGATGGATATCATCCAAACCTTTGTTTTCATTTTTCTTCAACTAATCACATAGTTCCTTCCTCTTTTCCCTTGAGTCATTTATCTTGTCCTTTAGTGACTAAATGAATTTTTCGGTGTCTGCAATATTTTCCTTAAGTTCCATGACATTTTCCTTAGATTGATCAAGATCATCAAGTGCCACCATTAGCTATTGTTGAAGACCACCAACATTCATTGTAGTTCAAGATTCACCTCAAGCTACTAAGCTTTAGAAGAGGAACCTACTATGATACCAATTGTTGGACACTAGGAACAGTGAGAGTGGGGGTGAATCAATGTTCAATAATTTTGATTTGAAAACAGGTCTAAAACCATCAACAACAATAATTGAGATTTATATAACATTAGCAACACATAACAGATGGAAACATGTAGTCACATTAATGAACCATAACACCAGATATTTTTATGTGGAAACCTTGTTAGGGGAGAAACCATGGTGGAGATTAATCCACAAAGTTTACTCTATTAAAAGTAAAATAGAAGAGGGGAATGCACTTGCATTCAGGCGCACTTCCTAAAGCTCACTACTCAAAGAAAGAGGCTCACTACCTTACAATTATAATATAGATTACAAAAATAATTGAACTGAGAGTATAACATCTACAAATGCTAGAATTTAGTTCCAATGAAGCTAAAGATCATATTCTGGATCTCTCAACCGGTTCCATCTTCTACTCTGCTCTACTCTACACACAAACACTTTTCTTCCCTCAAAATAACTAATCTATCCTTTTTCGCTTCTTGATCATACACAAGTACTTCACCACCCACATACTCCTATTGGATATCATGCATACACATATTATCTATAAAATGATTTCTAGATCTTCTTTATATATCTTCTAACCCAAAAATTCAATATATGTCAGCTTCACAAAAAAAATACAATATTCCTACTTATGTTAGCCCAAATCACAAGTTATAATTTATGCGTACCTACACAAGTCAGCTAGAATTATAGTAGGGACCCACACCAAGGTTCAAAACATAAGATATAGCAAAAAACTTACTCCACATACATCCAAGATACACAATGTCAAGCATGTCATCCATAATAGAAAATAAACCATGAATCATGCTACCAAACCTCTTCAGTCAAACTATGATTAATACAACACCAAAAAAATCTTTAGTAGGATAGTGTACATGATAAAAAAGATTTCCTGGAGATCCACATAATGAAATAGTGATTCGATGAAGTGATCAAATAAATTTATCAACCAGATGTCCTCTTCTTCACTCTCTCTGCAAGTATGAACACTACTCATACTATGAACCAAACTACAAACTCTAGTTGCCATCAATGACAACACAAGCAGCCAAAAATGATCTCTCAAGGCCATATGCCAACATGAAGAAGAGTGAGTAGAGTGTGAAGAAGTGTTGATGTCCTTAACCGAAATTGTCATCCAGCATTAAAAAAAATGTTATTTTCTTAGTTCAAAATCCTACTAATGTAATCTAAATGTTTCTGTAAGATAGTGTGTCCTCCTTTGGGAAGTAATCCTTGTTGTATTTGACCAATGATCACCAATGATCTCTAGGTAGTGTGCCTGAATGCATGTGCATTCCCCATTTTACTCTTTATACTTTAATAGGGTATAATCTTGTGGACTAACCTCCACCATGGCTTTTCTCCTAATAAGGTTTCCACATAAAAAAATCTTGGTGTTATGTGTGTTTCTGATGTGTTGATGATTTATGCTTTCATGGCTATTAATCAGATCTAAGAATAAGGTTAATAAGTTTAATAAGTTTGAATTTTTGTGACAACTGATTCACCCTGCTCCTCTTAGTTGTTTTCCGTTGTGTTTCCAAAAATTGGTATCAAAGTAGGTTCCTTGGAAGAAGTTTAATAGCTTGAGGTGATCTAAGATGGGAACATATAAGAAGGATAGTCTGAGATTTGATGGAACAAATTATTCTCTATGGAAGAATCGAATGGAGTGTCATCTAAGATGCATTGGTGAACCCTATTGGAACATTACAAGGAATAGGTATGTTATCCCACAAAATGGTCCTTCTACTGCTGCTAAGATTAAGGATGTTGGGTACAATATCAGGGCTAAGGAGGCATTGTTGAGTGCTTTGAATGATTTTGAGATGACAAATGTGATGGATCTGATGACTTGTTATGAGATCTGGAAAAAGTTGGAATCTTTGTATGAAGGTGATGCTAATGTGAAGATTGCTAAGTTGCAAATTCTAAAAGGGAAATATGAAATGTTGAAAATGGGAGATGATGAGAAAATTACTTCTTCCAGGCAAAGGGTGAATGAACTTGTGTGTGGTATCAAATGTGCTAGTGGATGATTGGAATAATCATAGATTGTTGCTAAAGTTCTCATATCCTTTCCTCCTACATACAAAGTCAAAGCTACTACTATTGAGGAGCTCCAAATTGTAACAAATGTAACCAAAGGCATGTTGATTGGTAAGATTACTACTTTTGAGTTGAGTTAATTTGGTGATGCTCTTTGTAAGAGAGAATCTATATTCAAGGCTACTACTTCTGGAAGGGATAAATAGAGATGATCTTAGAGAAATTTCTTCTAGAAATATATTCAAGTATGAGGAGGAAATAAGATAATTGAAGAAGATGAAATAAAAATCAGCGAGCTTGAAGCACTTATTGTTAAAAGGGAAGCCAGAGGAGAAGGTAAGTATAAAGGTAAATTTATTATTAAATATTTTCCTTGTAGTAAGATAGGTCATTTTGCATCTAGGTGTCCAAAAAGAGTTCCTAAGCCAAGACCTAACAAGCCTAGATTTCAAAGAAAATGTTATTATGCTACTGATGAAGTTGTGATAAATGATGAATTTGATAAAGGGAATGTAAGTGAGGACAAACGGGTATTTATTGATATCAAAGAAAATAATTTTTTGTCTACTGAATTTGTTAGTTGTACAAATGTGGAGAAATCCCTACCTACAAGAGTTAAAGAGAAATATGAATGGGTGATTGACAGTGGATGCTCTCATCACATGACAAGTGATAAAATTAATTTTGTGAGCTTGGAAAAGTGTGATGGTGGTGTTGTAAGATTTGGTGATGACAAAGCAAGTGTATTATATGGCATAAGATGCATTTCTCTTGATGGTGATCATAATACTGATGATTTCCTATATGTGGAAGGTCTAAAGCATAATATGGGTATGTGCAGGATCATCATGGCAAAAACAGGCCCTTAAGTGGCAAAAAATTTAGAAAAATCAGAGTTAGGCAACTTGACGTAAAAATTTGAATAAGTTATCTATATTATTTCAAAAATATGTAAGAATAGAATTTGTAGAAAATTGAATGTAGTTTCTAAAATACTAGGTTTATTTAAAAAAAATTAAAATCCATTTGGTGAAAATTTGAAATTTCAATGCGAGTACTTAAATTTTAGGGAAAAATAAGTAGGTGTCTTCGACCACCCTAACCACAATAAAATGATAATATTTTCTTATAAGATTTTAGATATAAGTAGAGTACTCATGTCCTAATGTGATACATATTTTGTAATTTTTCCCAAGCAAATAATTAATTATGAATTTTTATTAAAAATTTTAAAAATATATAAAATTTGTATGTCTAACCACCTTAACTTGGTAAAAAAATCATGAAATTCAATTTTCTTTTTTAATCTATAGTATACTAAGCATAGAATGTGTATGTTTGATTCAAAAAATGTGATATTTTTTGAAAGCTATAGATGTTTTCAATCAGCCTATCAATCAGGACTTTAGTCATAATTCAAATAAAAAATGAATAATAATTATTTATTAAATTCAAAGTAAAGCATAATTTATATTGGTGGAAAGCTAAGAATATTCTTTAAAAACCCTTTTGTTTCATCAATTTTGGGTAAAAAAAAGTTGTAGCCACATGGACCATCATATCACTTACATATTGCCACTTTTTGGCCCATCATGATCCTGCACATACCCATATTTTAATTGTTAGATAGATGGTTGATAAGGGATACAATCTCTAGTTCAAGGATGGAAAGCACAAAATATTGGGGAGTTCTGAAAATGTGATTGCATTAGGTACAAAAATCAAAGGTAATATTTTTCACCTGAGTACTGCTAGTAAAAGTTGTCTGATTGCTCAAGTTAATGAAAGTTGGTTGTGGCTTGGTTGTGGCATAGGAGAATGTGTCATGTAAACTTTGACAATATTATCAAGATAAGTTCTACTCAAGTTGTGAGAGATCTTCCTAAGTTGGTAAAACCTACTCATGCCATTTGCAAGGAATGTCAATTAGGGAAGCAAACTAGAATTTCATTTTTGAGCAAACAACATTGTTCAAATGAATTGTTGGATTTTGTGCATACTAACTTGTATGGTCCTTCTAGAGTCAAAATTTTGAGGATACATGTATTTCATGTTGCTTATTGATGATTATTCTAGAATGATGTGGGTTATTTTCTTAAGGGAGAAATTTGAAGCTCTAGAGAAGTTCAAGATCTTTAAGGCTATGGTTGAGATAAAGACATGTCTAATGATTAAATGTTTGAGATCAGATAGAGGTGGTGAATTCACTTCCAGTGAATTTAATTATTTTTGTGAAAAGCATGGAATAAAGAGACAATTATCTTCCCCATGGACCCCTTAGTAAAATTGAGTTGCAGAAAGGAAGAACAAGACAATTGAAGAAGTTGCTAGGACTATGATGCTGGAAGGAAATGTTCCTCATATCTACTAGAGAGAAGTTGTGACTACTTTTGTTTGCACTCTCAATTGGGTACAAGTCAAAGGTGATATTAATAATACTCCTTATGAGCTATAGTATTGTCATAAACCTACTATTAGATACTTCAAAACCTTTGGGACTAGATGCTTTATCAAAAGATATGAAGATGTAGGAAATTTTGATGCTAGGAGTGATGAAGGAATCTTTCTTGGTTATTCTACTAAAAGCAAGGCCTACCGGTGCTACAATAAGAGATTGAAGAAAATGTTTGAAAGTGAAAATGTCAAGGTTGATGAAGACATAGCTAGACCATCTAGAACTTGTGGATATGATTCAGATGATCATAATGATAGTTCAAATAAAGGAAAGAAATTTTAGACTTCAAATCAAGTTCAGATCATTCTTGTGAATCAAGAAAATCAAGAGGAAGGAGAAACCAATGAAAATGTGGAAGAGAGATCACAAGAGCCTGAAGTTCAAGAACATCTTAAGACTCTAAGGTATGTAAGATTAAATCATTTAGAAGATTAGACTATAGGTGATAAGAACAAAGGTGTCCAGACTAGGAGAAAAATTTCAAAAGAATATTGTTTGATCTCAAAGACTGGGCCTAATAGTGTGAATGAAGCATGCAAAGATGAACATTGGGTAGAAGAAATGAAAGAAGAGCTATTATAGATTGAGAAGAATGAGACATGGATTCTTGTTCCCAAACCTAAGGATAAAAATGTAATTGGAACTAAATGGGTCTTTAGGAATAAACTGAATGAGCAAGGTGAAGTTGTTAGAAAAAAATCAAGACTAGTCTCAGATGGAAGGAATTGATTTTGAAGAAATTTTTTCTCTTGTTGCTAGGATTGAAGGTGTGAGACTATTTTTTTCTTATGATTCTTACAACAACTACAAGGTTTATCAGATGGATGTCAAGTCATCATTTCTAAATGGCGAATTGGAAGAAGTGTATGTTGAGCAACCTGATGGATTTCAACTGACTGATCAGGGAGATATGGTTTGTCAATTGAAGAAAGAATTATATGGACTCAAGCAAGCCCCAAGAGCATGGTATGCTAGATTGGACAAGTATTTGTTGAAGCTTGGATTTAACAAAGGTACTACTGATAGTAATTTGTATTTCAAGATTGATGATGATAAATATTTGATTGTTGAAGTCTTTGTTGATGATATCATTTTTGGAGGAGATGATAGTATATGCATGAGGTTTTCTAATGAGATGTAGAGTGAGTTTGAGATGTCTATGATTGGAGAGATGAAATTATTTTTGGGATTGCAAATTACTTAGTTAGATAAAAGGTTCTTTATATCTTTGTTCAAGTATGTGAAAGAATTGTTGAAGAAGTTTGGTATGGAAGATTCAAAGTTGGTTGGTACACCTATTGTGACTAGATGTAAGTTGACACAAGATGATGATTCTCTGAAAACAAATCAGACTAGATACAGATCAATGATTGGTGGATTGCTTTATTTGACTCAAACTAGACTTGATATCATGAATTTTGTATGTATTGTTGCAAGATTTCAAGCTGATTCTAAGGAATCACTTGTGACAACTATGAAGAGGATTTTTTAGATACTTGAAGGGGACAGTTGATTTTGGCCTATGGTATCCTAAAGATGATAATATTACTTTGAGTTCCTTTACTTATGCTAATTGGGTAGGTGATGTGAATGAAAAAAAAAGTACTAGTGGTGGTGCATTTTTCTTGGGAAAGAAGTTGATTTTATGGTTAAGTAAGAAGCAGAATGCCATTTCTTTATCTACTATAGAGGATGAATACATTGCTGCTACTAACAATTGTACTCAAGTATTATGGATGAAGTAGATGTTGAAAGATAAAAAAGTTGTGTATGATGAGCCTATTGCTATATTCTATGATAATTCAAGTGAAATTAACATTTCTAAGAATCTAGTGTTGCATTCAAAAACCAAGCATATTGTTGGAATCAAGGAACACTAAGAGTAGGGGTGAATCAGTGTTCTGCAATTTTTCACTTTATTAATATATTCTTTAAGGCACTTATAACATTCAACCAAAAGAAAGATGCATGAACATAAGACAAACAACCACAACACCATAACACAAGGAATTTTTACGTGGAAATCTTTTTAGGGAAAAAACCACGGTGGAGGTCAATCCGCAATATAATATGAGTACTCAAATAAGTGTTTACAAAAGGAATGCACATGCATTTAGGCACACTACCTAGAGCTCACTACTCAAATACAAAAGGAAGACTCACTATCTTACAAAAAGATTTGGATAACATCCAAAAGATTGAACTGAAAAAATAACATCTATTAATGCTTGATTACAACTCTGATTAAGCACATTAATCACTTTCCTAACCTTCTATTTGATTTTTCTCTTCTACTCTATTTTTCTTTAATTCACATCATAAATCCTTTATTGCACAAGTGAAACTATACATATTCGCTCTGTAATGCTTATGAAATTCACACACACATCACCACACATTTTACACACATCAAAATGATATAAATGATCACTTATATATATCTGCAACTAAGGATTTAATCAACCACATGTCAACTTCAACAAAATATAAAATATTTACAAACTATCAGCTCAATCCACAAATAATTTTTAATGCATACCCACCAAATTCAGCCACAACATAGTGAGGACCCAAATAAACATGCTCGAACACAAAAACACTTAAGCAATTACTCCTCAAATATCCACTAACTTGCACAAAAATAAATGCAAGGCTCTAAGATTCAAGGAAAACATAGATCATACATCAAATGACCTTTGATGAGATCCACAACTCAAAATGATAACAAAAAAATGCATATGAATCGATGAACACAATTTTTTTGGATGCTCTATTCTAACTTGCTAGTTAATCACAAAAATTTGATCTAACATTTGGTATGATCAAATGCTGATGTGTGGATCGAATCATAGACTAGGGTTACCATCAATGAAAACACCAGATGACATGTGCAGTGTCTCTTGCCAACAATCTCCTCCTTTGGCATTGATGGCAACACTTAGTGAAAAATGACTAAGTGTCGAATTAGTACCAACATGAATACACTTCCAACCTTCAAAACTCCAAAAACACAACTCCCCCTAAGATGATTAAGGAATTTTTCAATGTCCCATTCTCCCCCTTTGACATTAATGGAAAATTATGCAACTTTCAATTTTTGAATCAGAGACAAAGTAGCCAAATTAATAGGACCTTCACCCAATTCAAGGTCAAACTCTTCATGTTGCTCTTCTAGAAATTTCTTCACTGCCCCTGCAATGTCTCTTGCTTCCATAGGAACTTCTTTTACTTCAACATTCTTTCTTCAACTATAGGCTATTTCTTTTCTTTAGAAATCTCAACTTCTTCAGCTGTCACATCTTTAGGAGCTTCAATCTCCATAGAAACTTATGTATCATGCACATCAAGAGGAATATGAGTGTCCTCAAGTGTATCTTCCTTTACCTCTTCAACCACTAGATGGGATGCAATATCTTCATCATGACCTTCTTTAGAAACAACATTGATTTTGTTCTTTAACATAATTTCCTTAAGGATTTTCTTAGTATCATTTGTAACTTCTTTAGTCCAACCAATCATAAGCTTGTTTACTCTCGTCTTTCTCTTGAAATCACTTTTAGCTTCATTCAAAACTTTCTTCATTTCCTCAATAAACATCACCGAACATAAATTTGCAAGAATTTATTCTCTCGTTTGCTCATCTTTAGTTCTTGCATTCACTCTCCTCATTTCCAAAACTTCATATAGTCCCTTAGGCAACTCAGCAATGATCTCAATGAGAGTCAAATTGAAACCATTCAAATACTTTAATGTTGCTTCTTCAATAATTATTTGACCAACACTATCAAAGGTATCGTACCATTCACATAGTGGCTTAAGATTACAATCCTTGATTATGCCTCTCTCAACATCCTTTATAGACATACCTAGTTTGTCAATTTTCATCTTCTTCTTTTCTTTCTCCTCTTCACCAGAGGACTTGTCCTTAGAGACTGTTGTTGTCTTTGTGCCCTGATGCTTAATTTATCTCACTTCTTCATCAGATTCTATTTCCTCATCTTCCTCAACTGCAACATAAGCTCTTTTTATTTTATCCTTCTTCCTCTCTCCTCTATTGAATGTCTTCACTTGAGCTTTTAGAGTGCTTGATTTCACTATAGAACCGGATAAGGGTGTAGAGCTCCTTGTTGATCTAGATTGAGCAAAGGATGTTGGCGGACTAGTAGATTCAGCTCTAGTAGGCTCTTTTATAGCTTGATCTCTCCTTATTCTAGCTTCTCTCACAACTTCTACAAAAATACCCATGCTCTTTGCAAAGGCTTCAACTTCCTTCCTTACCTTCCAAACTATCATAGGTTTCTTCAACTCCTCATGTACTTGCATATATTTTTATTCATAGGTTCCAAACCTCTCTTCAGTTGGATCCTGAGGTTTACTCAACAAATTTTGTGCATATAGTTCCAAGATGTTCTCCTCAACTTCATAACCCATTGGCATAATTCAGTCCATTCTAGGATTTGTAGCTTCGATCAAGCATTGATCAATGTCAACCATAAAGAAAATAGTGTCCTTGTAATTCTCCACAATAGACTTAGGAATTCTTTCTCTTGCTTGCATCTCACTCTGAAACTCTTGAAATATCCCCAGATAATAGTTTTCCTTAAATTACTATCACCAACTTTGTGCAAGATATCTCTAATTTGAACAACTACTAGTTTATTTTCTTTTCATTGTACTTTACCAAATCCCAAAACTTCATTCATAAAGTAGAAGAATAGACACCACAATATATTACCATAATTAAAGTAATTCTTCTTATCTTTCTTGATCTTACCAAGATTCTCCATTAGTTGGCTTCAAATTAACTCACATAGATCATACTTTGCATTCTCCTTCACCATTTGATATGCTACATAGATAGTTGTATCAAATATAGAATTATCCCAAATAGAATTATAGATCTTATAACCAATGACCATAGACAAAAATCTGACATCCACTTCAATGATATCATCAATTGTCATAGCTCTTTTATCAATCACTAAACTAGTTTCACTAGTAGTTGTGTGATTCTTCACAGACTTCAAGATCGACAACCCACCAAAGGAATTTAAACCAATAACAGGCTTATGGACTCTTTTCTAATCTTAAAAGGTTGAATCAACCACATAAATTCAACATGAACTTGGTTCAAAATATATCATACCCAATCATTTTCTTCAAACATGAGAAATTTTACAATCTACATGAATTTCTTCTCCTCTAATGTTTTGAATTTAGGATTTACCTTGAAATCTTCTCCAACTATATGATTTGAGTACAAATTCAACAATTGCAATCTCCCTAACTCCTAAATATTTGCATGAATGCATGCCCTAATGTCTTGAATATGCAAGACATCATATGAAATAGATGAAAATGCACATAAGGGCTCTGTCTCAATAGATTTGAAATGATGCCACTTGAATTTCAGATGAGGTCTACCTTGATATCAACTACCAATGAAGTATCCATTTTCACAAATGTGCAAGTTCACCAATTTTCTTGATAAATACTTTTTTTGTAGATTAGGGTTTGATCATAGAATCTTCTTCACACTTGAACTTCACCACAATTCACTTCCAGAGCTCTCCAAACTTCTTCTCAAAGTGAAAAGTGACAAATGAAGAATACAAATGACCTTTTATCATTCACTCACCTAACTTTTCATCGCAACAAATGATTTTTCCCTAACTCATCTAGATACCCTGTTTCCATACTCTATGAAAGATAACTCCTTTGTGCACCTTCAACTCTACATAAATACTTTCTCCAACTATTTCAACAACATTTGTAGGTCATCAATGCAATCACTACAATAATCCATATCTTGGTACCAACTATCGAAAGGGGGTTTGAAGGATTTTCTTGAGAACCCCCCTAGGCAAGAGGCCTTAATATAATTCCTGGAGGACTTACAAGAATTAAGTTCTAGTGTAGAATCATTTCCTACATCAGAAACACTCTTCTTCACCCATATCTTCTTCATTTTCTTCCCGATCCTATCTATAGTAACTTTTCCTTTTCCCTTTTCATTCTTCTGCATGTTTCTCCCTTGATTTACTAGACCTTTTCTGCTTCTACAAAATCTAGCAATGTGATAGGATTTGTTGCAATTGTAGCACACTACATTTCTTTGTCTAGACCAATTGTTCCATTGATTATCTCTTTATCTACACTAGTTAGCAATATGGTCAAATCTATTGCATGTATAACATCTAACATCTCTATAAAATTTGTTTGACATACTTTTGCATTCATTTGAATTATGACCATACTTATTGCAATTAAAGCACTGGCTTGAGAATGATGGACCACTTGGATTCATTCTACTTCTACATTGAGCTGCCATATGACCAAATTTATTACAAACAAAATAGTAACCATTAAACCTTTGAGCATTAGGTTGTCTTACCGGATACCTTCCAGCTTTGTTCATCTAATTTCCTTGCCCAAATCTCCTTTTTCTAGATCTAGAACTTTCTCCTTCCTCCTATCCAAGACCTCACTTGTCACTTCTAGTCCTCTAACTTCTAATAATTTCATCAAGCTTGGATGAGCTAATCTTGAACTTCTCCTTGAATTCATTTCTAGTAGAAATTTCATCTCTAAGAACAACAATCTTCTTTTCAAGCTCTTCATCATTTCTAGATTGTTCCAATTCAAGCTCCAACTAATTGAATCCATCATTATTTTCATTTCATTCTTTAGATTTCTCTTTCAAGGAATGAGCAAGATTCTCTTCATTGTTCTTTATGTCTTCAATCTCCTTGGTCATCCTCATCATAATAGATTCCATCTCATGCTTTAGAACTACATTATCTCTGGAAATTTTTTCATATTCTTCTATCTTTTCCTTCAAGGCTTGACTCAATTGTTCATCTTCAATGCTTTTACTCTCCTTCTGCTTGATTTGATCATAGAGTTCCCTTCTCTTTTCCCTAGACTTATTGATTTTTTCTTTCAATGATTAAATGAATTTCTCAGCATTCATGAGACTTTCCTGCAATTCTGGAACTTCATATTTTGACTGATCAAGATCATCTAGGTCCACCAAAAGTTGTTGTTGAAGACTACTTGAATCCATTGAATTATTTTCTCGAATCTTCTCCAAGCTTTTAAACTTCTTCTAAGGAACTAGGATTTGATACCAATTGTTGGAATCAAGGAACACTAAGAGGGGGGGTGAATCATTGTTCTACAATTTTTAACTTTATTAATATGTTCTTTAAGTCACTTATAACATTCAACCAAAAGAAAGATGCATGAACATAAGACAAGAAACCACAACACCATGACACAAGATTTTTTTACATGGAAACCCTATTAGGGGAAAAACCACGGTGGAGGTCAATCCACAATATAATTTGAGTACTCAAATAAGTGTTTACAAAAGGAATGCACATGCATTCAGGCACACTGCCTAGAGCTCACTACTCAAATACAAAAGGAAGACTCATTGTCTTACAAAAAGATTTGGATAACATCCAAAAGATTTGAACTGACAATATAGCATCTATTAATGCCTGATTATAGTTTCGGTTAAGCTCATTAATCACTTTCTTGACCTTCTATTTGATTTTTCTCTTCTACTCTATTATGCTTTAATTCACATCACAAATCCTTTATTGCACAACTAAAATTGTGCATATTCTCTCTACAATTCTTTTGAAATTCACACACACATCACCACACTTCTTACACACATCAAAATGATATAAATGATTGCTTATATATATCTGCAACTAAGGATTTAATCAACCACATGTCGGCTTCAAAAAAATATAAAATATTTACAAACTATTGGTTCAATCCACAACTAATTTTTAATGTGTACCCATCAAAGTCAGCCACAAAATAGTGAGGACCCAAATCAACATGCTCGAACACAAAAACACTTAAGCAATTACTCCTCGAATATCCACAACACACTATATTCATTGGGTCAGCCTTTTTGCACTGTTAAATAGAAAAATAATCAACTGGATCTTCTAACTTGAACACAAATTGATATGAGGCTCTAAGATTCAAGGAAAACATAGATCATACATCAAAAAACCTTTACTAAGATCCACAACTCAAAATGATAACATAAAATTTCATATGAATCGATGAACACAATTTTGTCAGATGCTTTGTTCTAACTTGCCAGTTAATCACAAAACTTTGATCTAACTTCTGGTATGATCAAATGCTAACGTACAGATCAAAATCATAGACTAGTTTTTCCATCAATGACAACACCAAATGACATGTGCAGTGTCTCTTTCCAACACATATATCTATAAATTTTCACTTTTTGAGAGAGAAGGTGAGTGAAAAGAAAGTCAAATTGGAGTATGTGCCTACTAAGGAACAAATTGCAGATATCTTTACGAAGCCTTTGCCTAAGAATACTTTTTATTATCTCAAAGGGAAGTTATAGGTTATTACCCCTCCTAATCAAAACTAAGATGAATTGTCTTGCATCAGTCTGTGCATTTCATAGTCATATCTTGATCTGTATTGATGTTGTAGTGGTTGCTACTTAGGGGGAGTAGTCAGATGTTCACATATGTGGTTTAGAGCTTGTGTGTATCTTTGTCATTGATTTCAAATGGGGAGAAGAGTCATGTGAAAAATTGTGAATTATCTAGGGAGAAGAGTCATAAGAAAGTGTTGAGGAGAAAAGAGTCAAAACCTAAGGGGGAGTAAGTACTAAGAGATAGTTGTGTTGATGGTGTTTTTCACATCATGTGTTGCCATCAATGCCAAAGGGGGAGATTGTTGGATGTTGTGGTTATGTTGCTGATATGTGGTTTTCATTGATTTCAACACTATTGGCATTAATGTCTTTAAGGCTATATATGTCAAGGGTATTGAGAAAAGTGTAATAAAATGAGTTGTAGGTTGTCAATGATGAAGTGAAGTTCAATCTATTGGTGAGCTCAATATGTTGATGACCAGAGGTTTTGGATTAAAGGGTTTGTTCTTGAGTATATCTAGTTTATCCATGTAAAGTTTCAAAGATCAGCGTGAAGATTTGATCGAGTTACAAGCATTTGTGTTCTGATGGTTTTTCTATTGCTTCAGATGGTGTTCTTGAATGAAGATGATGTGATTCTAGTAAGTTCAATTGTTTTGGATGCTTCTATGGTGATTCATGATGTTTGTGGATGTTTCTAGATCATTCTCTATCTTTGTTGCACGTCCACATTGATCGTTGTGCTTGTGATTAGTGATTTTCTCATGTGTGTTCATTTTTTTCACATTCATGGCCAACAAGGTGATTATAGCCTATTATGGATCTTTGTGGAATAATTTTTGAAGGTGTTTCATGTTCAAGGATTTTATTTTGGTTCTTCACTATGTTGTGGCTGACCTTGGTTGATTCGCACTGAAAATTATTTATTGTTTTGGGCTGGCAGTTTGTATTCATTTTATTATTTTGTTGAAGTCGACATGTAGTGATGTAATCTCTTGTTGCAGATATATATAAGCGATTATTTATTCCATTTGAAGGAATTTATGTGTGTGATATGTTCGAATAATGTCTTAATCATTTGAAGGTAGAAGTAGATTGTGAAGAAGAGTGAGAAGAGTGTGAAGAAGTGTTCATGTGCTTAACCAGAACTATAATCAAGCATTAGTAGATGTTATTTTCTTGGTTCAAAATATTGTGGATGTAATCTGAATTTTTCTATAAGATAGTGTGTCTTCCTTTGGGTAGTAAGCCTTGTTGTATTTGACCGTGAGCTCTAGGTAGTGTTCCTAAATTCATGTGCATTCCCTATTTTACTCTATACTTTTAACAAGGTATAATCTTGTGGACTAACCTCCACCATGGTTTTTCCCCTAATCGGGTTTCCACATAAAAATATCTTGGTGTTATGTGTGTTTTTGATGTGTTGATGACTTATGCTTTCATGGTTATTAATCAGATATGAGAATAAGGTTAATAAGTTCAATAATTTTTAATTTTCGTGACAACTGATTCACCCACCTCTCAGTTGTCTAGCCTTGTGTTGCTAACAATTAGAGGTATAACTTTGTTATGGTATGGGATCCTGATAAGATTCTCTCATTTTCCACCCTTGGGGGATCATCTAGTGGACAATATATTTCACTAGACCGTGTGAGCATGCATTGATGTTTTCATACTGGACAATGAGTTCCTCTTATAAATGTTTTTGGACAAAGAACTAAGGCATGATCCACATTGTGTTGGATAGTCGAGGCTTGATCCACCCCTTTTTTTTGTTTTTATTTTCTTTCTTTTAGTCTTCGACATTGTATGTTTGTGTATATTTTCTTGTTGCTTCATATCATACATATTACATGTGTCCCTTTGTGCTTATGTTGGTTTTCCATGGGATCTTGATCATGGGGGCTTGACCACCTCTTTGATCTTTTTTATCCTATTTCACTGACATTCATGCACTTGGACCCCTCTTGACATATATTTGTCTACTTTAGTGCAAGTTTGACATAGGTTAATCCTCTCACTAAACTGAGGGCTAAATGTAGTGTAGAAAAATGTATCCCTTTACATTTTCTCACTTTTTTGGGCCCTCCTCTTTAAATTGGACTTAATATTTTCTTAATTAAGTGTTGTAAAATATACCCCTTTATATTTTCACACTTATTTATGACCTCTTAATTAAATTGAGCTTTGAGCTTAACTATGCCTTAATTATCCCTTTAATTCAGTTACAAGCCTAATTAATTATATTTTCCAAAGGGGAAACCCAAAAACAATTAATGAAAATACATAACACTTCACATTGACCAATGTGTGTTCCAAGAATTAGGGTTCTGGGATCCATCTTCCCTTGGGAAAATGGGTGCTCCCTAAGACCTTGAACCCATTTTTAAATATGTTTTTGGTGGTCTTTTTATCATCCCAAATTCAAATTCCAAAGGCCAGCTTGTAATGTTTAAATTTTAGGAAATTAAGGATAAATGTATATAAATACAAGGTTTTTTTATCAAATCAAATATAGAAGGTTTGAAGAGAAATTCCACAAGAGTGAATATTATTGTCAAGAGCACTCAAGAGAAAATTTATCAAGCATTTGTTGTAGCATTCAATATCTCAAGCATCATGTCAAATTTATGTAGAATCATGCATGTATTTGGAGCTAACATTGTGATGTAGGTTTCAAGTATTCAAGTCAATATTCAATCACAAGGTCAAAATCATCAATCAAGCCATTTCATGCAAATTTCAGTCCTTCAATGATCTCCATTATCAAGGTTTCATTAAAGGGTTTGGTGAGTTGTGAATTTGAGTTATTCATTCATCATTCCTTTCATGTTATTTCATTTCATTTCAAGGTTTAATTACAAAAATAGAGATTGACCAAGGAAAACCCCCATTTACCAAAAAGAAACTATTTTTCCATCTCTCTTTGTGTGTTGTAGATTTAAAAGCTCATAGGTAGAAGAAAAGTTGAAGATCTTAAAAGTGAAAAATTTCAAAGTTGCATTTGTTGTCATCTTGCGGAAACTCATATCTCAAATTTATTTCTGACTATCCAACTATGAAACCTAGAGGATCTAGAAGTATAGAAATAGAAGAAAAGGACCCAAAAATAAATTTTGGAAAGGTGAAAAAAGACCCATTCTCCTATGAGAAAATGAAACTCGAGACAACTTTTGAAAACAGTGTTTTGTGACAACTGCATAGTATTTTCCATTCTTAGATTTTCCCAAAGCTTTACTATTTATGACAGCCCTATGTTTCATCTATCAAATTCAACTTTTACATATTATAAATGAGTGCATTTGGTATTTTTAATATTTATCCCAAATTCTATATTTAGTTAGTTTTATCACTATTTCTATCAAAAGACACTTTGCAACTGATTTTGAGGTAGGCTTTAAGTGTCTTCCACTCATCCAATTTGCACAAATTTGATTTCTTTTGTTAGATTTATGTTGCATCCACATGAATCAAGTTTTAGGTTATATATTTGATGTCATTTTCTATCTTATTTTCATCTCACAAAGGTGTTTTTTAGTCATATTTACCGCATCCATAGATAAAGGAAATTGCAAGATTCCTCAAACAATTCACTCACCTAAGGGTTGAAAGTGGATTTTGATTTGAGAGATCTCATTTCCTAAATGAAATAGAAAATAGGTAGGATCATTACACCCCATTTTCCCTTTTCTATTTATAGTAAGTTTGGTGAAATATTCCAAATTTAGTATAAAACCCTATGTGTTTTGAACCCCTACCCATTTTTTAATGTTTCAATTATAGTGGCCAAAACCAACACATTTTCATTAATGTGGTTGCTCCAAAATTCAAATTTGTAAACTTTGTCTAATGAATTAAAGAAAAAATATATTGCAAATCTAGAAAATGTAGTTGATAATGATGACTAGATCATCCAATAACATGCAACAATTAACTATTGGTCTTGTTTGACTTCCATCTATCACTCATGTGCAACTACCATGTGGTAATTGCATTAATTATCAACATTTGTGCTCAATCTTCTTGCTATTATACACATTCATTGTGGGTTTATCAGTTATGGAGCAATCATATGAATAATGCATGCCATTGCATGATCTTCCTTCTTCCACATGCTAAAGCTCTATCACAAAATTTGATAACTTGTAGGATTTCACTTTCCAACCATGTGCCCTTACATCAATAGAAAAATGAATATCACTATATCAAGTGCTAATCTTGCTAATGTAATCCAATTGATGTTTTGTATTAGAGTGTACCTTAAAGTCTTAGATTGATAATGGATGACACTTGATAGAAGAAAGTTGACTTTTAATTGATTTATGATGTGTTGATTGATGCATATGCATTTAGGAAAATAATATTTTCAATGCTTTGTAAAACATTATTTTTTATAGTGATACTCTCCAAAATGTGTAAATTTATAAGGATGCCATTTTCAAATACACACCCTAGATATATGAAATATAATTAAAATTTTGACACTTTTACAAGTGAGCAATGATTAGATCTAAGGATTTCCATATTTAAAATGTGAAATTTTGGATTTTAAAATAAAATGACAAATTGTAAGCATACAAATTTATTGAAGTTTAATAAGCTATTCAAATCATAAACAACAAGATTCTAAGCAAGAAAATAAGACATATTACATTAACAAACTAAACTAATATAGATTAATAAATAAATCAAAATAATCAAATCATATGCTAAAATAATACATTCAAACCATTAATCCAAAATAATATAATACTAAATTAAGTATTAATCTACACTTGCATACACTAAACATAAAAAAATACAGATGAAAACAAGAAAATAAGGTAGAATGGCTTCCTAAAAATATAACATGTTGAATGAACTTAACATCTTTGTGAATATCGAATTATAGTTTATTGTAAAGGGTTAATAATATCCCTATTTTGACACAAAAATCTATGTGACTATATTTAAATTTCTCATCTGAATTTTAAGTAGAGTACTAATCTAACTTGTGATAAAAAAAAATTCCTTTTAAATTTTTGGGTTTACTTCTTTGCATACACATCTACTAGGGTAGTTGGGTTTACTTTTGTCAAACAATTCTTGGAGGCATTCTGCTAAATAGTTCACATGCCTTGTCTATGCTTCTAAAATTTGCATACATGTCTACTAGGGTAGTTGTAGCTACACCATCTTATACAATTCATCTTTCCTTTATTTCAAGATGGATTCACACACCCCATTCCAAATCTCTAATTTTGGCACATATAGGGAGGATGTTGGTAGAGATTGCAGAATGTGGCTTTACACCTACCAATTACATTTGACTGAAGTTTCTAAATCATTTTAAAGAAATGCATTTTTTTCTTATCTTGCAATCATAGCATTCCATGAGACTACATTTCTTTGACACATCCTATCAAATAGTTCACGTGCCTTATCTATCCTTCCACACTTTGCATACATATTTAGCAAAGCATTTCCAACTTTAATATCTAACTCTAATCCACCTTCCATTATGTTTGATGGATGTCCATACCCTATTTCGAACCTTCCATTGTCTCACTACAACAACCATTTGCATAAATAGAAGCCAATGAATCACCCTTCTATAGGAAAAATACCCATATCTCAGAATGATTATGGTAACATTATAAAACTTAAATATCAAATGAAGCCCTATCTCAAGTGGAAAGTTTTTTCTGTCATGTTCATGGTGAAAGTGATGTATGCAAAATAAAGATGAAGTCAAATGAGGATGAAGATAAAACTAGCATCCATCGTACTTTCATGTGGGATTAGTTTGAATTCAAATATTTAGTGATGAGTGTTACTTCAATGAAACCAGATGGGGAAAAGGAAAAGGGCCCACACTAGCCACCTATACAATCAAAGCTAAGTGTGTGCTAGTTAATCCCAACCTAGGTTGAAACTTCTTCGGCTAAGAGTCAAGTACTAAGGGGTATCCATTCCACAAAATTTGTCTGGGACAAAATCCTAGCCTCATCCCTTATGATGTCGGAGCGTTGCACTCAACAAGACTTGATCCCTACTGGGATTATTCAAAACCATGTTCAACTTCACTAATAGACCAAGGGCCCATTGACTTGATTATGATCTTTATAAGAGGGTTTGAAATTTTATTTTTTTTCTAAAATAATATCAAAATTATTAATGATTTAATTTAGAGTTGTAATAGAGTGAGTGATAAAATTTTAAAAATGAAAATGAAAAGTATTTAACTAATTTTGATAATTGGTGTATATTTATTTACTATTTTGATTTTTTTGCTATAATTCTTAAGATTTTCTCTTAAATGTATTTTAAGAAAAGTGATAATATTTTAATTAGGTTATTCCTAAAAAAATGTTACGATCAATTTTGCATTAATTTTTTATTTGGATAAAAATTATGTTATAAAATTGATCTTAAGTTTGTAAAATTGATACTGATAGCATGAAAGTAATATAGTAGTATATTGACTTTTGAACTTGAAAAATATAGCTTCATCTTGGTTCTATTTTAGTTATCATAATATTCTACATGTCAAGTGTTAGTTCATACAATTGAGTTTGTTAATGCATTTAAATTTATCTCCCAAAATAGCCAATTAGTCATTTTTGTCATAAAAAAATAGAAGATCTTCCTGATAGGGTTGACTCACCTCAAGGTTGAAATTCAATCCTATCCTTGGGATATCTCCTTTTCTAATGAAATTAGGAAAATTTTAAGTTTGTTAGATGATTCCATCACATATCAAACCCCCTACATTCACACACTCTATTCACATTTTTCTTCATTTCAATTGCTAAACTCCAAATATAAGAAATTTATTTAAGGTAGAAATAAAATGATAAATGCAATATGATAAGGCCATGAGAGCTTATATGGGAACTATTATACAAATGATATGTTCACAAATAATGCTAATTCATGACAAGGGGTTTCCCCAAATACAAATCTACACAACAAGACAAAAGATGCCACATAAGGGATCGACATATTTGAGGTCAATCTAGACCATAGATAATATATAATAGGATTGCACTTGGAATAAAAATAATTCTTTGAATACTTGTGGAACTACAAATACTACATAAAAATGACACATTAAGATAACAAACAAAATTTTGGGTCAACATGGACAAGACCTAAATGTCTCAACACCTTGCATCATACCCAAAAGGAAAACACAAGACCACAAAATATTCATCACATAAAGAAGAATGAACGTACAAGTAGGTGAATGTCATGCAACAAATGTATTTCCTTTGTATCCTTGTGCCAAAAAGAACAACAAGGGTCATCCAAAGAAAATTAGCAAACATAAAGACACATCAAGCAACCCAACATGTGAGATCACATCACGTGGAAGAAAATACACAAAAACATATAAAATTATGACACATGGGTAAGTGCATCAATCTATGACATAATTTTGATGCCAAATTGAAAAAAATTGCAAAAAAAATCCAAATTGAGCATTTGGCACACGCCAAATTTAGTGAGTAATTTGGTGTGCACCAAATTTGGCACCAAATGTAAAAGTAAATTAAAGGCTCAAAATGAATTTCAAAACTTATTTTCATTTCAACCTGGGGCTTGTCTTGGAGGATTTGAGCTCTCCAACTCGTGCTCACCAAATCTCATCCAAATTTTGCACTCTTAGCTTGCAATTCTTCACGAGGATGCCGCCAACACATCAAAGAGGTCGAATATTACGAAGAGGTTTCTATTTATATTGTTTTTATTTTGAATTGAAATAGGTTTTTTAATAAAACTTTGTTATAATTCTCAGGGAATGAATCTTGACCTCCAAACATTGAGAATTCACAATCACTCCCTCGTGAAGAGCCTCCTATACAAGAAAAACCTAAAACCCCTCCATAAATTCATAGGAATCCTCAAGGAATACAAGAAAATGTCCTAAATCAAATAGAAAACAATAAAAGAGACATTGAACAATTAATTGGAAGATTAATCGAGCATGCTGAAACCCACCCTTATAGGAGAGGGATTTCCAAATCATTGAAGTCAATTGTATCTCATGTAGGAGAAATGAGCAAGAAAATAAAATTTTTGGTCAAATAAGAGGCATGAGATGAGATAATTTTATGCTAGTGGTTGTCATATGCAAATGTGAAAAAATAAAAAAATAGTAAACAATATTTGTGTGCCCTATTTACAGACCTAAGAACCAACACACCTTTGTCTCATGCATGTAGTGTTAGAATTCAACATGCTTTGATACCATGTTGAAATGATGGATGTTGAATAATCCAATGAAGTTGCACACACTTCAAAGGATCTTTCCAAGATAAATTACACCACATATAAAGTGTTGCAACTAAGGGCTACAAAGAGAGATTACTATTGATCTACAACATTAGATCATAGATTGATATGATTGGTATGTTACAAATGAACAAAATTATTAATTATATAGGCAAAAGAGAAAACCTAAGATGCATGAGATGTTGCCATGTGTCATGATCTAACAACATGTGACAACATGTGAACCCTATCTAGGAAATTATTAAATGTTGAGATAAGTTCTAGAAGGATAACTCATCTTCTATAAGGAATCTTATCCCTACAAACATGGAAGGGGATATTACCCCATTATTAAATGATTTATTAAAATATAACCTAGGACTAAATGATGCATGACCTAAATTAACTTATGCTAGTGTAATAATTAATTTAATTACACTAACACCCCCCATAAGTTCAACCTAGGGAGGAAAATGCAATGATTATGCAAGACGGTGATGGGTCCTAGCTATGAGGCCATGTTAGGTACCCATGTACATGAAGAGGATGCATAAAAATCTCCCACAACTGGAGAAAAGGGGAAAATCCAATGGGAACAAAACCCCTCTCCAAAAAGGAGATAAAAATGCAAAAAAGAAAATAGCTAGGATGGGAAGGATGGAGGACTCCCAAATAACCCCACGTACACCATCCCGCACATGGATACAATGCATTAGCCCCCCCATAGGGAGGAAATAGAGAGACTATATAGCCCCCCTAGAAGATGTGATCACCTACAAAAATGGTAAGTGTTTGAAGACAAAACAAGATCCAATGTCGACAAACAACTTGTCTCCCTTTTGGAAGAAACTATGTATGTTAAATATGTATAATATCAAAATGAAACAATTAAACACACAAAATGAAACTTTAAACTAAAGAAAAGATAATAATTTGAAATGAAATCAAACAAATGAAGCTTCTTCAGAGCCGTTCAATCTTCCTCTATCTCCAGGGATTTGTTTGAAGCTGTTGCTCTCAGATTGTGTAAGCAAGGCTTCTCTGAATGGCAACCTGTAGAATGAGTATGCAAAGGAAGGAGCTTCTCTATCCTATGTACTAGTGGAGTGAGAATGTTGATATGGATTGTAATCAAAGAAAAAATCAGATTTGTTAGATGGTTAGATCAATAACACTAAAATCCATTGAAATAACAAATTACAAAGAAAAATGATGAAAAAAAAAAGGAATGATATTACCCAGAATCTTCATCCTCCATGGTTCACCTTCGTTACACCTCCTAGCTTGCAGTAAATAAAGGTGCCCTTAGATTCGTGAGCAATTATGACCAATGACAAGACTAAAGCAATTTTTGAAGGATTTACTCAAAATCTAAATGCCTATGTCTAAAAGCCTATGATTGACAATGCCTATGCCTTGATTAAATGACTATAATAATAAATAATGAAATTGCCTATGGAGATTTAAGTGTGAAAGCAAATGCCTATAATAACTATGCAAAATGTCAAAATGTGTGTCTTCGAAAAATGAGAAGAAGATGGCATTTTATAGAAAATGTCATTTCGAATGGATGGATGAGATAAATCAATGAAATGAACAATCCAGATTACACCTGAGAATATCTAATTAGGGTTAGGGAAAAATCCTTAATTGAACAGTCAAAATAAAATCGGATCGACGGTGGAGAATAAATGAGGAAACTAATTAGATAATGAAGATTTTTGAAGAATCAATAAGATAAGATTGTCTGATTTGCAAGATTCGAAAAATCAAAGAGATAAGATGTGGACTAAAGATAAGATTTAGAAAATCAAGAATCTACCCGATTACTTAATTTTTGGAAGATTAATTACCAATTTGAATTAAATTAATTCAAATTATGGATTTTGAGAGATAATAAATAATCTTTTTTAGATTATTTATCAAAAAGGACTGACAGTTAAGATTGAGATGACATTTTAAATAATTTATATTATTTAAAATGAGAAGAATATGAAAATGGCAATTAAATAATTTTTAATTATTTAATTTAGGAGATAAGACCAATTAATTAAATTAATCAATTTATTTAATTAAGACAATTAGTGACGTATTAAATAAATAAATGAAATTCATTTATTTAATAATCAATAAGAATTAAATGCAGAAGAGGGAATTAAATAAATTAAGAAATTTATTTAATTAAAGGAAGACTTAGACAGTTAATGACGTATTTAATAAATAAATAGAATTTATTTATTTAATAATCATGAAGAATAAAAGGACATGAATTAATTAAATAATTATGAATTATTTAATCAATAGTCGAATGTGGACCAAGGACATAATTAAATGTATTAATTATGTTAGATCGAAAGTGGTAAAAATGAAGCTTACAGCCCTAGGTCATTTTTAGGTGTCTACATTTTACCTCTTTGTCATAATGTAGCATGTCGCATTGTGACAAAGAAAATAAGTCAAAAAAATATGCCCCAGTGCAAAATAAGATGAGGAAGAATGATGAGGAGGGTTATGGTATTCCCCCTCGAGAGGATAGACGGGTTCCAAGAACATGAGTGTGCTCTCGAAATGGATGAGAAGACTAGAATATGAAGAGACAAAGAAATTTTAGTACAAAAGATATGGATGATGATGTGGATGCAGTGCCTATATGAGATGAGACAGAGAAGATGGCAAGACTAAAGAAGATGCATGTTAGTTCCTAGACCAAATCCTTCAAAACATTGCCATAAGACTTTAATATTTATTGCTCTTAATCATCATTGGGCAGTAAAATGACACAAATAGACAACAAACACCATGATATGACATAGACCAAGGTGTGCAAGGTCATCCACTTGAAAAACAAACAGTCACAGACAAGGAATGTCCTAACTCATACTAAGGGAAAACTTGCCCCAGTCTTTTTGTCAAGACAATCCACAGAAAGCAATCAAAGAAAATAAAATAGGCCAAGAGACATCATCGCACCTCTAAATATTTCATGGGACATCTTCGAGGTAGCTAGTAACGTGACCCAAAAGACAAGACAGTAAAAAAAAATAAGACAAAATAGCCAAAATAGTCAAAATATAAGACAAAATAGACCAGAAAAATTAATAGCCATTTTATTTTGTTTGCTAATGTTTGTTTGCCAAAGATTGAATTCTTGTCGGTTTGACAGTTTTGACAGTTTAAGAGCTTTGCCAATTTGACGGTGTTGACGGTTTGACAGGGCCTATTATCAGGAAGGACACATCCTGAAAAGGAAAAGGACATTTTGACGAGGTCTAACTCCAAGTAGGACATATCTTGAAGAGGACCAAAGAGTGACGAGACTGACATTGTTTTGAGTAATATGTTTTGGCAAGTTGACAGATGTTGACTGTATGAATGATTGGACTGTGTTGTCTAATTTTGACCAATTTTGACATTGACTTTTCAAATGACTATCTTGTGTCTGATTTTGACTATGTCTGACTTATTTGACTGATGTGACGATTGTGACAAATGCCATGATTTTATTTGGATAACCCTTAAAGGATTGACCTAATGTCTTGGGGACTCATCGACTGATGGCCTTGCCTACGTAGCAAATGCGCAGAGACAACGTAGTTCGACAATGACATGGACTGACTGACATAACTGAATTTGACTCCATTTTTAGGATTTTGACATTGATTTGGATATTTTTGTGTTTTTCTTCAGGACGTTTTATGATTTTTAGGTCTTTCTTTAGGACATTTTATGATGTTTTTGGTCTTTCTTCAGGACATTTTGCCATGTTTTTGGTCTTTTGTCATTTTATGATTTTTTTTGGATTTTGACATTTAAGAGGATCGTGCAAAATGCATATGATTGATGCCTACACACGAGAATCCAAGGACAAATATGATTGTGCCCCTAGTCAAGCTGAATACCAATTGACAGGTGATGACAACGTTGTTTGACGTGGGAATGATGCATCCCAAAACAACATGAGGACAATGACGATAATGTGACGAAAGTATCGAGGTCTACAGCTGGGCCATGAACGAATTCAAGTAATGTTTTGGATAATGTGATTGTATGTATTAGACTCATTGCATTTGGAATGACTTGGTTAGGACTAGATGGGATGATGATTATCCTTAGACCGTTTGACAAGGGAAAGCCAAGACAAGTGACAGACATGAAAGTATAGGGGGTGGTCTTGGTAAAGATGGGAGACATAAAACTGAGGAAATTATCATATGATTTTCAAGAACTATGTCATATAAGGACAATAAGACTATGACGGTGAATGACATGATGTTTCATGAATCGTGTATGACCGAAGGATAGACATGTCAAGAGTTTTCCCAAAGCATGATTTATGTGTGCTCGTTTTATGTCAAGACCAAGGTAGGTGGGAAAATGGACGGAAATGATAGGGATTAGATGGATGTCAATGTCATGAGGAAGGCATGGGAAATGAGACAACTCGCCCCCAACTATAAGAGTCCACATAGACGATTTATTTTACACATGACACCTGTTTTCTAGGTTTTCATCATGGTACTTATCCAAGGCGCCTGTTTGCCAAGTTTTCACCGTTGAATGAAATTTTTCTCTTTACTATTTTCTTAACTTTTTGATTTTTTTGGTGTCACCAAGACGCCTATTTGCCAGGTTTTCATCAGGGTGACAATTTTTTTATTTTTTAATTTTTTTGTATTTCTAATATGTGGATAGCGTGGATGCTTTAGATAACCATTGACTGTTTTGAATCCACTGACGGTGCCGATGTAGAGACTGGTGCCATGATATTCCAATAATGACCTTGCTGAAGGAGTTGTCTTGTTAGGATCGTAGCACTTGTATACAATTGATCGATGTCATTGTGGTCTTTTCTGATACTAGAGTTGGCCTTATCAGAATACACACATCTCGATAGAGTTCCATGAGAGTCCTTGCAGTAAAGAGTTGCTGCCAAGATGTGACAGATTTGTGACGTGGGATTTTTGGACTTTAGGCGAGACGTAGGATTATGACAGATGATGGTAGACGTGGAAATATTGTTTGGATGTTTGAATGAATGAATTTTTATTTTCCAAACTTGGGATGGTGGAGGACGGATTTTGGAGAGATGGTGTTGGGAACCGACACTTTTAAATGCCTTGTTTGATGACCATTTTGAAGGAGGTGGACATTTGTTGTATGTGGGAGTCCTCTTGTCTTGTGACTCCACATTGTGATTGACTTTTGTATTTGACTTGATGTTTTTGTTTGATCCATCTTTCTTTGGGATCCATTTTAATTTCATTTGTCCACTTGTCCGTTTGTTTGATTCAATGATCTTTGACATTTGATTTTGATCTTTTGACTTGTAAGACTTTTGTTTTTGTTGGTTCCAAAGGGAATTTTTATTTATGATTGAATGACGGTTCATGGTGTGGGTGGAGGGGGTGTTGGCAACAATCTTATGACAAGGATTTCTCACGGACTCCATTTTGACATTTGTATTTGACAAGATTGCCCCCAGTATTGAGGAGGTACCATTGACATCATTTGATTTACTATCTGAGGAATAGCCAAGACCTTGATGTCTGTAATTTGCCTGAAGCTGTATTGGTTCTAGAATGCCTTGCTCATATATGCCTAGTCCTTTGCCTTGATATTGCATGCTTTGACAGATTCTATTTGCGATGGGGTATTTATTGTTTTGAAAGCAAGATGCTAACCCATCATGATGTCTATGGACACTGTCACTTGTAATATTTTCGTCTGCAAGAAAGCCTGCTCTAACAAAGATAGATGCCCCTAGTTGATAAAGTGTCTTAGCTTCATTTTCATATTGGACATATTCCTGACTGATATCTTTGGTCTGATCATGTGACATGTCAGGTTCATATGATTCTATTGGTGCTTCCAAGGAAATGTCGAATCCATCATTATATTTAGTGTCATAGATTCTAATGATTTCAGCTATAACTTGATCAAGTTCAAGCATGTCCCTAGTGGAAGATTCTTGTTCTAGAGGAATATCGTCTATGTGTCCTATGGAGGCAAGTGTCTCATCGTGGGAAGTGTCAATAGTCGAGGCTTGTATAGGGTTGGCAAGTGTTTGATCATGAATGGCATAAAGGTCAAGGAGTGGATCGTTTGAGACTTCTTTGTCCATGGTAGGGTCTTGGTCCAAGATGGGGTTGTCATGGATTTGGATTTCTTGGTCAATGGTAGGGTCTTGGTCAAAGATGGGGTTTTCAAAAATAGGGTCATGGGATAGACTACCTTGTTCTTGACATGAGGGTGACATTATAAGGTCATGCTTTGGGCTTTCGTTTTGACATGTATCCTCCAGTGTAGACGATGGGATGTGACTTTGTACTATGATAGAATTTTCATGACTAGATGTGGCTTGTGAGGGGGTGACTTGAAAAGGATTAATGAATGACGGACTAGGATAAGATGTGGGGACTTGGACTGGACTAGTATGTGAAGGACTAGAATATGACATGGGTACTTGCATTGGACTAGTATGTGAAGGACTAGGATATGACATGGGATCTTGGACTGAATATGTCATGGAGTCTTGGACTAGATTAATTATTGAAGGACAAGGATATGACATAGAGACTTCGACTAGATTGGTGCGGTATGATGTGGGGACTTGACATGAGTTGGTAGATAGTTGATAAGGCATGTAGACTTGGATGGCATTCATAGGTGAAGGGTCATAATATGACGCGGAGGTTTGGAATGGACTAGTGGACAGTTGGCTTCCCTTGTCAAGGTTAGGATAAGGGTGATAAGTGGACGTTTGTTGCGAATTAATGACAGGATTTGTGTCAAATGACTGTTGATGGTGAGGGTAGATGGATGGAGGTGGAAAAGTATTTATGTCAAAGCCTTATGGTAACTTAGCCCCTTCGTCCACAAGCATGGCTAGATACCTTTGAGGGTCATGTAAGACTGATTTTTTACAAAGGAGAATATATCAGGATTTTGCACTGCAGCTTCTATGTCTTTCCAATATACTTGTCCATTTTGGTCTCTTTGTATGAATGGTTCATAAAAATTTTGTGATGAAGATGGCATGTTCATGGAAGATTGAATGTTCATGTTGTGAAATGGGTCAGAAAAAGTCCAATGTTGGTTTGTGTCATAAGTATTATTGTCGATGTTGGGATTGGAATCTTGTCCAAAGTTTGCCATTTGTTGTTTTCTTTGAAGCCTAGTCTCAATCATAAAAGGGATTTGCTCAAATGAGTATGATGAGAATGACAAGTAAATGCAAGGATGACACTAGCCTATGTTTTTTTGAATTTTTTTTTTTTTGGATAAAGGATGACAATGCAAGGAAGTGATGATGACCTAAAATGACAATGTTGACTCAAAGTTTACCAATGCAAGATTTAAGATGACAAGTATTTTTGTATTTTCATAATAGGGTATGCAAGATACAAACTAGGACTAATGTGACTTGGCAAAAGGAAGTACCTAAGCACTCTAAATGCAATCGTTTCTTTCTAATTGGAAATACCAATGGACTTGAAAATGACAAGGATGACAAAGGACAAGTGAATTTTTTGAACTATACTAATGAGTTGGAAAAATTTCACCAAAAGGACAATGACTAGGAGAATGATGACACAGTCCAAGGGTAATCAAATTTTGAAAGTAAAGATTTTGCAAAGTATGACAAGGTTAACCTAAACCAAGGTATGGAAGATGACAACCTATGGTCAAACTAATGTCAAAAGACTATGACTATGACACCTAAGGGCTGAAATGACAATTGAAAAATCTATACCTAAAGGTGTCAATGCAAGATGATGGAAAAATAATGCAACCTTTGAGCAATTTCAGGATGATTTTTGATAGAGACTTGCTAAGGACAGTAAATTGATTTTCTGAGTTTGTGTTTGAAAAACGGAAATGTTGACAGTTTGACCTTTTAGTGTTGAATGTTTAGTTTAGAACTATGATAAAACTAGAAATCACTTAACAAACACAGTGTTTTGAAAAGTAACCAAACACACATCAGATAAGCACGATCCTAGGTTAGGCCATGACAATATTCACTAGATTCCACATAACCACATATCTGTAGCAAGTGAATTCAGAAGCTTGGTTGCACGGGCTCCCCCTTACAGTGCACTCTCTTCTCAGGCCAACCAAACTTCCAACCCTCATGAAACTCCCATGGTGAGCTGATCACCTCTACTACAAATTGTGAAAGTGTGGATACCTTCACACTGACCGGTGCTATGCTAGCAAATAGAAAGATTTTGGCTTACTACACAAGAGTTTTTAGTTCAGGACCCCGTTCGAGTGGCCATACATGGGGCAAGAGATTAATCACCATTAAGGTGGCACTCCAGCTTGAAAAGGTTAAGCTCAACAGGGTTTAAGGGAGTACAACTCCGTTCGTATGACACATTCGCACAAGCAACCTTAGGTTTTCCCTTAAGGTTTACATTTATATACCAATCGGGAGTAGCTTGGTTTTAGCTCTGTTGCTAGTTTGAGTCGCGTTGGGGTGATGAAATCCCCAGACAGACCCAATTTTTAGAGTTGGTAACCGTTTCTCTTACACCCAAGATCGCCCGAAAGCGCGAGGGGAGAGGATACTCCAATATACCAAGTCAGGGTAATAAAAAATAAGAATGGGTCTAGTTTTCTGATCACGAGGCTTTCACCAAGTGAGAGCATACTCACCTACCATTCTGCAAACACAATCAATCAAAGAAAACATGAGTGTTCTTTTTTATATGCACCAAAATCAAATGTTTGTTAATCTATGAAAAACAAGCACAATGTTTGTTTATCTTGTCTTCGACATTTGAATCTGCAAACAAAAGATTAGTAGTCTCTTAATACAATGATCTTCGACACCTGAATAGTGATTGCCACATGCTACAAATGAAGATTAGTAACACAAAACATAAAAATAAAAATTTAAAGACAGCAGCAACTTAAAACAATGATAACTTTTTCAAAACTTAACAAAATTTTAAGTGGTAGATATCCATGCAAAGCTAAATGATAGACCTTCAAAACCCAGAAATTTTTTTCTATGATTCTGCACAAAAAAATGTTATAGACAAAAGAAAAACGCGGGTTTTAAAAGCTAAATTAAAAAAATAGCGAATAGTAAAATAGCCATAACTTTCTCAAATCTTAATGAAATTTCAAACTGTTTGAAGTTCTAGAAAGCTGAAATAGAGATCTACAAAACCCAAAAAAAATTTTAAATGATTCTATTCACCCATTTTTCTGTGCTCAAAAAAAGGTGACAAGATTTTGTATGACTTCTTGGCTATAACCTACAAAAAGTTAAAGCAAAAAAAGAAAAACACACAAATATTTCTATAGAATGTCGGGTTCATCAATGTAATCGAGGGAAAAAATAGATTTGTTAGATGGTTAGATCAATAACACTAAAATCCATTGAAATAACGAAGTACAAAGGAAAATGATGAAAAAACAAAAGGAATGATATTACCCAGAATCTTCATCCTCCATGGTTCACCTTCGTTACACCTCCTAGCTTGCAGTAAATAAAGATGCCCTCAGATTCATGAGCAATTATGACCAATGACAAGACTAAAGCAAGTTTTGAAGGATTTACTCAAAATCTAAATGCCTATGTCTAAAAGCCTATGATTGACAATGCTTATGCCTTGATTAAATGACTATAATAATAAATAATGAAATTGTCTATGGAGATTTAAGTGTGAAAGAAAATGCCTATAATAACTATGCAAAATGTCAAAATGTGCATCTTCGAAAAATGAGAAGAAGATGGCATTTTATAGAAAATGCCATTTTGAATGGACGGACGAGATAAATCTATGAAATGAATGATCTAGATTACACCTGAGAATCCCTAATTAGGGTTAGGGCAAAATCTTTAATTGAACGGTCAAAATAAAATCGGATCGACGGTGGAGAATAAATGAGGAAACTAATTAGATAATGAAGATTTTTGAAAAATCAATAAGATAAGATTGTCTGATTTGCAAGATTCGAAAAATCAAAGAGATAAGATGTGGACTGAAGATAAGATTTAGAAAATCAAGAATCTACCCGATTACTTGATTTTTGGAAGATTAATTACCAATTTGAATTAAATTAATTTAAATTATGGATTTTGAGAGATAATAAATAATATTTTTTAGATTATTTATCAAAAAGGACTGACAGTTAAGATTGAGATGACATTTTAAATAATTTAATTTATTTAAAATGAGAAGAATATGAAAATGGCAATTAAATAATTTTTAATTATTTAATTTAGGAGATAAAACCAATTAATTAAATTAATCAATTTATTTAATTAAGACAATTAGTGACATATTAAATAAATAAATAAAATTCATTTATTTAATAATTAATAAGAATTAAATGCAGAAGAGGGAATTAAATAAATTATGAAATTTATTTAATTAAAGGAAGACTTAGACAGTTAATGACGTATTTAATAAATAAATAGAATTTATTTATTTAATAATCATGAAAAATAAAAGGACATGAATTAATTAAATAATTATGAATTATTTAATCAATAGTCGAATGTGGACCAAAGACATAATTAAATGTATTAATTATGTTAAGAAGAAAGTGGTAAAAATGAAGCTTGCAGGCCTAGGTCTTTTTTAGGTGTCTACACGGATATGAATAGGGGCTATGGATTGTGGATGCTATGATATGAAATGAATGGGCCATGATATGGAATGATTATATGCTATGCTATGAGACTAGAATGCTGTGAATAGTAAAAGGCTATGCTATTGCAAATTTGGTATAGTTTTCCTATTGAAAGCCTCTCTGTGATTTCAAGGACCCAGCAGTCCTTTTATAGCTTTTTGCAGTCAAAATCTTGGCTAGCAAGGATCAATGGCTGTGAGATTGTCTGGTAGATTTGAATGGTGAGAGATGGAGAGGTTGAGAGGAAGATGGAGAATGTTGGGAGGTTGGAGAGAAGAATGGAAGCCTGTCTTCAACCCACGGGAACAAGCTTGCACAGGAACAAAGAAATTATTTTTTCTATTCTAGCAGTTTGTTTCATGGTTGTTGAAGATAATCTCCAAATTTATTAAATAAATAAATTTATTTAATTTCATTTATGTGAGTTTGATTTTTGATTTTTGGAGTATAGAAGATTTAATTAAATATTTTGGAATATTTAATTGTGATGTGACTTTAAAAGAATTAAATAAATATTTTGAAATATTTAATTGTAAATAGACTTTAAAAGAATTAATTAAATATTTTGGAATATTTAGTTGTAAATGAAATTTAGAAGATTTTAATTAAATATTTTGGAATATTTAATTGTGAATGGATATTAGAGGAATTATTTAGAAGAAAGGAATATATGATCTAAATTTGAATAAAATATTCAAGTCAAGATTATTGATAATTAATATAAATAAATCGTAATGTTTATTTAATTAATTAAGAAATGAATAAGAAAAGATTATTAAATAAACTTATTTATTTAATCAAAATGAAAGAATGAACAATATAAATAAATTATTTAAATTTATTTATACGCAAATTGAATTCAGAGATTTAATCAAATATGAAAAATATTTAATTAATTGCCAGATTATGTGATGTGACCATTTTTAGGTGTATACATTTTTCCCCTCTTTGAAGTGATGCATTTTACGCATTGCTGCAAAGAATTTTGAAATTTTCCCCAAATGTTGATTGTCGAGTGTTGATAGGTATATGCCCCCTTGAATGATGAATCGATAAGATTTTGTTTTTTGTGAATTTTTTTGAATTTGTAGTTTTTTTTGTAATTTTTTGTGATTTTTTTTTTTTTTATGATTTTGAAGATGTCGATTCATCGTTTGAAAATTATGATATGAAGAAATTTACTTAAAAAGATGTGAGATGAAAAATTGATGATCTAAATTGTCCCTACTATGATAAAATGTGTTAAAATGCCCCAATTTTATGTATTGTGATGCCTTGATTTGATGATGTTTGTCTAATAAATTTGTTCCCAAGGTTGTTGGAAAACAAAGAGTAGCTGATAAATTTGTTTTTAAAATTGTTAAGAACAAATAGTTGTTGATAGGTTTGCTTCTAAGGTTGTTAAAAACAAACAAGATTTTGATAAATTTGATAAGTTTGCTTCTAAAGTTGTTAAAAGCGAACAGGATTTTGATTTGATTGATAAGTTTTCTTCTAAAGTTATTAAAAGTGAGTAGGATTTTGATAAATTTGCTTTCCATGATGATGAAAAATAAATAGTTTGATATTCAGATTTGATTGATTAGTTGGGATGATTCGATATTGATTTTGCTTTGACTTGATGATTCTTCCTATTCAACAAGAGAGATTGGGCATCTTGCAGTTATGGGAGCAATTCCCAAAGACATGGAGGTTGATTCCGTAGCTTGTACAAGCAGATAGAGATGTGATTGAGGCATGCAGACTGACCATTTATTTGGAAAGATATGAAACTTTGATATATTTGCTTTCATGATGATGAAAAACAAATAGTTGTTGATTTGATTTGATAAGTTTCGATTGATAAGTTTGCTTCCAAAGTTGTTGAAAACAAATAGTTGAATCATGTATTCTGATTGGATTGATTTGATTGATTTGATGATCCATTTTGATTTGAATAATGGTCTGATCTTCTGATGTAGAAGCAGGTGATGTGAGACCAAAAAAATTTGGGGGTAGCACCTCATAGTTTTTTTCATGTGATCAACTTTGATTTTTTTTATTGAGACATTGTATACTTTGCTAGCTTTTGGGAAAAATCTATAAAAGAAAAATGCATATTCTAACATGAATGCAATCTATATTGATCATGTAGGTTATCCGTACAATATTTCCATTCTGAGAGCTTAATTGTTCTTTTTATGTCATCATAGAGCATTGAAATGTTGAAAGTTAATACAAGCATCAAAGGGTATGTTAGCACCAGTGATGACCTGAGTATTGCTTTCATGATTTTTGATATAGTAAGTTAATACAAGCATCTAGGTATAATTGAACCAAGATGACCTGAGTACCACTTGCATAAATAGACAAGAGTTAATCCTTTTCCCATGCAAATTCTGAAATGTCATCAATGATACTTAGTAGAGCATGTCTCACGACCAATTTGCATAGTACTAATGATTCGCTTACAAACAACAGACAAAGAAAAACCATACTCCTTCCTTGCTTTTCTAGTTCAGTACATCATCAAATTGCTCCAGAGATATGATAGAAAACCAAACAACAATTCAAATTTTGTTTAAAGTATTTCAAACATTAGTCAAATTAAGATCATCCAGTCTTGATTATCAACATTGATGTTTGTGTTTTGATGAACATTGTTGTTTTGACCATGTTGTTTGATTGCATTGGGATTGAGTGATAGTGTGGGTGTTGCAGTTGATTTGATGTGTCAATGTTTATTTTGACAAATCATCTTTTGTCTGTTTGTGATGTTCGAAAAGATCATTGCCCCTCTCTTGTTTAATCTGTGTTGCTGCCCCCAGTGTAAACACAACCTAAAGATTATGGATATGTACAAATCTCATCAAGCCATGATGAAACATAAGGATTCCAATTGTATGATATGGATATGAAAGATATGTATAGATGATAGATACAAATAGAGTGATGTAAGATAATATATATGATGTTCAAGAAGATCCTTAACCTTGTCAAGATCAAAGGTGGAAATGTAAGGAATGGGCATAGAAAGGATAATGACCATGAATGATAAGATGGATGAAACTTGCCCCTAAGTGTAGAGTGCAAGAGGAATATGGAAGATAGGATATGGATGATAGGGAGATGGAGGAAGGACTTAAGCATCAAGTTTCACAACCAAATATCCCTCTAATAAACCATGGCAATGGAAATTAGAATCCTAAATGTTGGCAAATTAATGATAGAAGAATCTAAGGACTTATACAAAAGTTTGGATTAAAGGAGAATGATGGGGTATGAATGTTGAATAATGGATAGGAGGTTGGAAAACATGTTGATGGATAGATGGAAAGGTTGGAAAGATCAACATTGGCACACACCTTGAAGGGTGGTGGAGTGATGGAGGAAAAATGGATTTGGAAGGTGATAGGTTATTAGATGGAAAATTAGAGGAAGCTTTTGGATTAGCAAATTTGGATGCCAATTTAGATTTTATTGCTTTTATAAGACTTTTAGGAATCCACATGACTTTTGACTTTGAGTTTTTCTTTGTGGACCTTTGTGGCCTTTGACATTTTTCCTTTTAATTTATGGACCTTTGTGGTCTTTGAAAATTGCCTTTTTTGCTTTGATGGGCCTTTGTGACCTTTGAAAATTGCCTTTCCTTTGATGGGCCTTTATGGCCTTTGAAAATTGCCTTTTGATTTTTTGGATCAAATTTTCTTTTATTTTTGCATGACTCTTCAAGGAGACATGTTGATCCTTTGATACATGTGGAGTTTTATATTGAAGCTTTTGACATTTCGCATCCAAATTGCTTCCAAAAGAAATGGAAGGGGTGGATTGAGATGAATGATATGGAGGTATGATGGATGAGTTAATGAAGGAAGAATTTTGAAAGTGGATCAAGGATGTGTGCCTTTGTTGTTCTTGAAGAATAGGAGATGGAGAAATGTGGGACCCTAATATGGATGGAAGGGTTGATGAGCTAGGGTTGGAATGATAAGGACCAAGGATAGATGGAAGGTTTGATGAACTAGGATAAGGACCTAGGATAGATGGAAGGTGTGATGGACTAGGATAAGGACCTAGGATGGATGGAGAGTTTGATGGACTAGGATACCTAGGTTGAGCATGAGGTGTATAACCAAGGCCATGAGAATATGGATGTGCTTGGACATAAAGGGGTTCTAGGATACCTTGCTCATGAAGGCCTAAACCTTTTCCTTTGTAATTCATAATTTCACACATTTGTTTACCAATGGGATATGTATTGTTTGTGAAACAAGAAGCAAGTCCATTTTGAGGAGGATATGATATGGATGAGAGGATAGGTGTTGGAAGTAAAACAGAATGGATAAAGGTGGAGGATCCCAATTTATAGGTGTGGGGTTCATGGATAACTTGAATAGGTGTGATAGGCTCTTGACATGGGGATGATGGGGTGTTTTGATCTTGACTTGGAAAAGGATTATGAAGTGGTATGAAAGGCATATCTTGATCATGATAAGGATAATCATCTTCATGGGATGAAAGGGTATCCTTGAATGGAAGAATATATTGATCTTGATGAGGAAGGGAATCGTGATATTTTGTAGAAATCATATCTTGATCATCAATTGGTAAGACATCATTAGATAGGATGAAAGAACTATCATGCTCTTGTGATGCAATAGAATCATGGGATGGTATGGATTGATTAGATGATGTGGAAGAATAACTTGGAATAACATTTTTTTCTTGAGATGGAAGAGGATTATCATGGGTGAATAATGAAAGGAGGGGATCATCATATGGTTCTTGAGAGATGGGATCTTGATCAAAGATAGGAAGGGTTTGTAGAATGTTTTGAGTGAAATGTGTAGATTGAAATGAATCATTGGATGTAAAGGATACAATAGAAGAAGGTGATTGAATGGAATCGTTATCTTGAGTGAAAGAATCATGAGGCTCATTTTGAATTATGGGGGATGAAGATAAATGCATGACATGACAGGATTGGTCAATTTTATTTGATGGCTTAGATTTGGGCTTCTCATGTAACCTTTGCAAAAATTCAAAAACATTGAATTTGGATGATGTTGCTTTGGAGGAGAAGAGGTTACATTCATATTTCCATCAAAGGACTTTGTAGTTGTGCCCCCTTGTATTTCCTTGATTTTTTCTTTGGAGTGCTCTTGTTTGTTGGGGAAGACTACTAAGATTATTTAATGGAGGTTTAGTCTTTTCAGGATCTTCCTTAATTTTCTCCATATTGTAGTTAGAGGGAAATTTGGCACCTTGGTTTGCTAAGAAAATAAAGTAGCCCTTTTATCTCGCTCTAACATCTTGTCCAAAATTATGTGAAACTATGGATCTTGTTCAACTTCTTGAATCATTTCATCAATTATTTCATCATTTGAACTATTCCCAGTATGAAACCTATGAAAAGGATTTTGTTCCCTATCACCCATGTTGTAAAGTGGACAATAGGCATATGCTTTTGAAACATTCTTCTAGACTTAGATCACATGTTTATAAGTACAAAAATGATGATGTCTTGATATGATAAGATGAAAATCTTATGATATGATCAAATGATGTTTCTAACTCTTGATTGTGGCTTCCAAGATGAAAGGATATCAGAATCCTGTTGGGGAAGTTGAATCAATAATCAAAACTTGTTTGAAAAGATGCACTTTGAGATTTGATCCTAGTCTCAAAAAATGATAAGTGTAATCAATGTAATTGTGAATTTTGGATGATCTTTACTGAATTAATGTTTGGAAAAAACATCTAGTAAGTTGTAGAATAGTTGTCTTTAAACATTAAGTGTATGACCAAAATGTTGTTCAAAAATTGTTCTCACAAGTTTCACACATGATAGATAGATCAAACAGACTCACTCTTAGTTCTCAAGTAGGTCATCATAGTAATCAACAACCCACATCTTAAAATTGCGTCGACTCACACAACCATGTCACCCCCGAAAGGGCGCCCGTGTTTTTGTATTTTCTAGGTGCGTACTCAGAGTGATGGAAGTGGATACCGGATCCCCTGAGCAAACAATCCTTGGCAGTTATATGGTGAGTATCTTAGAGGTAGACTCTTCCCTCCCCTACAATGTGATTATTATGATGTTCGGAAACTAACTTCGGTTGGATACTACACTAAGTTCATAGTAAGGGTTTCCGTTCAGTGCGGCAAATGATATACTCCCTCGAGAGACCTCCCTACCTTTAGAACAAAGGCTTTGGGGATGGTTATCAATGCACACTACTGTCAAAGAGGGTTTCCCCAAATTTTATTTAAATTTTATAGTGGGGTGGAATAGCCTGGCGTTGGCTTGAACCCACTTGAGTCGTTCCTCTTGGGTGAGTACTTTTTCCCACAAGAGTAGGCTCTCTAAAAGGTTTTAATAAAATTGGAAATTGCATAAAATGAAATAGATGAGTTTGGCATTTTGATCACCCAGTTAAGGGGAGAGCATAGGCCTATCACCATTTAAGCAAATCAAACAAAGATTCAATTTTAACCCAAAATAAAAAATTTCTATGCTAGGTGAAGATGTTGCTTCACAAAAACATGAAGTTCATTTTAGTCCCAAAATAAAGTAATGAAGTGACTATCCTAGGATTGCTTCATTTTAAATTATGTGACTATCCTATGATTGTTTAATTTTAAATTATGTGACTATCCTAGGATTGCTTCATTCTTTTAAAGTTCTTACTGTCTGCGGTCGCGTTGGATTCAGTCAAAGTATATTTAAATTATAGATTACAATTGCAGCATTTTTAGAAATGTGCTATAGCAGAAATCAAGGGCACTAAAACAGAGTTAATGAGTGCTGCAAGATTTGTCAAGGGCTCTGCAGGATTTGTCAAGGGCTCTACAGAATCTGTCAAGGGCTCTGCAGGATTTGTCAAGAGCTCTACAGGATTTGTCAAGGGCTCTGCAGGATTTGTCAAGAGCTCTATAGGATTTGTCAAGAGCTCTGCAGAATCTGTCAAGGGCTCTGCAGGATTTGTCAAGAGCTCTACAGGATTTGTCAAGGGCTCTGCAGGATTTGTCAAGAGCTCTGTAGGATTTGTCAAGGGCGCTATAGGATTTGTCAATGGTGCTGCAGGAACTATCAAGGGCTCTACAGGATTTGTCAAGAGCTCTGCAGGATTTGTCAAGGGCGCTGCAAGATCTATTATGGGTGCTACAGGATGAATTATGGGCGTTGTAGGATGAATCACGTGCACTAAACTGGGGATGAACTGTGCTAAAACATGTTTTATGCGCTAATACGCTATTTTTGGCTATAACCTATCAAAAAAAACCTACAAAAAGATGTTAGAATTGGGGCAAGAGCCCCACAATGGGCGCCAAAAATGTGTACGTTAAATATGTATAATATCAAAATGAAATAATAAAACACACAAAATGAAACTTTAAACTAAAGAAAAGCTAATAATTTGAAATGAAATCAAACAAACAAAGCTTCTTCAGAGCCCTTCCATCTTCCTCTATCTCCAGGGATTTGGTTGAAGCTGTTGCTCTCAGATTGTGTAAGCAAGGCTTCTCTGAATGGGAACCTGTAGAATGAGTATGCAAAGGAAGGAGCTTCTCTATCCTATATACTAGTGGAGTGAGAATGTTGATACAGATATGCACAGGGGCTATGGATTGTGGATGCTATGATATGAAATGAATGGGCCATGATATGGAATGATTCTATGCTATGCTATGAGACTAGAATGTTGTGAATAGTAGAAGGCTATGCTATTGCAAATTTGGTATATTTTTCCTATTGAAAGCCTCTCTATGATTTCAAAGGCCCAGCAGTCCTTTTATAGCTTTTTGCAGGAAAAATCCTGGCTGGAAAGGATCAATGGCTATGAGATTGTCTGGTAGATATGAATGGTGAGAGATGGAGAGGTTGAGAGGAAGATGGAGAATGTTGGGAGGTTGGAGAGAAGAATGGAAGCCTGTCTTCAACCCACGGGAACAAGCTTGCATAGGAACAGAGAAATTAATTTTCCTGTTATGGCAGTTTGTTTCACAGTTGTTGAAGATAATCCCCAAATTTATTAAATAAATAAATTTATTTAATTTCATTTATGTGAGTTTGATTTTTGATTTTTGGAGTATAGAAGATTTAATTAAATATTTTGGAATATTTAATTGTGATGTGACTTTAAAAGAATTAATTAAATATTTTGAAATATTTAATTGTAAATAGACTTTAAAAGAATTAATTAAATATTTTGGAATATTTAATTGTAAATGGAATTTAGAAGATTTTAATTAAATATTTTGGAATATTTAATTGTGAATGGATATTAGAGGAATTATTTAGAAGAAAGGAATATATGATCTAAATTTGAATAAAATATTCAAGTCAAGATCATTGATAATTAATATAAATAAATCATAATGTTTATTTAATTAATTAAGAAATGAATAAGAAAAGATGATTAAATAAACTTATTTATTTAATCAAAATGAAAGAATGAACAATATAAATAAACTATTTAAATTTATTTATACGCAAATTGAATTCAGAGATTTAATCAAATATTCAAAATATTTAATTAATTACTAGACTATGTGATGTGACCATTTTTAGGTGTATACAGAAACAAAACCAAATGAAAGTGTAGAGATGCTTCCCATTCCAGATAGGAATTGAAGGAAGGATGAATGTTGATGATGATGTCTTTGAGCTCTATTCAAATGTATCCTTACTTGAAGATGAAGATGCCACAATCAATGGAGAGTGTAACAAACCAAGATGATGGAAAAACTGATGTTGAACAATATCCAAAGATGAATATGTGATGAATACGATGGAGACTTGATAGCCCCCCAAAATGAAGTGTCCTCAAAACCAATGAAATAAGTCCAAAGCAAATCCAATGGTATATGCTAAAGAAACCTCAAGTCCTGAATGGAATGACAAGGAAGAAGTGTCATATATGAAATATCTAAAGAGAAACCAAGTGCCTCCAAGATAGTCTCTGGATTCCTAATCAAGGTTGAGACAAAGGCATGAAGAGACTCAAGAAAAATATCCAAAGTGGGATCTAAATAGATGAGTGATATCCCCTCAAGAATGTCCTCCAAACCTATAAAAGTAGCCAAGTCAGTGATACCTGAAACAAAGCCATCCTGTGATGCCAAGTCTAGAAAATTGAAGGTGTCCTGATGAATGATGATAGTGGAAGCCTCAATTAATGAATCTGAACAAGGAATCACTGAATGTGAAGGGATACCAATAGTCTTTGATGGAGAAGAAGCACTTGAAGGAACCTTGTCAACCTCTTTGGAATATTGAAGACAATCAAATTATTGCACAACAATAGCATCATGGGGTACCTGATCTAAGGAATGACATTTTGAATTATGACCATCAGAGAATGGTGGAGTGTCTAAATCTCCAAATATCTCCCAAAGCTTAGTCCAAAGGATGTGAGGACAATCACAATGATCAATAGATTTCAAAACATCACAATCAACTTGTATTTCAATGATCTCCAAAATAGTGTATCTACTACAACTCCAAGCAAATTCAAGAATACCTTAACTTGGATGAGGAACTATACCAAATAGATTTGGCACTAAATCAAGTGATTAGAGATGGTGTACAATCCCATCTCTCCATTGGTGATAGTTACCCTTATGCAACATAACCAAAGGAGTATATGCAAGCCCCATAATGAACTTTATCCAAAAATACAAAGACATTGACCTTCAACAAAAATAAAGACTTCCAAATATGATGTGCAACTGAAGTGATGCTACCTAGATCAAATGCACCAAATTAAAAAAATATCATGCAAGAGTACCTGGAGCTAAAACTATTCAAGGTGTCTGAACTAATGAAAATAGCATTGAAATATCTCTTGAATACCGTTGGAATCACTGAAATCTAATGAATGGTTGCGAAGATATGAGCCTCTAAGTCCAGATTAGGGTTTTGTCTTTAGTTGGCTGTAGAATTTTGTGTGAAAAAAATTTCATAGAATTTATTGTACCACTAGAAATTAGACAAAATTCTCTTTCTGATGGTATCTTATTTGTTGAATTTCAATACTGTGGGTGAAAGTTATGATAAAATGAAAAAATGCCTATATGAGGCACTTTGCAGGCTAATTAGGAGCAAAAAAATAGCCCCCAAGGCACTAGGAATTAGTCACTGATATGACTGGTGCTAGAAGGTTGGAAAAAAAATGGGTTGCTGGGCAGAGCAGTGGTTGGACAGAGCTGGGCGGTGCCAAGGTGATGCCACTGGATGGAGTGGAGCCATCGGTCACAAGTGGAACCATCGTCGGTGAACAGGGGCTGCAAGCGGGGGTCATCAACAAGATGAGAAAGGTTGTTGGAAACACAAAACCAACAATGATAGAGATCGGTGGAAGAGAGAATCCATTCAGTGGCAGTGTAAGATGGTTGACAATTGGAACGGTTAATGACTGTTGATGCGATGGGCTGACCACAGTACAGTCCCTATAGAAAATTAATGGAGGCTGACAAAAGCATGATGGATTTTTTAATATTGCATAGAATGCAATTAAGAAATCAATAGATATATATCAACCACAAATATAAATAATTTTGATGGTCAAATACCATATGCCAATGATTTAAAAAAATTAAACCCTTATTTGAATATTTTTCTGATAGAGAAAATATAACCCCTATGATGCCGAAAAAAATAAACAATGCCGACTAATGATTAATAATGGCAATGGTTTGATTATTTTCTTGCAACTATTGAAATCCCAAAAATAATAGAAATATAAGCCTGAATTTTTCTGAAATAGAAAATGCTTGCGACTAAAATTTTTTTGCCTCAAAGGACAACTGACCGGGGTGATTTTTTACTGCAAATTGTATGGATCATACAATTGATTTTGCAAACTCAAAAATACCTTTGATGGCTCACGGGTTGATGTATCCGATTTTGATGATTGGATAGGCAATCCTAGGGTTTTAAGGCCTTCTGAAGACAATGGCAAGCTCAGATCTGACTCAATCTACTTCATAAATTAGCTTGGTCACCAAGTGGAGTCAAGTAGCCTTCAATGGAAACCTTCAAGCCTACAAGAATCTCTCCAACCCAAATTTCTTGATCATGTGATGAACTCTCAATGGAATGGCTCTGATACCATGTTAGAATTCAACATGCTCTAATATCATGTTGAAATGATGGATGTTGAATCATCCAATGAAGTTGCGCACACTTCAAAGGATCTTGCCAAGATAAATTGCACCACATAGAAAGTGTTGCAACTAAGGGCTGCAAAGAGAGATTGCTATTGATCTACAACATTAGATCATAGATTGATATGATTGATATGTTAAAAATTAACAAAATGCTTGATTATATAGGAAAAAGAGAAAACCTAAGATGCATGAGATGTTTCCTTGTGTCATGATCTAACAACATGTGATAACATGTGAACCCTATCTAGGAAATTACTAAATGTTGAGATAAGTTCTAGAAGGACAACTCATCTACTAGAAGGAATCTTATCCCTACAAACATGGAAGGGGATATTACCCCATTATTAAATTATTTATTAAAATCTAACCTAGGACTAAATTATGCATGACCTAAGTTAACTTATGCTAGTGTAATAATTAGTTTAATTACAATAATATGTAGTAGGTTCCCCTCCATTGGAACCACCATGGATTAATTAAAAAAAAATTGGGAGTAGTGATTGATGGCATTTGACCAACCTCCATGCAATAACCATGAGGTACCATAATACTTTTTGAGGAAACTCTATGGTGATTTTTTCCTCAATAAGATGCCAAATTATTTTGAAATCTTAGAATTTTAGGGTATAGGTGGGGGCTCCACACATGATAGACCTATTGCACGAGGTAATCCATAGTTGGAACTGAGACCCTTGACCAAATTCATGGTGGAGCATGTCACCGTTCCTTCCATTGTTAAGGACAATATAGAGGTGGACACACTAGATTCTATTAACTCATTCACCTAGACCATTATATAGTGTGTGATGCCTCTAGTAGAGCTTGATGTGGAGGATATGTGTAGGCCCTGAGCTCCACCCCACCATTGTGGCGCTTCTAGTGTTGTTTGCACATATGATTATCAGACTGCTTAGGATGTAGCTACATAGCCTGCATCAGCTAGAGATGTGATTGCTATGACAGATGAATTGTTGAATAATACATACAACATTAATACTCAGGTAAAATTCAGCAAGTTCATTTAATTTTATTTATTAAATTATATTATGAAATCTAAGAATAACTAAATTTGTAGAATTTTGATATGATGAAATTTTAGGGTTGGAGTGTTCATGAGACATGTTCCATTCCTATAGACCCCTTTTCATTCTCGACATTGAGTCCACAGGTATGCAACTAGTATTAAAGATATTATTATTGCATTTGAACAATTGAATGTTATATTTGAATGTTTTTCTCATAACATACTTTGGATCTCAAATATTTTTTTGGTGGACCTTTAACCTCCACATCTTGGAATTCATTTACTCAAAAAACTTACATTCAAGGAGTCTTTATTCATTAATGGTGTTGTAAAGCAATTTTAGCTAGTTTTCGTAACTTTGTGTATACAAATCTAAAAAATTGATGAGAAACACAAACATTGCATGTGTATTCCTTGATCGTGTCATGTTATCTTCTCCTAATTCACTTTTTGTTCCGTTATTCCTTCCTAATCCCATCCCATTAACATTCAATAGTTTACCTTATTTTCCATGATCCCCTCCTAGCCCATCCCACTAATATCTTCTAGTCCATCCTATGTGTCATTATGCCCTTCTCCCATCTTATTGTACCCATTATTATTTCACCCTAGATGTTCCATGATCCCCTATGTTCCACCCTATGTTCCTTTATCCATTCTATGTTATATAATCTTTACCCATGTTTCATTCTAGATAACTCTTCTCTATTATTACTACACATAGGTCAAGTTTTCATTTCATGTACTATAGTCAAACCCTAGAAACCTCCTAATTCACCCTATGTTGCATTATTCCTTACTAATGTCATCCCATTAACCTCTAATTTTCCACCCTATATTTTTTTATCCCATCCTAGCCCACCCCATCAATCTATACTAGTCCATCCTATGTTCCATTAACCCCTTCTATTCCCATCACATTACCCTCTCTTATTTCACCTTATGTTCCATTATCCCCTCTTGGTCTTGTCCCAATATCTTTCTCTAATTCACTCTATGTTCCTTTATTCCCTCTTAATCCCATCCCATTAACCTTTAATAGTTCACACTATATTTTGTTATCCGATCCTAGCCCATTCCATTAATCTATTCTAGTCCATCCCATGTTCCATTATTACATCCAACTCTCATCCCATTGTACCCTCTATTATTTCACCATATGTTCCATTATCCCCTATTGGTCTTGTCTCTTTATCCCTTCTATGCTATAGCACCTCCATCGAAATTTTATCATGTACACCATTAGAATAAATCTTCCCTTCCACTCATTATTGACCAAATTTTTCTTCTCCATTATTACTACACACCTCAACAACCAACTTCATGTGCTATAGTAAAACCCTAGACATGTCCTAATTCATTATATGTTCCACTATCCCTTTCAAAGGTGATAGTAACATAGTAATCCTCACTTGATTCATGTTAACTTCATTGTGGCATTATCACTATGCTGACAACACGCCCTCATTAACATTATTTCATTAGCATATGCAATACGAATCTCAATGAGCACTGAAATTTAGCATTTGAAAGAGTTTGGAATATCCTAGTGGACTTAGTACTTTCACCATTATGTGATCTATAAGCATTGTATTGTAGTCTCAATTGAGGCCAACCATTTACTCTTTCATTTATGATAATTATAAAGGGACCACCTGAACTTCTTTATATTACTATTAGATATGTTGTTTCATTTGTAGTTGTTGACATCTGACAACCCTAGTGATGTTGGTGGCATGATCAACCATGGAGTTGTTGTAGCAATAGCCAGTTCTAATCCATTGAAAGAGGTATGCAACATATTAATCAATTTGATATTATTTTTTCTCTTTTATGGTCTATTATAGAAAATTTTCACGATAATTTTATGTAGTTTAATTTCTATCTTGATGGTTGCTATGAGTGGGTGTCACTCCAGATCATGGACATGGTAATGTTGTAAATGTGCATGATGACTATTTGTATGTGGTAAGTGACTATATTTAATTATATTTCATTCCACAATTCAATTTCTATGTATTAACATCTATACCTTTTATTGTATTAGGTGTAGCTCTAGAGGAGTCTAGAGAGGAGGTCTACTGAGTGTGTTTGAAAGACAAGAGAACCAACAGACACTCCATCCAGTTGAATTTCTAAGGTAGCACATGATCTTTTTCCTTCCCCTAGAGGGAAATGACTATGTATTTGGGCCATTTTTTGTATTCCTATGTTGCATTTTGGAACATATTTTTTGTACTATTGATATATATGTGACATTTTATGTCCATATGGCTCTATTGTACTAAGCTTGTATGACTTTTTTGGATATATTGTATATACTTTTATCAATATATATTATTGTATAGCTTTACAAATTTTTGATTAAAGAAAATCTTATTTTTCCACTGCCATTCTTGAATGATGTTATCATGCGTATTGTGTAAATTGTATGCTTGAATGTTGTAGACATATATTTTTTTACATCTAATGCTTAATTAATTACTGTTGATTGCTCAATAATCCCCATCTAATGTGTGTTGTGTAAATAAGCTCCATTCCTAGTGGTTTTTATCCTTTGCAATGCTTCAATGACTTTTGCCTCACTTATTCACATGTATGCTTCACTTATTCATGTGTATATTTCTCGTATATTGCATGTATTCTTGTGTATGCTTCATGCTTCCAATGTATAATTCATGTGTTCATGTGTATTCTTCATGATTCATGTGTATAGTTCATGTATTTTTGTGTATGATCCATGCTTCTTGAGTTCTATTATTATCTAGTGGTAAATACTTTAACACCAAAAGGTTTCTAATGAATTGTAAGAGCTCCTTCCCATAAAAAAATATCATAGCAAAATGTATTGCTTTTAATTCATGGCTAAAGCTGGCATCCAACAACTAATGGTTCTTATTCTAAAGCTTAGCAATCATTGCATTTGCATCTATAGAACAAGTGGATGTTTCAAACCTCATGAGCATATATATATACCTCTATGAAATTGTATGAACATGCAAAAAAACACATGATAGTTGGGTATGTGCAAGATCATCATGGAAAAAACAAGCCCTTCAGTGATAGAAAATTTAGAAAAATTAGAGTTATGTAGCTTTACATAAAAATTTGAATAAGTTATCTATATTATTTCAAAAATATGTAAGAATAGAATTTGTAGAAAATTGAATGTAGTTTCTAAACTACTAGGTTTATTTAAAAAAAATCTATTTGGTGAAAATTTGAAATTTCAATGCAGTAGTAATTAAATTTTAGGGAAAAAATAAGAAGTGGGTGTTTATTTGACCACCCTAACCACAATAAAATGATAATAATTTTTTTTATATTTTAGATATAAGTAGAGGATTCATGTCTCAATGTGATGCATATTTTTTTGTAATTTTTTCCCAAGTAAATAATTAATTATGAATTTTTTATTACAACTTTTAAAAATATAAAAAACTCATATGTTTGACCACCTTAACTTGGTCAAAACTTCATGATTTTTTTTTTTTCAATCTTATAGTATGCAAAACATAGAATGTGATGCATGTTTTGGATTAAAAAAATGTTATACCATTTGAAATCTATAGATGTTTTTCAATCAGCCTATCAATCGGGACTTTAGTTGTAATTCAAATAGAAAATGAATAATAATTATTTATTAAATTCAAAATAAAGCATAATTTATATTGGTGGAAAGTTGAGAATATCCTTTAAAAACCCTTTTCATTTCATCAATTTTGGGTAAAAAAAATTTGTCAGCCACATACCCATCATATTGCCACTTTTTGGTCCATCATGATCCTGCACATACCCAGTTGTTGATCCAACCAACAAAGTTTATTTGTATCTACTAATATCACAACACTTGACATCTCATTAAATGAAATCAATGTATAGGCCAATTTTAATGATATTATGAAGATATTAGATGTATATGAACAACAATATAAGCTTGATGTTTTGATGCATCACCCATGTGTAGTTATCACATTTCTCACATATTCATCATTTAAATAAGTTAGAAAAACTCCTTCCATTTTATATCCATGAAATAATATGACAAATCATTGAGAACATGGTCCTATAAATGTTGCCACATCATGTTTTATAACTCTAGAGAATGAAAAACCATGCGTCATGGATATTGAATATCCATATCTAGTGTTTCAGAAGTAGGTTGAGTTTTGCATTTCAGCAAGGGTGCACTATTCAGTGACAACAACTATAGTTTGGACTCTTAAGTGATTTAGCTAGTTGAATGTAGCACAGAGTGATTCTACATGTTTAGGTGCAAAAGAGGACCATTCCTAGCATGAACATACCCACCCAGATGCATTGAAACAATTTGTTTGATCATACGAGTTGTAGAACAAAAGTTGCACCACTTTTCAACATTTCTCTACTTGCATTTGACAACTTTTTCCCCAAGTGAAAAGTTTTCACCATAGGAAAATACCTCTGAGATAGAGAAAACCAAGAGATGTTATTGTAGAGGGTCCCAATGTGAACCCATAGGCTCAGATGGGAAGTTTCTAAGCATCATGGTATCTGAGTAACAACATGCAAAAGTTTGTAGTTATTTTGCACTTTGGACTCTTAAGGGATTATGTCGGTTGAATGTAGCTCAGAGCGATTCAATGTGTTTGGGTATGAAAGAGGACCATGCCTAGCGTAAACGTACCCACCTAGAAATGTTGGAATATTTTGTTTGGTCACATGAGCTGCAGAACAAAAGTTGCACCACTTTGCAACTCTCAACTACTTGCATTTGACAAGTTTTTCCTCAAGCAAAAATTCACCACCACGAGAAGAGGCCTCCAAGATAGAGAATAATGAGAGAGGTTATTATAGAGGGGCCCAATGTGATCCCATAGGCTTAGAAATTAAGTTTCTAAGCATCATAGTATCCAAGTAATAGCATAATGAAGTTTGCAACTATTTTGCACTTTGGACTCTTAAGGGATTATACCGGTTGAATGTAGCTCATAGTGGCTTAGCATGTTTGCATGCATAAGAGGACCATTCCTAGCATAAAAATACCTATCCAGACATGTCAAAACAATTTTTTGGTCACATGAGTTGTAGAATGAAAGTTGCACCACTTTGCAACTTTCAACTACTTGCATTTGACAACTTTTTCCCCAAGTGAAAATTCGCCACCACTGGAAAAGGCCTCCAAGATAAAGAAAACTCAAAGAGGTTATTGTAGAAGGGCCTAACTCAATCCCATAGGATTAGATGAGAATTTTCTAAGCATTACGGTATCTGAGTAACAACATGTTGAAGTTTGCAGCCATTTTGCATTTTGAACTCTTAAGGGATTATATTGGTTGAATGTAGCTTGGAGCAATTCAGTGTGTTTGGGTGTGAAAAAGGACTATTACTAGCGTAAAAATACCCACTTTGATGTATTGGAATAGTTCATTTTTTCACACGAGTTGTAGAGCAAAAGTTGCACCACTTTACAACTTTCAACTACTTGCATTTAACAACTTTTTCCCCAAGTGAAAATTTGTCACCATAGGAAAATTCCTCCCAGATAGTGAAAACTAAGAGAGGTTATTATAGAGGGACCCAATGTGAAACCATAGGCTTAGATGAGAAGTTTCTAAGAATCATGGTGTCTAAGTAACATACTAAAGTTTGTAGCCATTTTTCACTTTAGACTACTAAGGGATTCTATCGGTTGAATGTAGCTTAGAGTGATTCAACATGTTTGGGTGTGAGATATGACCATTCCTAGTATAAAGGTACCCACTTGGATGTGTTAGAATAGTTCATTTGGTCACATAAGTTGCAGAATAAAAGTTGCACCACATTGCAACTTTCAACTACTTGCATTTGAAAACTTTTTTCCCAAGCAAAAATTCACTACCATAGGAAAAGGCCTCCAAGATAGAAAAAATTGAGAGAGGATATTGTAGAGGGACCCAATGGGATCCCATGTGATTAGATGAAAAATTTATAAGCATCGCGGTGTCTGAGTAACAACATGTTAAAGATTGCAGTCATTTTGCACTTTAGACTCATAAGGGATTTAGTCAATTGAATGTAGTTCAAAATGATTCAACATGTTTGGGCATAAAAGAGGACCATGCATAGCATAAATATACCCATTCAAATATTTTGGAACAATCCATTTGGTCACACGAGTTGTAGAATGAAGGTTGCATCACTTTGCAACTTTCAACTACTTGTATTTGAAAACTTTTTCTCCAAGTAAAATTTTTTCACCATGGGAAAAGATCTCTGAGATAGTGAAAATTGAGAGAGTTTATCGTAGATTAACTCAATGTGATTCCATAGGCTTAGATGATAATTTTCTAAGCATCAGGGTATCCGAGTAACAACATGTTAAAGTTTGCAACCATTTTTCACTTTGGACTCTTAAAGGATTATGTCAGTTGAATGTAGCTTGGAGTGATTCAACATGTTTGGGTCTGAAAGAGGACCATGCCTAGTGTAAATGTACCCACCTGGATGCATCAAAATAGTTTTTTTGGTCACAAGAGTTGTAGAAAAAAAGTTGCACCACTTTGCAACTTTCAACTACTTGCATTTGACAACTTTTTCCCCAAGTGAAAATTTGTGACATGGGAAAACACCTCCGAGATTGTGAAAAATGAGAGTTTATTATAGAGGGGTCCAACATGATCCCATAGGATTAGAAAATAATTTTCTAAGCATCATGGTATCCAAGTAACAACATGTTGAAGTTTGTAACTATTTTTCACTTTGGACTATTAAGGGATTTTGTCAGTTGAATGTAGCTCAGAGCGATTCAATGTGTTTGGGTGTAAAAATGGACCATGCCTAGCATAAATGTACCCACCAAAATATGTTGGAATAGTTTTTTTGGTCACACAATTTGCAAAACTAAAGTTGCGCCACTTTGCAACTTTTAACTACTTACATTTGACAACTTTTTCCCCAAGTGAAAATTTTCCACCATGGGAAAAGGCCTTTGAGATGGGGAAAATTGAGAGAGGTTATTTTATAAGGGCCCAACATGATCCTATAGGCTCAAAAAATAATTTTCTAAGCATGACAGTGTCTGAGTAATAGCATGCCGAAGATTGGAGCCATTTTGCATTTCAGACTCATAAAGGATTCAACCAGTTGAATGTAGGTCAAAGTGATTTGGCATGTTTGGGTGTGAAATAGGACCATGCCTAGTGTAAAAGTACCCATCTGGACATATTGGAATAGTCTATTTGGTCACACGAGTTGTAGAAAAAAATTGCACCACTCTGCAACCTTACACTGCTTGCATTGACACTTTTTCCATCAAGTGAAAAGTGGACACCATGAAAAAATGACTCTGAGATAAAAAAAAAACTAAGAGAGGTTATTGTAGAGGGGCCCAACATGATCTCATAGGTTCAGGTAGAGAGTTTGTAAGAATCACAGTTTCTGAGTAATAGCCCATCAAAGATTGTTTCCATTTTGCACTTTAGACCCTTTAGGGATCAAGTTGGTTGAATGTAGCTCAGAGCGATTTGACATGTTTGGATGTGAAAGAGAACCATGCCTAGTGTAAACGTACCCATCTAGACACATTGGAATAGTCCATTTGGTCACACAAATTATAAAATGAAAGTTGAACCACTTTGCAACTTTACATTGCTTGCAATTGACACTTTTTTCATCAAGGAAAAATTGGACACAATGGAAAAATGACTCCAAGATAAAAAAAATCAAGAGAGGTTATTGGAGAGGTGCCCTACATGATCCCAACCAATTCCTTAGAAGGAATTCTCATAATTGACATAATATTCGGCTAATAGGTCGTCAAATATTTCTTCTCTTTTGCAATTTGGACTTGTAAGGGATTACATTGCATGAATTACAATTTTTTGAGGGTAGCAATAAATTTCAAAATTTGAGTAAATCTCATTACAAATGTTTATTTGAATAGATTGTATGCTATATTTATATTGATATAAATCTTTAATTTGATTCATTTTAATAAATGAAGTTTTTATAATAAGTTAGTCAATTGGTGCTATTTATAATAGGAAGAGAATAAAAGAAGAAAAATAATGATTAGTAACCATCAATAGTTATTACACTCTCAAAGAGTTATAATGGGGTATGATAATATGAATATCATAGCCTAAAGGGACACCCTAAAATTTTATGATAAACTCAATGCTATAGTTGTCAAGAAAATCATGCTTCCAAATTCTCCTAGACACAAAATGGTCTCAATGATATTTCATATAATTGACAAGGACATAAGGTACAACTTATTATTAGGAAGACCCTTTACTCAAAAAATGAATATTATTCATTCCATGCCTTTTCAAGAGATTGAATTCCTTTAATTAGTAGAAAATTATGTCTACAAGGGATATTTGGAACCCTTAAACACTATCGAAGTGAATGCTACCAAAAATAATCTTGGTACACCAATCAATTATGAGCTCGGTGTCAATAAAATAATTATGCTTGAAATTACATCTCAAATATTTTGAGTAAGAAAAATGTGCCAACCTCTATGTTAGAAAGTAAAGTGGGGAATCACAAATTAGAATTTTGTGCCTTGAGTGTTCTCTAGGTGTTCTATCTATACACCAAACTCGCTAGTAGGAGAGGGATTAGAGATTAATTTGTGTTACAAAATCAAACAAGATAAAAGAATAACTCTAAATAAAAATTAGATCACATTCATAATATATTATGTGGTCATTATTCAACTTTCATATATTGATACAACTAACATTACATTCCCCTCATTCTATTGGATTCCTTGTACATTACAAATCTACTATTCCTTCTACCTACTCACTTATTTGTTATATCAATCAACTAGAAGGATAGATTTATAGATTTATTTGAGATGGGAAAAGGTGTCATCCCACTAAACTTTGGCTTGATGGAGTAGATGACAAGGTAGGGGTAGTGTATGCCTCATAGAAATGGGGTCTCATGGTGATGTACATCACCATGAGACCCCATTTCTATGAGGCATACGCTGCCCCTACCTTGTCAACCCTACTGAATTAGAAAGCTAGTGAGCTCACTAGCTTGCCAAGTTCCCTAGCTTGTTAGTTCAGTAGGGTTGACAAGGTAGGGGAAGCATATGCCTCATATAAATGGGACTTACATCATGGTGAGTCCCCATTTCTATGAGGTATACACTTCAACTACCTTGTCAACCCTACCGAATTGGAAAGCTAGTGAGCTCACTAGCTTTCCAATTCGGTAGGGTTGACAAGGTAGGGGAAGTGTATGCCTCATAGAAATCGGGTCTCCTATCACTTGTGATCTTATTCTTGTTGATAATGATTCTCTCAAAATATCACTTCCTTGTTTTCCAAGATTGCTATAAGTAGAATGGATTTTGTGGTAATTTTTGATATGCAATGTGAATTGTTTCTACAATGCAAGATATGGATATGAGATTGATGAAGCTATTGATGATGCTAAGATGGAGATAAGGATATGATTCTACAATGAATTAGCTGCAACTACAATGCTATGGAGATTGCTATGCTATGCTAATGTGAATGCAATGATACTGTAATGCTAATGCTGTGATAATGATGATGGTTTTACAAAGGCATGATTTTGAATAATGGATATGAGATTTCAGCAACATGTAAGTATGATAGCTCGTGTGCATGTTAAAAAGGGAGGTGATGAGCTTCCTTTTATAGGCTAAGGAACTATACATGTATGTGGCACAAGATGAACGGTTGGAGAATTGGTCTTGTGACATGTATAGTGAGGATTGGATTGGTTGGGATGGGGGAGATAAACTAGGAATATGTTCCTCCTATGTTGACAAGGTGGAGTGAAAGGTGGAGAAGAAGCTAGTTTTTTTGGTGAAAAAACTCAATGCAATCCACTACTCTAAAACATTACATCAACCACCTAGGCTAGGGGTGTCAACAAGGAGGTTGAGAAGCAATTTTTCATCAAGTAATGAATGTATTAAGGACAACTAAATGAGAGTAGGTCTTCTCCCCTACACTTTGAGCTCAACTAAACTTAGGAGGGGTATCCTAGAGGTATGTAAATTAGATGAACAAATAAAAATGGTGTCTAGACCCAAATCACTTCCTTGACTCCAAATCTTGCCACTAAGTGAAGAGGAATTAGCCACAAAAGGACCTCTAATAGAGTTGATTTTATCCTACTCTTACCCCACACCTAAAAATGATAACAACAATATATACCCCAACAAATGAGTCCATTTAACTTGGCATACACATGGGTAAGAGGGAAGGTGTTACATGAATTATCATGGAGATGACAAGAAGAATGGTTTTAAATATATTAAATGTGTGTTAGTCTTTACCAATCAGACTGGTGCCTTCTCCATTGGGTAATAGAGTCACTAATTTATAAGGGAGAATAAAGTGTAGGGAATGAATCATAAAGGATATGAATGAGTATCTTCATCATGATGTATTTATCTCATCTCTCACAATAAACATTCATTAATAATCCTAATATAACTACAACCATCCACATGAAAGAATGAGAAGAGCATCATAAACATTCCAATGAATTAAGACATTATCACATATCTCTATAATCATATATTAAATCCATATCAATGAATGTGATAGGGAAAATGAAAACAAGTCACCATGCAAGATAGTTACAAACTACATGGAGACATTTGTGTGAGCATATATCAATAAATCAACTTTCCCATGCATCAAAATACAAGTCTTTTCCCTCGTAAAACAAGTTGCACTCATAATTTTTTTAATGAAGGAGTTGCAGAGGAATAAAAGCCAAAAAATGGCTTAGACCAACCAAAAATACATTAAATTTAACAAATATATACCCAAAAAACCCAAATAGACCTGGGCATCAAAATATAGGAAGAAATCCATGGATTTGTAGGTTAAAAATGTCTCCCATGTTGTTCACACCACTGATCCTATTCATCCTACTCAATCAGTAAAACATTCTAGCATTCTTGAATTGTGATGTACAGTTATCTAGCCATATGATATGTTGAATGAATGATATGGCCCTACTAGCCAGATCAACATAGAACATTTGAAAGCGGCCTTGCACAAACTCTATAGAATGTGTGTGATCATCACTAATGTAAAAGTGATACTCCCTCAGTACTTTCCTGTTATCGTTTGTACTATCATTTGCATGAATGAATGCTATATGCAAAAATATAACAACCTGTGTGGAGTTGTAGTACTATGATTGCACCTCATTTTGTGGTTGTAGTGAGTAGTTCTCTACAAATATGACAACTAAAACAATTTTATGAAGTAGAAACATTTCCTTGCATAACTTGAACTATGAGTCCAACCATTGAGCTCTATGTGTATGTGTTGCATACTCATAGACCACTTGATCACATAAAATTCCCATAAACTGATACACTAGAATCTTATCACTGACCAATTCACACTTCTTTGCTTCTTTCCCATCTTTTAGACTATAGGCCATTGTCTTGTATTTTCCAAATTCCACAATTCTGTCTCCAATTGTGTGTGCACTAGCCATGTGTTGGAAAATTGGAAAATGTTGCATGCCACCACAATGATCACATGTTCCATCCAATCATGACTTGTAAAAACTTTTACCATCCTCTCTTTCACATAAAATGGAAGATAAGAATCCCCTTGAGGATTTAGGTGGAGTCCTTATGTTATATTCTTGCAAAACATTGTCAGTATGCATATCTACACATATACGTCAATAAACATCATAATGGTTAGAAAACTCAATATGCACTCTACAACAAGTAGTGCGTGTGTGATTTATTTTGACATAAAAAGGCCTTAGCATTTCAAAATACCTTTGACATATTTTAATTTTAGGAAACTTCGGTACAAAATCAACAAAAAATTGGGTTTGAGTGGTAACCAAATAATGCTTTGGATGTGGTTCATGGATTTTACTATAGATTATCCTTCTTACAACATCTCTTTGATTAGGAGAGGTCCTTGTGTTATCCTTCCAATAATCTACTATTAAAAATCTCAAGTCGAGCAATTCTTTTATCTTTCTATGGCACTCTACCTGAGAATGCACATAACTCATTGCTATTTGGATCCTCCACTCTTTCACGCCTTCCTTTGGCTCTTATTAGAGATTATCTACTTATTTTAAAAGACTTACTTATCTTTGAAAGGTCCACCTTATTCCTTGTTTGACTGCTTGATAGTGTTGTTGTCATCACACGTCGTGTAGCACAACTATCCTTCGTGCATGAGGTAGAACCCACACTCTCATATCCATTCATCAAGCTATTTAAAATGGAATTTTTACTTGAGTCATTCGAAACTCTTAGCCCAAGAGCCTTCATGGTGGACCTAAATTTGAGTTGCCTCATCATTTCAACAAATAGTTGGCATCTTCCACCTTCACTTAGCTTCCCAAAAAATAAACTCCATATCCTCTATGAATTTCTTTGACATGTACATTTTAGAATCTTATCAGACATCCATTTCAAAACATTGCAATCAATATCAATAAAAAATATAGGTTTTCTATGCAAAACTCTAGGATCGTGTACCTTCAATCAAAGGTGAAATTGATGAAATACCTTGAGATTGGCATGTAAACAATGTTTTACCTCCAACTTGAGATGTCATTTTTAGAGTGCCTTCAAATAGAGATTTGTTTGCTGATGTACTTTCAAAACACAATGTTGTTGATGGTGTGTCTTCAACTGTAGATGTGATTTTTGATGTACTTGGAAGACCACATGTTTTTCCTAGTGTGTCTTCAACTGGAGATGTGCATTGAAATTCACCTATGGTTGATGATGTGCCCCCAACTTGGGGATCCATCTATGTCCTTCAACGAACTTTTTTCATTCATTCCCTTTGTTTTTCCAATTGGACATCTCTCTTAGATTGCATGAAATTTTTTGGCTCTATGGGATGCAATTCATTTGCTTCATGAGCTACAATTTTTTATTCTCTTCTCCTTGCATTAACTGCATGTTCTTTTGATGTTAGAGGCTTTTCTCATTTCCTTGGCATGATGTTGAATTCTACATGTTCAAACACACACATAGAACAAAAGTAAGTAATGCATTTTATGAAACATATTGATAATGTTGATTACATTGCATTTTATAGAACACACCAAAGAATTTAATGAAATAAGGCAGCGAGTTGTTTGGAATTATAAAAAATTTCTATGCTACAACATTTTTCATACATAAATCTACCTCCATACTATAGTAAAAGTACTTGTAATGCATTTTTTCAAGCACACCCATACCACTAATTGCATTGCATTTTATGAAACATATTGATATAGCTGGTAACATTGCATTTCATATCTTTAAAACTAAAAGCATTAGTTTACATTTCATAATTAATGTGACTTATCAAACATTGCATATCTTATAAAACATTTATGTCCCCAACCTAAGGTTTATAGTGAGCTTCAAAAACCCATAACTTTTGATGCGTCTAGGGAAAATATATGAAACTTGGTACTAATTTTTTGTAGGCCTATATGCATGTGGTGACAATAGGAGGGTTTCTAAATCATCATTTTGTGTGAGTTATTGAGGATATTTTGTTTCTTTTTGCAACTATATTACATGTAAAACCTAGTACTTTGAGGGATTTGTACAAAATTGCTTCATATAAGAATTTATCAATGCTAAGAAGGGTTTGATGGGAGTATTTGGAGTGTGGAAAAGTACTTAGGAGCAAAGACTTGTGTCAAACCCAGGGTATAAGTTGTTGCCACCTTTGGAAACTAGAGAATCTTATGCTTGTTGTTGTTAAAACCACATTGTGATTGTCAACCAAGCCATTAAGAACATGAATTCAAAGAAGGGTTTGTGATGTTATGTCTTGGAATTATTCACTATTTCTTTGGCAATGAGGTAACTTAGACAAAAATCATTTTCGATTACACAAAATTTTCCCTTTTTTATTTTGTAGAAAGGTAAATGGTATGAATGAATGGAAACTTGCATTAAACCAACTATTTCTTGAGTCACTTGAATTTATCTAAGCACATGACAAAGGTGAATTTTTTATGGCACAAAAAATTAATGGAAACTTGCATTAACATTGATGAAAGCTCTTAGGTTTTCCAAATTAGTTGAAAATAAAAAATTTCCCACAACCATCACTAATAATGAATTTGAATCTATTATGTCATGTTTTCCATTTATCTTCAATTTCTTAAAAATTAAAATTTTGCATGCAACATCCATCTAATTTAATGTTGAATTATATGTGTGGCAATGATGATTAATAAAATTATCAAATAAATATTCTATAAATTGTCAAAACAAAACAAAAAGACTAAAGATAAACATCTACCTAAAATGAAATAGATTGAATTCCACTAGCCATGCTAGAAATGGACTACTATAAGCAATGCAAATAGAATTCATAAGAAAATTTGTGTTAAGTTGATGTCGTTTATATAAGTTTAAACATGAATTCATCTAAATTATGTCATGTTTTTCATTTTTTTCTTCAAACTCATAAAAATTAAACTTTTTTATGCAACTCCAATTTGATTCAATGTTGAATTCTATATCCAATTGTTATGATTAATAAAATCATTAAATAAATTTAGTTTATTGTTAAAAAAAAACAAATATACTAAATATAAGCATTTCAATATTACCAAAATGAATATATTACCTGAGATAATGTAATATGATGTAGAAACTTCAAAATGTCTTCATTTATGTTGTCTAGCATGCAAGCTGGTGGTAAAAAGGTGATGGATCAAGCATAGATTGGTACAACAAGGAGTCAACTGCATAAAAAAGGTGTTTTTGAGTCAGATAAAGTGTTGAACTAGAAAAATGTAGAAGCATGTGGGCATGAATCATGGGTTCAACCCCTATTTTACTATTTCAAAGTAAAACGAATTTAGCACTCACCAAATTTGTAGAGTGTCAAATTTGGGTCTCACCAAATTTGGCGAGTACCAAATGTGTTTCTTTGAAATGTTTTCATAATATAGAGAGGAAGGGAGTGAGATTTGAGATAAAGGGAGAGGGGATAGGAGTGAGAGAGATTATTCAAGGTAGTGTGGTAGGTACTAATACCTGAGAGTGATAGAGACTTGAGAGGGATAAAGAGTTATCTAGTTAGGGTGGGGGAAAAGACTTGACAATAGGAGAGGGGTTGAAGTGAAATAGATTTTTCCAGGTAGGGTGGGAGGTACATGAGACCTGATAGAAAGGGAGTGTGAGAGAGGGGATTGGAGTGAGATAGATTAGTCTAGGTAGCATGGGAGGGAGTGATACCTCAAAGAGAGAGACTTGAGAGGGAGATAGATTTATTCTATTAGGGTGGAGGGAAGACCTGAGAGAGGGAGTGGTAGATAGAGGTACAAGAGACCTAACTGCTCAACCTTAAACACTTAAACCCTCTACCCTCTACCCTCAACCCTCAACACTTAAACCATAAACCCTCAAACCTTAAACCCTAAAGCCCTCAAACCTCTATCCTCTACCCTCTACCCTCTACCCTTAACCCTTGAACCCCAAACCCTCAAACCCTCTACCCATAAATAGTAAATTGTAAACCCTAAACCCCCTACCCTCTACCCTCTACTCTCAAACCTCAACCCTAAACCACCCCTCTCCCTCTCTCAACCCTACACCCTCTACCCTTAAACCATAAACCCTAAAACCTAAACCCTAAACCCTTAAAACCTAAACCCTAAATCCTTAAACCCTCTACTATCAACCCTTAAACCCTCAACCCCCCTCTCTCTCTCTCTCTTTCTCTACCCTCTACCCTCTACCCTCTACCCTCTACCTCTACTCTCTACCCTCTACCCTCTTCCCTCAACCCACTACCCTCTACCCTTTACCCTTAACCCTCACCCTCAACCCTCAATCGTTAAAACCTAGAACCTAAAACCCTCAACCCCCCTCTCTCTTTGTCTTTCAGCCTACAACCTCTACCCTTAAACCATAAACCCTAAACCCATAAACCATCTACCCTTAACATTTAAATCCTAACCTTCTACCCTTAACCCTCTACCCTCTACCCCAATCATAAAACCCTAAACCCTAAACTCTTAAACCCTCTACCCTTAACCCTCTACCCTCTAACCTCAACCCTAAACCCTCAACCCTCTCTATGTCTCTATATCTCTATCTCTCTACCCTCTGCCCTCAACCCTCACCCTCAACCTCTACCCTAAACCCTCAACCCTCCACCCTCTACCCTTTACCCTTTGCCCTTTACCCTCAACCCTCAACCCTCACCAGCAACCTAAAACCCTTAAACTTATCTCTCTCTCTACCCTATACCCTTAAAACCTAAACCCTAAACCCTCTACCCTTAACCCTTAAACCCTCTACCCTCCACCCTCAACCATAAAAACCTAAAACCTAAACCCTTAAACCCTCTACCCTTAACCCTCTACCCTCTAAACTCAACCCTAAAACCCTCATCCCTCTCTTTGTCTCTCCATCTCTCTATCTTTGTACCCTCTACCCTTTATCCTCTACCCTCTACCCTCTACCCTCAACCCTCTACCCTAAACTCTCTACCCTCTAAACTCAACCCTTTACCCTCAACCCCCCCTCTCTCTCAACCCTACACCCTCTACCCTTAAACATGTTGTTCCTATAACACACATGCCCCATTGTGTCTCCTTTTATGTGCCCCCTAATTTTGAGTCCCAAGTGGTCAAGAAGTCCCAAAGTCATCATATTTTGCCAACTAAAGTTCACCACCCAAGAAATTTCTAAGTCTTGGGCCTTTGTAGGGTTTCATTTGCAAGTTTTCCTTAGGCTTTCAAAATTGGCATCCTTTGCCTCATGTGGATCTACTCTTGTGGGTTTCACCTTACCCATCATCATTTTGCTTTCACTGTTTGTTGTTCTAAGTGTTTTCAAGTAACTTTAGTAGTTTAGTTGATGTTGTCCACTAATCTTGAAGAATGCTATGGTGTTGATGTTTTCCATGTTCATTCTTTTTTTTGGGTTATTGATGATGAACAATAGCATAAAGCTAGTCTAAACATTAATCCATTGCTGCACATAAAATTCATCTTTTATTCATGGTTTATGGTGAATGAATAGCTGAAAAATATATAGAACTTAGAAGATAGCATTATTTTCATGAGACTGCATGTTATTTGGCTATGTGGATCTCAATTATAGGAATGTTGTCCACTGTAGCATCCTCCATTATCACTATTCATCAATAGTTGCAGGTCTAGAAACTCTTACCTCCCTCTTTCCCTTTGACCTTTCTTTGACATAGTAGTTTAGGAAAATTTCTAGCATCATTGTAAAGCCAAATTTTATGTTGCAAATGGAGCTTTATATTTTTTTTGAACTTGCAGCAATTACATACCACTCTTAGAATCTTAGAAACTCCATTTAAAGATCCAATCTGCTTCCAACTTAACAATTATCTAGGCCCCTTTTGAATACCAACAAATCACATCAATCCATTGAGTTGTTTTTGCAAGTCATGACCTGACACCTAAGAGACCTTGGGGTAATTTTCAGCAACTCATTTGTAGGAAGTTTCCTTTCAAGAGAGGTAGTGCACTTGTGTGCTACCTGTGTTGAGATGTACAAAAACAACCATCAACATATCTAGTGCTACAAGGAGGGACTCCATTTTGTTAAGATGGATCAAATTGGCTCCTTCTCCCCTAGGAGATTCCAAAGAGTGTTAAGATCTACACCCAACAAAGGGGAATTCCAAGAGTTACCACTCCCTACTAAGGCTAAGGGAGCTAAAAGAGGGGAAGCATCCACTTTAGCCTCATTCGCTCCATCCAGTTCACCTCCATCCTCACCTCTTCCTTCCATCTATCCACTCCACACTTATCCTTCCTTTATAGCACCCACTTCCTCTTCTCAATTGCTCCAAAATGCCTTCTAGCTACCCATTTCCCACAACCAAGGCATTGCTCCTACCCCAAGACATCTAAGCCAAGTCACTATCTCAAGTGTTTCTGCTCCATCACAACCCCAATCTATTATTTCATAGCAAGCACAACCTCCACCCCTATCCATGGCTTGGTTGGGTAACAATCCTTCTCCTCTATCCTTCAATGATTATCATGACATGCCAAAGAACCCAGAGCTATTTTGCATGAAGTTTCATCCTCATGATCTATGGACGACGATAGAAGAACATATCAAGATCTTTCAAACTTTGAAGGATATGGAAATAGATCATGAAGATGTGGCTTGTAGAATATTTCCTTATTCATTTGTAGATAAGTCCTTTTAGTGGTACATCAAATTTCTAGCTAGATCCATTACCTCTTAGAATCTATTAAAAATATCTTTCTTGTAGAAATACAGGATTCTAATTAGCCCACCTGAATTATATTAGTAATTCATGTCCGTTAGAAGAGAAGTTAATGAACCAATTAGATCATTTAATGATTAGTTTAATTGTGCATACATGAGATTGCAAGCTTCATATGTGGTTGATGACCCCTCTGCTCAGTTGGTCTATTACACTACCTTAGACAAACTCACAACTACGCTAGTAGAAAGAATGCACCCACCACCTGCTAGGCTGGTAGATGCTTACACTAAGGTAGTAATAGAAATTACTGATTTGGTATAAAATATTTCTAGTCCACTACCCTCCTTGGGGCCAACCACTCATCCGATGCAAGTACAAGGACTCACCCAAGCCTTGGCACATCAAACACCAATCATGAACCAAGTTCCACAGTTACCAATGGTGGCTCATCTAGGACAACCATTGAATCAGGTGCCTCCTATGCCTCACTACTTGCAACCATGGCAACAACAAGTTTATCCTTAGCAACCTCAAGTGTCTCCATATCTACAAGGGTCTGAGTTTCTACCCATTCAACAAAATCAACCAACAGTGTAATCAGTCTTTCTCCAAAATCAAGCACCAATGCCAAACAACACCAAAAAGGATTAGATAGATGAGTTGATAGATATGATCATAAGATTTCCATGGAGATGATGCACCTAAGGAATCAGAAAAATCAGCTACAAGCCTCTCAAAGAATTATTTAGGCCAACCTCAATCAAGGTAACAAAGGAAAATTTGTTGTGGGTGCTTCCTCAGGGAAGAATTATGAAACAGGAACAAATTCTAACAAAGGCTTTGAAAGGAATCCTTCACAAGGATAGAACCAAACATGGAATACAAGGCCAAACAATAGAGGCATTCCAACTCCTCTGGACAAGCTATCTAATGTAGATAATGCCACAAGTGGAGTGCACTTAGCTGAGGTACCGTTGTCTAGATGGTGTTGCATCAACAAAATGAATAGGCATTCTGAGTTGGATTGCCTTGAGTTCCAAACAACCACATAAATTTTCCAAGTTGAGGTCCAAAATTTTGTAGATGGTACTAGTTGTAGAGACATAGTCCCATTTGAACTGTATGATTCCTCATTGATCATGGTCAATCAAGCTCCCTTCTCGTGAAGTGAAAGTAATGTGCCTAAAAAGGAGATTGTTGCTCCAAAAGATGAATAAGTAAAAGAGGTAGGTAACAAGGACTCTTTGTCCTAGATTTTTAATTTAGTAGATAATGGTTTGGTAGATGAAGAGGAGTCATGTGAGGATTAAGTCAAAATATTTCATCAAAGGGCAACCCCTTATAATTTAAGGAGCTAACAAGTAGGAGGTCCTCTTACAACCACTACTCCACCCAATATTTTCAATACTCTACTTGACCAAAATACTAGCAACAACCAAGGTTACTCCCATGTTCCCATCTTGTATTTTAACAAGAATAGGTAGTCAAACTAGACCCAAAACCAGTCTAATAGATCTTCTTAAGCTAAATCATTTGAAGCTAAAATTGAGCAAATGGGAGAATATGTACTTGAAGAATTTAAGAAGGTCAAGATCAACTTGTCAGCCTTTGAATTGCTTAGGGTCCCTGTAGTAAGAAATTATTTCTTTATAATTCTTAATGGGACTTCCCCATCTAGAAAAATGCAAGAAGTTCCTACCAAAAGGGTTTCTTTTGATGAATCACAAAATGAGCCGGTGATCAAGGAAATTCTAGGGAAGAGAATGGATCAACTCACAAATCAACAAATAAGTAAGCAATAAAATAAAGAGAAAATTCAAACAAAAAATAAGGAAAAGGAAAATAATAAAGATAAAACTCAAGTAGCCCAGGCAGACTCACCTATGGGCTTGTTCCAAGGGAAGCTAGAAACACTACCTTTCCTGACCACCATAAAAATATTTGGGAAGAACCTACATAATTTCCTGCTCAATTCATGGGCATCGTCCAATGTTATGCCTCTTGATGTATGCAAGGCTTTGGGAATAGTCTTGAGTCCCTATTGATGGAAGGTGACCTAGTTGGATAAAACAAAAGTAAACATAGTCGGTGAGATCAACAAGATACCTATGTAGGTTGCTACTGACCCAAGGGTGTAGTAGGTCATCAACATTCAAGTTGTTGATATCCTGAACACATATGGCATAATACTAGGATGAGACTTCACCTGAGAATTAAATGGGTATGCTACAACTGACTTATCTCACTTATGGCTGCCATGTAAAGGGTTGTTGAACTAGATTTGCATTGATCACAAGCCACACATAAAGTTTCTGATCACAAAATATAATAATACGAATGAGGTGTTGTTCACTAAAACAAACCTGGGCAACTATTGTCCTATGGCTTATCAGGAAGAATTAGAGTCTCAAGAAGAGGAGGTGACTGAAGAATTTCTCCTTGTGTTATGCATTCCTCTTGCTAACTTAGCCTATGCACCTCAAAGCACAAAAATGCCGATTGAGTCAACTGATGAAGAATCCTATGAAGATGACAACCTAGTATTGTTGGATGCATTCTAAGATTTTATGGAAAAATGTGTGAGAGTTAAACTTAGTTTAGGAGCAAGAATGAACTTTCAAGAGCTCCTACTACCCAATTGGTGTCGGGTACATAATATTTCCCACTCATAATTTGAGTGTTGCTAGTGTCAATTAGTAGTTAAGTACATAAGAGGACAAGTCACATCAAAAGAGGAACTCCAAATAGAATAGTTGAACCGAAGCTACACTAAATTTGTGCCTTCCCCCAAAGATGTTGAACCAAGTGACCATCCAAGAGAAGAATTCTACTCTATTGGTTCCAATGTCCAAGGTTCCTCTAAGTTTTGGATGTTGCATTTCAATGGGTCCAAGTCCAAGCAAGGAACATGAGCTAGATTAGAGCTTATTAGCCCTATAGGTAAGACTTACTTCACTTTTCATAGACTCTAATTTTATTGCATGAACAATGTAGTGGAATATGAAGCATTAGTCCATGGTCTATTAATGTCCCTAAGGAAGAATGTTAAAATTCTACAAGTCTTTGGTGACTTGGAGCTAGTGGTAAAACAATTTAGAAAATTATATTATTGCCATGATAGAAGACTAGCAAATTACAGGCATAGAGTCTAGGATCTCATAGAGAGCTTAGACACATTTAACATTAAGCTAATCCCTCATTCCAAGAATCATATTACTAATGCCTTGGCATAGGTGGCTAGCACCCTCTAGCCTCTTTCCTTATCTAGATTGAGGAAATTCACAATTGAGCTCACCTTCGCTCTATCAGTTCCAGATAACATCATCAACTTCCAAGTATTCAATGATGATAAGCATATCTTGTATTTCATCACCAACTCTGATGTGTTTGCTACATAGATAATCAATGAGGAAAAGCTCGAAGAAGCTAAATTGGACATAGAAGGAGTCATCAATCTCAAGACAAACACAATACCTATAGGAATGGTTTAACATGAGTGGATATTTGACTTAGATCAAATCAGAGATTAGGATCAACAAACAAAGAAGGATTCCATCAACAATCAGCATGATTCCAATAACTTACGGACCGATGAAGGAGCCAAGAATGTATTCACTAGAAAAGTATGCATGCTAGAAGAAAATAAAGGGATCATCAATAACCTATGAAAGTTCCATGATGTGGTTTCTTGGAGCTACAAGGATTGGAAGACATATGCCACCTCGATCATCACACACACCATCCCTCTCAAGTTAGATGTAAGAACTTTTTGGCAATGACAATGCCCTATAAATTTATTGCTAGAACCCATCATCTATAAGGAAGTCCATAAGTTGTTGTCTACTAGGATCATAGTCCCAGTAAGGCACTCCACATGGGTGGAAAATTTTGTCTTAGTTAGGAAAATGAATGGGGAAATCAGATTATGCGTGAACTTTTGCAACTTGAAGAAAGCCTCAAAGAGAGACAACTATCTGATTGCTTCATTGGATGAAGTGTTGTAGATAGTCAATGGATCTTAGATGATGTCTTTCTTGGATGGATACTCTAGTTATAATCAGGTAATGGTATAGTATGAAGATAGACATAAGATAGCATTCACCACAAAATGGGGAACCTTTGCATACATGAGAATGTCGTTTGGGCTAATCAATGTCGACACAATGTTCCAACATGCCATGTATATCACTTTTAAAGATCTAATTGGAAAATGCATCATCATCTACATTGATGACCTCGCGATGTTTTAAAATAAGGGAGGAGATCATGTTTTTGATTTATGCCAAGTCTTCCAAAAGTGTAGAGAATTCGGGATATCCTTGAATCCAAAGAAGTGTATCTTTAGAGTGACAGAAGGAAAATTAATCAGACATGTGATCTTAGGGAAAGGAATTTCAATAGATCCTAAAAGTATTCAGGCCATTTTGAAAATTTAGCTTCTAGGCAGCAAGAAGAAGTTGAAATCTTTCTTTGGAAAGATTAATTTCATCTGGAATTTTATCACTGGCTTCGCTAAAATTGTCAAGCCACTGAATGCTATGTTAAATAAAGATGCCAAAGTTGAATATAATTAAGAAGATAAGAAAGATTTGTAGAAATAAAATAATAAATTACTAATGCATCAGTGCTAGTCAGTCTAGATTGCTTGAAGCCATTCTACATCTACTCATTTGCTTCAGATCACTCTTGTGCCACTATATTGACCCTGAGAGATGACGAAGGGAGTGAAGAGAGATGACGAAGGGAGTGAACACCTGATCACCTTCATAAGTGCTCCACTAAAGGACACTGAGCTGAGGTACCACAACATTCAAAATCAAGAATACACCTTAGTTAGAGGGGTTAAAAAATTCTTGCACTACATCTTGTGGAACAAGGTGTTTGCAATTGTACCTGACCAAGTAGTTAAGACTTTGTTGATGCAAAATGAGCTAGGAGAAAGGAGAGCCAAATGGGTTACTTTTTTTCAAGAATATGACATGGAAATTCATCCCTTGAGGTTGGTATGAGGGCAGGCCCTCACCCGAAAAAAAGTTAAAACACTAGCCAAAGCTAGACTCAAACTCACTGTGCAGTAGTACCAACTGGAGGATGTTTCTAAAGGAGAGTTGTACGACGACATCATTTACTATCTACTAAACAACAAGTGCCCATCCTGTCTACATGGAGTAAGAAAATGAGCTCTGAGGTTGAAGAGTAGTAGTTATATGCTACAAGGATCCATATTGTACAAGCATAACCATGAAGGGATTTACCTTAGATACCTCAGGAAAGAGGAAGTAGCTAGAGTAATAAAGGAATTTCATGATAAGTTAGGCACTATCCATAGATCTAGCACTTCAACTACCCACCAAATTTTGCAGGTTGGGTATTACTAGTCAATGGTATTTAAGGATGTGCACAATCATGTTAAGACTTGTCATGCTTGTCAAGTTTCCGCTACATGAGAAAGAAATGTTGTCCCACTGCAACCTATCCTGGAGGTAAGGTCGTTCACTCAATGGGGTCTTGACTTCATCGGTCTGGTAATCCCACCATCCTTTGTAGGCCACAGGTACATTCTAACCATGTGTAATTATCATTCTAGATGGACAAAAGAAATAGTATGTAGGTAATGTACTAATGAGGTGGTTGCAAATTTTCTTGAAAGTTTTATCTTAAATAATTTTGGTTTCCCCTATTCCCTTGTCTATGATAATGGTCCCTGCCTTTTCCTTGTTTAAGTTTTCTAGTTGGGCCTTCGATTACAAAATTGCACTAAAATTCTCATCCAACTATTACCCTCAAGTGAACAACCTAGCTGAATCAACAAATAAAAACTTGATAACAGTGATTAAAAAGCTACTTGATAGAAACCCTAAAGACTAGCACACCCAACTATTCTTTTCCCTCTGGGTAGATCGTACATGCCATAAGGATTCCCTAAGTGATTTCTTGTTCCACCTTGTATATGGTTTGGATCTTGTCTTTCCCATTCACCTTAATATTTCCACCCTCCAATTTATCAACACTTATTATGAGGGAGGCCATCATGAAGCCTATTTTTTGAGTTATTACATCTAGAAGAAGCTTGTAATAGAGCAATTAATTTTTTTACCAAACACCAGGGCATAGTTAAAAGGTGGATTGATCATTGAACCAAATTCAAGGCCTTTAGGATTGCTAATTTAGTCCTTGGGGAAAGACCCATGAAAAAAAAGGTGGACATGGAAAATTTGACAAGCTCTAGCTTGGCCCCTTTTAGATTTTAGAAATCTTAGGAGATAATTCCTTCTGCCTCAAGATGCTTACTAGAGAGGATGTCCCATTGCCTGTCAATGGAAAAAATCTCTAACAATTTTTCCTTTCCTGAGCTTTTTCAAGCTCATCCTTGTATATAATTGTGCATAGGTTAGCTTAGGTTTCCTTTTTCCTTCTTGTTGCACCTTAGTTTCATTTTGCTCACTTTTTGGCTGCTTTTGACTTGTTGAGAGTGTTTTTTTTTTTTGATGTGGTGGTCATGCTTGTCATATTAGACAGCCTAATTTACTATTCACTCTTGTATGTGCTTTGGATAAATCTTCATTCGTAACTATTGACTTTTGATTGCTTCCATGAAGTGGTTTCCCTATTTGAACTTTGACTTGACCTAGGACTGAACCCTTGGTTGAATCCTTTCTTATTATCACAGATCATGTATGACAATAGACTTTAATGTTTTTGAAGAGCTATAGAATGGCTATTATGAGGTCTCAGCAAGCGAAAATATTAAGTCTACTCTATTGACCACTATGATTCCAAACCCACAATAAGCATTGATGCTTATGTAGTTGAGAAAAATAAAAGGTCCTAGAAGAAAATCTCATGGAAAATAAAGGAAGAAAAGAAAATTATTAAACCAGCAACTGTGTGGGTGTGTGGGTGTGTGAGCAACACTATTAGATCTATGTATGCCTGACTAGCAATAGAAAAATGTTCGTCGGGTCACAACGACAACTCTATTAGGGCTATGGATGCCTAATTGGTAGCAGAGCAATGTCTAGGTTACTTTTGGGGTTAGACAGTTCACATAGCTTGCTTGGACTAATTCATAGCTATTCATTATGGTTTTGATGAAATGGAATGAACTCACCCTGCACACACTTCTAAGATACTCTTGTGACTTGATTCAACTAAGGATCCCATCCTCCTTTGAGTTTTTTTGTTCACTCATGGAAACTAGATTCTAGTCTATGAAATCAAAGATTCTAGGTTTTGAATGAGCATTTACCCTTAGAACACTCAAGAGTGTTCTCCTAGCAGAGTCATAATTTGTTGTGCATATAGCACACACACCCCATTCAAAATGGGGACCCACCTTCTCTTTTCAACTCTATTAGGTCACCTTTTTCCTTTGTCTCATTTTGCATGCCCCCTAATTTTGAGTCCCAAGTGGTCAAGAAGTCCTAGAGTCATCATCTTTAGCCAACTAAAGTTCACCACCCAAGAAATTTCTAAGTCATGGGCCTTTGCAGGGTTTCATTGGTAGATTTCCCTTAGGATTTCAAACTAGCATCTTTTGCCTCATGCATATCCACCCTTGTGGGTTTCCCCTTACCCATTGTCATTCTACCTTCACCATTTTTCTGATAGCCAACACCAAACATTATCCCACATGGTGAGTTCTACACCCATCGTGGCCATCCTTTCCATCACTTTTTTTATGGAAACTCCCAAGGCTCTGTCTGTAGTGTGGGACCCAATTTTCCCACTATCATTCCTTTTGGAACTCACACCCAACTACCCCACTAGACAATGTACAAGCATTGAATGTGGGCCATTAATGCACATTTTCCTATAAATAGGTCTTTTGACCTATCATTTCACCTTGCACTTATTCATAATTTTTCAGAGTTGAGTAGTCACCACCGCCTTCATGCCTGCGTGACATAGGATTATTTCCAATATTGCATTCAACAAATTCTTTGAGTTTCTCAGGTATGTTCACCGCTACCCAGCTAGGATGTCCATTTCATTTAAGTTTTCTAAAAATAAATAAATCTTTAGGGAAAACATTTGAAAATCCTTAAGCAGCTAATGAAGCACAAAAATCCACACAAACCCATTTAAGCATTCCTCAAGAATCGTTCAAACTCAGCCTCTAAAGACCTTGTAGAACTTCACGTCTCCATGGTCATTCCTCATTAGAGCCTTGAGACCTATGCAGCTCACAAACCCTTCACCACCTCTTGAAATGGCCTTCAAACAAAACCAATGCAACCCTATGGGTCTACTCTTGCGGACTTCTGCATGCGGGTGGATGCCCTTCCTTTGTCACACTCAAAGTATGAATGGTGTAAACTTGGGATAAAACTTTAAAGTTGGAGGCCCATGTGGATTTACCATCACGGATTGTTGTGTGCGAGCAACCCCCACCTTGTCACCATTTTGAAATGGCTGCCTCCTCCCAGCCTTCCATGTCATGGAACCCAATGATACTATCTCCATTGAATGATAAAAAAATCTAAGTCTCTAATATGGGTCTCTCCTTGCAGACTTCCATCCACTCTCCATCGATGTTCACACTCTTTTTCTCTAGTAGTGAACCTCTTTCCTCCTTGCATCTCATGGAGCCCATACCTCTCAACGCCATCTCGAGCCCTAAAAAGAGAATGCTAAGTCCTTATAGACCAAATCATGTGGAAGTCCCTCTACAGGCTACCCCACTATCAACATCATTTGCAAACATCTAAATACTCATGTTAGTCTGCCCTGCAGACTCTGACCTCACTGTTTCCTTTTTAACTTTTAGCTTGGAAATGTAGGAATTTAGGTGAACTCCTCAAACCCCCCAGAATCACCTGCAAGACAAAAACTTCCGCAAGAGAGAAATGGCAGAAAAATCATGCTATCATTAAGATGCAAGGATGCCAAATTGAATATGATATGATTACAAATGTACAAGATGCCTAATTATATAGGAAAGAGTGAAAACCTAAAATGCATGAGATGTTGCCATGTGTCTTGATCTAACAACATGTGACAACATGTGAACCCTATCTAGATGATTATTAAATGTTGAGATAAGTTCTAGAAGGACAACTTATCTTCTAGAAGAAATTTTATCCCACCAAATAAGGAAGGGAATATTATTCCATTTATTTATGATTTATCTAATAATGCAACCTAGGACTTAATTAATTAAATGCAAGACCTAAGTTAACTTATACTAGTGTAATAATTAATTAATTAATTACACTAACACCCCAATAAGTTCAACTTAGGGAGAAAAACAATGATTATGCAAGAAGATGATGGGTCCCAGCTACGAGGCCATGTTAGGTACCCATACAACCAAATCTCTATAAAGTGGAGAAATAGAAAACCTCAGGGAAAAACTCTACTCCAAAAAGAGATGAAAGATATGAAGAACATCACTAAATTAGGAAGAAGCTACAAACAATTTGTCAAGAAATGAGCTGCTATGGTGCTAAAGAACCTCCTCTAAAGATAGGATGATCAGGATCAAGAAGACAACAACAATGCATAGGTGGCCCAAACGACACTACTCGAATGGATGGAAAACAAAGGAAAACACCTGGAACAAAGATACAGATGGAATAAGTACCAATAGTCTAAAAAACATTGATCAACTGAGAATGGAAGATTCCTTCCAAGGTGAAACCAAGGAAGTATTAGCATGAACAATATAATACCCACCATAATGTTAACTGGGAGAGCCTGAATAGATCCACTAAAATGTTGTGTAACACCCTGTAGTGCATGAAGGAGAAGAAACAACATCTGAAAGTGCACAAGAAAGCACCTGCAACTGAAAAAGTGGTGTGCAAAACAAAGCACACATGCATGAGGCTGGAATCATATGGATCCACTGTCATCATGGAGGGACACTCACCGGACAAAGGTGTGATGGAAAAAACAAAGGCACTACACAACCCCCTATGGCACTTTATAATACAGTGCGAGTACAAAATATGGCACAACCTTATGTGCAAAATCCCCAAAAAATATGTACAATAGTGTGACACTTTATCTCAGTGCGTTTACATAAAAGATTGCTTACAGAAGATGATCATAATGTCATAAAAAGACACAAGTTGGAAATACATGAAGAACAGCCAAAACCAAAGCATCCTATGCAAATGAGAAAATGCAAACCGAGTGCATGCACAAACCAATGTTCACATCTGCCTCCATGATTAAAAGGACCTCAAATCTATGTAGAGGTGAACCCATTCGATAATATCTTATTTGCGAAAATCTGACACCATGGCAAAGTTATGAATTTTTCAAAAAAATTGAATTTACCCTATAGGAAATAGGTTTTCTAACAAAAAAATTCTTTTGATTTGATTTATGCGAAATCTGTCCATAATGAGTAGACAAAAATAGAAACCCAAAATATTTTGAAGCTAAGAACAAAACCCAAAAATATTTTTTTGATTCAGCAAGTAGAAAATGAAAAAATAATTTTTTAAAAACCTTCAGTTGGAGAAAAATGACACGCGCTGATTTTTGTTCAGTGATTTTATTTAGATTCGTAGAAGATATCAAAAATCTAAAAAATACCCAATTTATATTTTGACCCTTTCTGTAAAACCCAAAAATAATTTTTTCTGGAACTGAGTGGAAGCTAGATTTTTGAAGCAAAAATGAAAAATGGCTGCTTGCATCCAACAAGACTTTCATGTCAAAAAATGATCTCTCATATTTGAGAAGAAGTCTGCAACACTGAAGCTCTGATACCATGTAGAAATTTAGATGAATTCATCAAACCCCCCAAAATCACCTACAAGACAAAAACTTCCACAAGAGAGAAATGGCAAAAAAATCATACTATCATTAAGGTGCAAGGATGCCAAATTGAATATGACATGATTACAAATGTACAAGATGCCTGGTTATATAGGCAAGAGTGAAAACCTAAAATGCATGAGATGTTGTCATGTGTCTTGATCTAACAACATGTGACAACATGTGAACCCTATCTAGATGATTATTAAATGTTGAGATAAGTTTTAAAAGGACAACTCATCTTCTAGAAGAAATTTTATCCCACCAAACAAGTAAGGAAATATTATCCCATTTATTTATGATTTATCTAATAATGCAACCTAAAACTTAATTAATTAAATGCAAGACCTAAGTTAACTTATGCTAGTGTAATAATTAATTAATTAATTACACTAACAAGAAATGGCTAAGTTTAAGTTCATTGTGGGACTTCCTTTGTAGGCTACCTCCTATGACCTACTGTTATCTGACCACCATCCATAAATGATCATGCCTTACCCACCACTCACATTGTGGGGGTCAAACCTTCCTCCATTGCTCAGACTCTCTTGAATGAAAGGAGCCTCTCCAAGATACCTTGCAGACCCACTGGTGTAGGCCACCTCTTGTCAGTTGTTGTCCCATGTTTTTCATCCTCGAACAACCATCTGTTGATGGCCTTCCACTAAGCCCTACCCATGAATCTCAAAGAGACCAAAACATAAAGGAATGAGCTCAAACCATCCAAACCGAATGTGAACCATCCCATGTGGGATTCCCCTTGTGGGTTTCCATGCCATGAGCATCGTTTCTCAATGGTAGAGCTCCAAACATCTGAGATACCCTCTACCTCTACACCCTTTGAGCTTACATGAGTGAAGTAGCTAATTGCACACCTCCAAAACCTCATGGATGATTGCTTAACATACTTATATTCCCTAGATCCATGACTGACCTCCAAACTCCAAGGAAAAATCCTAAATGTGGGTGGCCATCTATGGGTTGTTGTGCTCCTAGCGCCATTTCCTTTTCTACTTTCTCTAGAGGGCTTCCAACCCAAGGAAACCAACATCCTTGGGCCCACATTACCATATTTGACATAAAAAAATGCTACACAATGAATGTTGATGAACTTTATGATCTTTAAGAGATGAATCAATGGATCTAACCTTCATTTTGTAGGATTTCATTAACGTTTCGATGGTTTTTATATGAATGTATTTACTCCACCCTTGTTTGTGGGATTTATGGAATCTATTGTAGGCACATCAAGATAGTCTGAAAAAAGGAAAAGGGAAAGAAAACTACCAAAGCACCAAGGGGAAAAGAAGAAAGAGACTAGATGAAGTATCTATTCCACCAGGTGGAAATCACCTCCAAGGTTATCTGAATGTGGGATTCAATAATAGATACCAACTTGGGACACATGGACATAGATGAATTCAGAAAAAAGAATCACAAGCAACTCCATCACTAAGAAAGCGTGGAATATCTGAAAAGTGCAGTCTGGCCAAGGAAGTTGGCTTCCCACATGTGTTTGTAGCTCTAGAGCTTGTAATGGCATGTAGAGAATTATATCCCAGTGGAAACAAGAAAATCATAGATCATGAGGGTAGGGTGTTGGTAGACCTGTCTACTCAGTCCATCGGTGAAACTTTGCATATCCTAAAATCCGACCCCATGGAAGAAATAAAAAAGGGATACACCAAGAATATGTGGAAGGAAGACCCCTTAGCATGCAAGAAGCTAATCAACCCACATTGGTTCAAGGAGAAGAGGGGTAGTTCCACCAAGGTACCGCAAGAGATTTATATAAGTGACTTCCATGAAGAGTACCATGACCTGGTCACTCTACTAAGTAGAGTAATGGGGCTCCCTAGTGCAGCCTTTTGTTGGATTCAAGGAACAATGAGAGCAAGGGTGAATCAATGTTTTGTAATTTAAAACTTTATTAATTTGATGCTTAAAGTACTAATAACATTTAAGAAAAATAAAAATGCATGAGCATAAGACAAGTAACCACAACACCATAACACAAGGATTTTTATGTGGAAACCCTGTGAGGGGAAAAACCACAGTGTAGGTCAATCCACAATATTTTTTGAGTATACTCAAAAGGATAATTTACAAAATGAGAATGCACTTGTATTCAGGCACACTCCCTAGAGCTCACTGTTAAAAAATTGAAAGGCTTACTACCCTACAAAAAAGTTTGGATTGCATCCAAAGGATTTGAACTGAGATAGTGGCATCTACAAATGCCTGATTATGGTTTTTGTTAGGCTCATCAATTGAATTATGGACCTTATGACTGACTTTTTTCTTTTGCTCTGTTCTGCTTCAACTCGCATAAAAAATCCTTAATGCACAAGTGAAACTATGCATAATCACTCTACTAAAATTTTGACATTCACAACATACATCGATTCACTTCATACACTCACCAAAATGATATAATCGATCACTTATATATATAATTTCAACAAATATCTCCTTTTCTTCAACCAAACAACTTTAGGAGCTTCAATCTCCATAAGTACTTCTATATAATGTACATTATGAGGGATCTAAGTGTCCTAAATTGTAACCTATTCATTTTCCAGACCAGATGAAATATCATCAACATGCACTTCCTCAAAGACAACATCAATTCTATTTTTTAATAAAACTTCCTTCAAAATTCTCTCAATTTCTTTTTCTACCTCTTCAGTCCTACCAATCATAAGCTTTTTTACTTTTGTTTTTCTTTTAAAATCTCTTTTTGCTTCATTTAGGACTGAATTCATCCTCAATTAATAATACTAGACATAGATCTGCAAGAATTCATTCTCTCATTTGCTCTTCTTCAGTTCTAGCATTAACTTTCCTCATCTCCAAAATTTCATATAATTCCTTAGGCATCTATGCCATTATCTCAACAAGAGCCATATTGAAATTGTTCAAATACTTAATTTTAGCCTCCTCAATAATTATTTTACCAACACTATCAAAGGTACCATACACTTCACATAGGGGCTTAAGATTACCATCTTTAATTATGCCTTTTTCAACTTCCTCTATATACATACCTGGTTTTTTTGTTTTCACCTTCTTCTTTTCTTTTTCTTTATCACCGGAGGGCTTGTGCTTAGTGACTATTGTTGCTTGGGTGCCCATATGCTTTATTTCTCTAACTTCTTCATCAGATTTTGTATCTTCGTCTTTTGAAACAACTGTATATACCCTTGTGCTCTTATCCATCTTCCTCTTACTAGATTTCCTAATTTGAGCTTTTTTAGGGGATGACTTATTTGCATGATCAGATAGGGGTGTAGAGCTCCTTGTTGATCTAGTTTGGGCAGAAGATGTTGTTAGACTAGTAGATTCAGTTCTAATAGGCTCTTTTTCAACTTCAACTTGTTCTCTCTTCCTTCTAGCTTCTCTTACTGCTTCTGCAGATATACCCATGCTCTCTGCAAAGACCTCCACTTCTTTCCTTACTCTTTGGACTATCATTAGTTTCTCCAACTACTCATGGACTTGCATATTACCTCTGGATATGTTCCAAACCTTTCTTCAGAAAGATCCAAAGGGTTGCTTAACAAGTGTTTTGTATAAAGTTCCAAAATGCTCTCCTCAACTTCATAACGCATTGGCATAATTGAAATGGTTCTAGGATCTGCAACTTCCATTAGGCATTGATCAATATCAACCATAAAACAAATTGTATCCATATACTTCTCTACAATAGATGTAGGAATTCTTTCCCTTTCTTGCATCTCATTCTAAAAATTACTGAAGTATTCCCAAATAATAGTTTTTCTTGTCTTACTATGACCAATTCCATACAAGATATCTCTAATCTAAATAGCTACAAGCTTATCACTCTGCCAACGCACTTTCCCAACTCTCGAAACTTCATTCATGAAATAAAATAGACACAACAACAGATTACCATATTTAAAAGAATTCTTCTTGTCTTTCTTGATCTTACCAAGATTCTCCATAAGCTAACTTAAAAGCAACTCACATAAATCATATTTTACATTCTCCTTCACCATCTGATATGTTGCATATATGGTTGTACCAGATACAAAATTTTCTCAACTGGAATGATATATCTTGTAACCAATAATGATTGAGGAAAATTTCACATCCAAATCAATGATATCATCAACTATCATCACTCTTTGTCAAATATTGAACCAATTGCATCAATGACTGTCTGATTCTTTATAGACTTCAAGATTGACAATCTAGTGGAGGAATTTAAACCTGTAATAGTGCTTATGGCTTCTTTTGTAATCTTGAAGGGTTGACTCAACCACATAAATTCAGCATGAACTCAACTCAAGATATATCAGACCCATTTGCTTTCATCAAACATGAGAAATTTCAAAGTCTATGTGAATTTCTTCTCCTCTAGGGTTTTAAACTCTGGCTTAATACAAAAATCCTCTCCAACAATGTGCTTGGAATACAAATTCAACAACTACGAGCTCCCTAATTCCTCAATATTAGCATGAATGTATGCCCTAATCTCCTCAATATGCAAAACACCGTATGGAATAGACAAAAATGCACCTAAGGGCTCGGTCTCAATAAATTTGAAAGGATGCCACTTGAATTTCAGATGGGGTTTATCCTTAACTTCAACTACCAATGGAGTAGCCATTTTCACAAATTCACAGGTTTACAAGTTTTCCCAATAAATACCTTTCCACTAGACTAGGGTTTGATCTTCGAATTTCTTTCACACTTGAATCCTCACCAAATTTCTCCAAAGTTCACTTCAAGGATCTCTAAAATTCTTCTCAAAATGCAAAGACACAAATGAAGGATAGAAACGACCTTTTATCATTCACACACCTAACCTTTTGACACAATAAATTTTTTTTCCCTAACTCATCCAGATACCATGTTTCCATACACTATGAAAGATAACTCTTTTGTGGACCTTCAATTCTTCATAAATACTCTCTTCAACTATTTAGCAGCACCTGTAGATCATCAATGAAATCACTGCACTCATCCACATCCCGATAGCAACTACTTGACAAGGGGTTTGAAGGATTTTATTAACATCTCCCCCTAGGCTAGAGGCCTTAATCTAATTCTCAAAGGAATTACCAGAAGCTGATTCTAGTGTGGGCTCATTTCCTCCAATAGAGTGACTCTTCTTCACCCATGTCTTCTTCATTTGCTTCCTAATCTGGTCTGTAGTGACTTTCCCTTTTCTTTGCATGTTTCTTTTTTGATTTACTGGACCTCTTATACAAAATCTAGCAATATGACCGACTTTGTTACAAATGCAGCATGCCACATTTCTTTTTCCAGACCAGTTGTTCCACTTATTTCCTCTTAATCTGCACTGGTTAGCAATATTTCCAAATCTATTGCATGTATAACATCTAACATCTTTGTAAAAGTTGTTCATCATGTTTCTGCATTCATTTGACTTATGACCATACTTGTTACAATCAAAGCACTGACCAGAGAATGATTGACCACTTGAATTCATTCTACTTCCACATTGAGCCGCCATATGAGCAAATTTATTGCAAGCATAAGAGTTACCATTAATCTTTTGAGCACTAGGTTGTCTTACCAGATACCTTCTAGGTTGATTCATCTAATTTACTTGTCTAAATCTCCTTTGACCAAATCTGAAACTTTCTCCCTTCTCATATCCAAGACCTTGCTTGTCACCATCAGTCCTCTGAATTTTAATCAGCTCATCAAGCTTGGATGAGCTAATCTTGAACTTTTCCTTGAATTCATTTGATGTAGCAAGTTCATCTTTAAGATCATCAATCTATTTTTCAATCTCTTCCTCATTATGTTTGTATTGTTCTAATTCAAGTTCCAACTAAATGAATCCATCAGTAATTCGATTGCATTCTTCAATTTTCTCTTTCAAGGATTGAGAAAGATTTTCTTCAATCTTCTTCCTATCTTCAATCTCCTTGTTCATCCTCATCATAATAGATTCCATCTCATGTTTCAGAACTACATTGTCCCTGGAAAAAAATTCATATTCTTCTATCTTCTCCTTCAGGGCTTGACTTAGTTGTTCATCTACAATGTGTTTACTATCTTCAAGCTTGATTTGATCACATATTTCCCTTCTCTTCTCCCTGGAACTATTTATTTTTTCTTTCAATGACTCAGCATTCATGAGATTTGCATATAATTCCCAGACTTCAAATTTTTACTTATCAAGATCATCTAGGGCCACCATAAGTTGTTGAGGATTGCTTGAATCTATTAGAAAAATTTCCAAGATCTTCCACAAGCTATCAAACTTCTTCTGAGGAACTAAGATTTGATACCAATTGTTAGATTCAAGGAACACTGAGAGGGGGGTGAATCTGTGTTCTGCAATTTAAAACTTTATTAATCTGATGCTTAAAGTATTGATAAAATTTAAGCAAAATAAAAATGCATGAGCATAAGAAAAGCAACCGCAACACCATAACACAAGGATTTTTACATGGAAACCCTGTTAGGGGAAAAACCATGATGGAGGTCAATCCACAATATTGTTTAAGTATACTCAAAAGGAAAATTTATAAAATGAGAATGCACTTGCATTTAGGCACACTACCTAGAGCTCACTGCTCAAAAATTGAAAGGCTCACTTCCCTACAAAAAGTTTGGATTACATCCAAAGGATTTGAACTGAGATAGTAGCATCTACAAATGCCTAATTACAGTTCTGGTTAGTCTAATTAATCAAATTTTGGGCCTTACTCTTTTTCTCTGTTATGCTTCAACTCGCATAAAAAATACTTAATGCACAAGTGAAACTGTGCATAATCACTCTACTGACCTTCTGAAATTTGCAACATACATAGAATCACTTCACACACTCACCAAAATGATATAATCGATCATTTATATATATTCGTTACAAAGGATTTAATCGCTTCAAGTTGGCTTCAACAAAATAAGAATAATTTACACACTTTTAGATCAAATCATGCATAATATTCAATGTGAATCCACAAAGTCAGGCATAATATAGTGAGGACCCAATTTAAAATGTTCAATCACAAAAAAAATTAAACAATAACTCCTCAAATATCTGTAGCACACTACATTCGCTTAGTCATCCTTCAAACACTGATGAAAAAAAAATTAGTCAACCATATATTCAAACTTGAAAACGGATCGATACAAGGCACCAAGATTCACAAATAATACAAATAATATACCAAAAAACCTTCCCTAAGATCCACAATTCAAAATAATAACATAAAATTTGCATGTGAATCGAAGAACACAAATCTACCAGATGCTTTGTTCTAGCTTAACAAATAATCATTGATCTTCAATATATCTGCCAGTATGAACAAATGACTACATGTAGATCGTTTTACTAAAAGGGTTGCCATCAATGACAACATCATAAAATTTGTGTAGTGTCTCTTGCCAACACCTTCTTCCAAGAGTGGATGTTTTATTTTATTGAAGAGATTATTCGTGGAAAAAAAAATTCCTTTGGCCCAAGATCATCATTGAAAACCTCCAAGCACAGTTTATGGCCATGAAGAAGACATAACAATTCTACATGGCCTCCTTTTTGGTCTACCTATTAGAAAAGGAATTCCCATTCAAAGGCCTCTTTGTTGCATGAAATCTGAATCCAGGAGGCAGAGAGCTTAAAGCATATGCCCATTATTTGTAGCTACAGTACAAGAAATTCAAAAGGGAGTACCAAAGGGTGAATGATGCCTTCATTAGACATATTATAAGACTCCTTGGAGGATATTTTTAGAGGGTCTCACATATTGCTTTTATGTTCATTCAAAGGTTCGGGTTCTTGTTTATCCAGTTCCCTAAATTCACATACATTAGAATAGAGAGTTTCTCTGAAAGACCCTACAAGTTGCCCTAGTACCCCAATGATCAGATGATCATACTAGAAGTCTCTCGATAGCTGCAGAATGCTCACACTTTACTGAGTGATAAAATTTGGGCAAGGATTTCATACCCCCTTACATTTGGAAAAGGAATGTACACTATCCCCACAGCCTAGTGCATAGAGCACTTAAAGAAGGAAATAGTAAAGTATCATCTAGAACTCCACACAACCCGACCCAGGATGGATCCCTATGGAAAACTAAAGAAGTGTTTTAAAAAGTAGTACACCCACTTGGCTCACATAGAAGGTTTCTAGGCCAATTTCCAAGATGATAAGGAGGTAAGAATGAGGCATTACATGAGGATGATGACCCATTTTTTGTGGATAATCAACTTGTTCCTTGTACCTAACCAGATTGTGGAAGAAGAGGACACCATCTTCGATGAAAGGTTTGATGTTGTGGCTAAATTGCCATTGCCACTGATTGATTGGGATGAAGACTAGGTCATTGACCTTGACATTGTGACAAAGCCCATAGAGAATAGAAAAACATAGTGGGTCGATGCTCAAATCTCCCAACTCAAGGCACAAGGTACCGTGTTGACATAGGGTGAGCTCATAGACAATCTCAAAAGTGAAACAGATAGTGAAACAACTATTATGCCAATAGAAGAAGCTCCTAAGTCCCCTCTGGCAACCAGATCTAGAAAAAGGAAAGAGGTGTTTGAGTGCTAGCCCAAGCACAAAGTCTACACATGGAAGGTCTCGAAGGGAGAATCCTCAAAGAAGGCTAAGAATTCTAGATGATTTAGTGAGATTCCCACCATCGAGGAGGAGCTGTAGCATGAGGGAGAAGAAGAGGCTGAGTAAAAATAATCACCACTTGCTACCTCTACTCCCATCGTTACCACTATTGTCACTACTCCACCACCTCTTGCATCTCAGGCACTATTAGTTTCATCTTCACCCACTGTGGATATTTCAGTCCACCTTGCTTCCACCTCACCTGCAATGCCAATCATGGTATTAGACTCGTCTTCAACTATGACATCCCCATTATCATCTACCTCACTTCCCCTACCATTTCCTACCCTCTCTACTGCAAAATCTTCAATTGCCACAACCACTATGCCTCCTCTCACCTTTCCCGAGGCATTTTCCAAGTACATGACAAAAATTCCAACTGAGCTTTCTAGGGTTATAATGAACCCCACTATCCAAGTTGTGATATCCCAAATTGCTACTCATTTTCTGATCCCTCCTCCACCCACAAAGCTGCCAAAGATGGAGAAACAACAGAGGGAGGGTACTAAGGGCATAATGTAAGAATCAAAGGATCCCTTTAAGAATGATTAATTTGAACACCTTGAGGGTAGAGTAAGCATGAGTGTGGACAAGGTGGCAATTGACAAAGAAAAGTATCAATCTTCTGAGGAGAATATTGAAGTACTTAATGCCAAGTACATCATGGAGATCTCCAATCAAGAGCTTGAAAAATATTTGTCCCAACATCTCAAGGATATCTGAGAATAATTTTAATCTAATAAAAAACCTTCTGAGGAGAAGCAAGAGGACATTGAAGCTAACGTGGAGATACTTGAAGAGCCTCTACTGGTTGGGAAGACAAAGGCTCTATTCAAGAAGAAGAAATACTACCAAAAAAGAAAGAAGAAAAGAAGGAAGAAGATGCTCCTAAGAAGAGCCCTAAGCTAGAACACCATGAAGAGCTTGAACACAAAGCACAAAAGGTACCTCAAGCAAAAATTATTGCCAAGGAGAACATAGCCCTCGCTGATTCATAATGACAAAGACCATATACATTGAAGACTTAGATGAGGAAGAAGAAACAACTGAGCAAGAAGCTCTAGGCCATTAAGAGAAACTACCCCAACATGAGCAAAAAGAGGAAGGTGATCATGAATCATTGAAAGGGGAGACTTAAATTCCTGATTGGCTTAAGAAACAACTACAAAAGGAAACCCTAGCCCTCGTCGATCCAAAGTCCTAACTTGAGGCTATACTTTCTAGGGCATAAATGAGGATAAAGAAAGAAAAGAAGCCAAGGGTATGATCTCACATCACCATTGGTGCATTAGGACCGAGGACAGTGTAGGTAGCCACCTCGGTGACAAACAAAGGAGAGGGGGTTAGCTACAACATCTCCACCGTCAACTTGGGCATTGCTACAAGAGAGAAAAAA
>VDFB02000015.1:257401802-257413493 GCA_007258455.2 Sequoia sempervirens
GCTTTGAATGATTTTGAGATGACAAATGTGATGGATCTGATGACTTGTTATGAGATCTGGAAAAAGTTGGAATCTTTGTATGAAGGTGATGCTAATGTGAAGATTGCTAAGTTGCAAATTCTAAAAGGGAAATATGAAATGTTGAAAATGGGAGATGATGAGAAAATTACTTCTTCCAGGCAAAGGGTGAATGAACTTGTGTGTGGTATCAAATGTGCTAGTGGATGATTGGAATAATCATAGATTGTTGCTAAAGTTCTCATATCCTTTCCTCCTACATACAAAGTCAAAGCTACTACTATTGAGGAGCTCCAAATTGTAACAAATGTAACCAAAGGCATGTTGATTGGTAAGATTACTACTTTTGAGTTGAGTTAATTTGGTGATGCTCTTTGTAAGAGAGAATCTATATTCAAGGCTACTACTTCTGGAAGGGATAAATAGAGATGATCTTAGAGAAATTTCTTCTAGAAATATATTCAAGTATGAGGAGGAAATAAGATAATTGAAGAAGATGAAATAAAAATCAGCGAGCTTGAAGCACTTATTGTTAAAAGGGAAGCCAGAGGAGAAGGTAAGTATAAAGGTAAATTTATTATTAAATATTTTCCTTGTAGTAAGATAGGTCATTTTGCATCTAGGTGTCCAAAAAGAGTTCCTAAGCCAAGACCTAACAAGCCTAGATTTCAAAGAAAATGTTATTATGCTACTGATGAAGTTGTGATAAATGATGAATTTGATAAAGGGAATGTAAGTGAGGACAAACGGGTATTTATTGATATCAAAGAAAATAATTTTTTGTCTACTGAATTTGTTAGTTGTACAAATGTGGAGAAATCCCTACCTACAAGAGTTAAAGAGAAATATGAATGGGTGATTGACAGTGGATGCTCTCATCACATGACAAGTGATAAAATTAATTTTGTGAGCTTGGAAAAGTGTGATGGTGGTGTTGTAAGATTTGGTGATGACAAAGCAAGTGTATTATATGGCATAAGATGCATTTCTCTTGATGGTGATCATAATACTGATGATTTCCTATATGTGGAAGGTCTAAAGCATAATATGGGTATGTGCAGGATCATCATGGCAAAAACAGGCCCTTAAGTGGCAAAAAATTTAGAAAAATCAGAGTTAGGCAACTTGACGTAAAAATTTGAATAAGTTATCTATATTATTTCAAAAATATGTAAGAATAGAATTTGTAGAAAATTGAATGTAGTTTCTAAAATACTAGGTTTATTTAAAAATAAATAAAATCTATTTGGTGAAAATTTGAAATTTCAATGCAAGAGTACTTAAATTTTAGGGAAAAAATAAGTAGGTGTCTATCCGGACCACCCTAACCACAATAAATGATAATATTTTCTTTATAAGATTTTAGATATAAGTAGAGTACCATGTCCTCGAATGTGTGATAATATTTTTGTAATTTTTTCAAGTAAATAATTAATTGTGAATTTTTATTAAAAAATTTTAAAATATATAAAAATTTGCATGTCTCGACCACCTTAACTTGGTCAAAAATTCATGAAATTCAAATTTTCTTTTTTAACTTCTATATATAGTATACTAAGCATAGAATGATTACATGTTTCAGATTCAAAAAATGTGATATTGTTTGAAAGATTGATGTTTTTCAATCAGCCTATCAATCAGGACTTTAGTCATAATTCAAATAAAAAATGAATAATAATTATTTTTAAATTAAAAGTAAAGCATAATGTATATTAGTGGAAAGCTAAGAATATTCTTTAAAAACCCCTTTTGTTTCATCAATTTTGGGTAAAAAAAAGGTTGTCAGCCACATGGACCATCATATCACTTACATATTGCCACTTTTTGTCCCATCATGATCCTGCACATACCTATATTTTAATTGTTAGATAGATGGTTGATAAGGGATACAATCTCTAGTTCAAGGATGGAAAGCACAAAATATTGGGGAGTTCTGAAAATGTGATTGCATCAGGTAAAAAAATCAAAGGTAATATATTTCACCTAAGTACTGCTAGTAAAAGTTGTCTGATTGCTCAAGTTAATGAAAGTTGGTTGTGGCTTTGTTGTGGCATAGGAGAATGTGTCATGTAAACTTTGAAAATATTATCAAGATAAGTTCTACTCAATTTGTGAGAGATCTTCCTAAGTTGGTAAAACCTACTCATGCCACATGCAAGGAATGTCAATTAGGGAAGCAAACTAGAATTTCATTTTTGAGCAAACAACATTGTTCAAATGAATTGTTGAAGTTTGTGCATACTGACTTGTATGGTCCTTCTAGAGTCAAAAGTTTACAAGGATACATGTATTTCATGTTGCTTATTAATGGGGTGCTGTCATAATAGTGGTTTACAATTCCTGAGAGGAATGAATTTTAGCTGAAATCACATATTTTTAGAAAATATAATGATTTAAGCCTTAAAAAGTTCCATTTTACGGATTCCAATTGAAGAGGGTTTGATCAAATCACCTTAGATCAAACCCCCTTGGATAAAACCTTGCTAGTTTTAAACCATACCTATAAATGTGTCTCCTTTACACCTATCAAAATGCTTATAAAAAATAACTTTTGATTTAGATTTTGGGGGATCAAATGAATTCATATAAAATTTATTTAAAATTATTATGGTATTCCTCGGAACAAGCTATCCAATGAATATAATTTTAATATGTTTTGGTTTTGTTATGTATTTATTTTTTAAGTTTTATTAAACATAGGTTTTTCATCGAAAATGAATTTCTTTGTTTTTCATATGTGGAAAAATAGAAGATTATCAAAAAAAAAAAAAAAATTGAAAATATGAGCGCACCAGATATTGAAGTCCTGATCCAACAAAAAAAAATTAAATTAAATTTTGACATATAAAAAAAGATAATGCCATATGTACTACTAGGCTGCGGTCTCGAATTGTAATTCATTTGACTTTGAAACTTGATTAAGGAAAAATATTTAATAAAAAACTATCTAACCAAGTGGAAGCACTAGATATCAGAGTTACAAATCTAAATTTGAAAGCATAGAATTTTATCCTTCATATGGAAAAAGTTATGTGTTATACGGTGTGAGTCACTTTTTAAAAATGTTGTTTTATGAAAAAAATCAAATTTTGTGGGAGATGGAAAAAGAAGTGAAATTTGATTCCAAAAATTTTGAAAAAAATATTTTTAGAATCTACAAACAAAATTTGATGAGACTCTAGTTTGCACCATCTCCAAATTCCTCACAGTTTAGCCGCTATAGGTGCCCGAATGTGAATATTTAGTTAAAAATAATAATTTCAGTGTCCAGTTTGGCCAAAAATTGTAAACCACTATTATGGGATCACCCAATGATTATTCTAGAATGATGTGGGTTATTTTCTTAAGGGAGAAATTTGAAGCTCTAGAGAAGTTCAAGATCTTTAAGGCTATGGTTGAGATAAAGACATGTCTAATGATTAAATGTTTGAGATCAGATAGAGGTGGTGAATTCACTTCCAGTGAATTTAATTATTTTTGTGAAAAGCATGGAATAAAGAGACAATTATCTTCCCCATGGACCCCTTAGTAAAATTGAGTTGCAGAAAGGAAGAACAAGACAATTGAAGAAGTTGCTAGGACTATGATGCTGGAAGGAAATGTTCCTCATATCTACTAGAGAGAAGTTGTGACTACTTTTGTTTGCACTCTCAATTGGGTACAAGTCAAAGGTGATATTAATAATACTCCTTATGAGCTATAGTATTGTCATAAACCTACTATTAGATACTTCAAAACCTTTGGGACTAGATGCTTTATCAAAAGATATGAAGATGTAGGAAATTTTGATGCTAGGAGTGATGAAGGAATCTTTCTTGGTTATTCTACTAAAAGCAAGGCCTACCGGTGCTACAATAAGAGATTGAAGAAAATGTTTGAAAGTGAAAATGTCAAGGTTGATGAAGACATAGCTAGACCATCTAGAACTTGTGGATATGATTCAGATGATCATAATGATAGTTCAAATAAAGGAAAGAAATTTTAGACTTCAAATCAAGTTCAGATCATTCTTGTGAATCAAGAAAATCAAGAGGAAGGAGAAACCAATGAAAATGTGGAAGAGAGATCACAAGAGCCTGAAGTTCAAGAACATCTTAAGACTCTAAGGTATGTAAGATTAAATCATTTAGAAGATTAGACTATAGGTGATAAGAACAAAGGTGTCCAGACTAGGAGAAAAATTTCAAAAGAATATTGTTTGATCTCAAAGACTGGGCCTAATAGTGTGAATGAAGCATGCAAAGATGAACATTGGGTAGAAGAAATGAAAGAAGAGCTATTATAGATTGAGAAGAATGAGACATGGATTCTTGTTCCCAAACCTAAGGATAAAAATGTAATTGGAACTAAATGGGTCTTTAGGAATAAACTGAATGAGCAAGGTGAAGTTGTTAGAAAAAAATCAAGACTAGTCTCAGATGGAAGGAATTGATTTTGAAGAAATTTTTTCTCTTGTTGCTAGGATTGAAGGTGTGAGACTATTTTTTTCTTATGATTCTTACAACAACTACAAGGTTTATCAGATGGATGTCAAGTCATCATTTCTAAATGGCGAATTGGAAGAAGTGTATGTTGAGCAACCTGATGGATTTCAACTGACTGATCAGGGAGATATGGTTTGTCAATTGAAGAAAGAATTATATGGACTCAAGCAAGCCCCAAGAGCATGGTATGCTAGATTGGACAAGTATTTGTTGAAGCTTGGATTTAACAAAGGTACTACTGATAGTAATTTGTATTTCAAGATTGATGATGATAAATATTTGATTGTTGAAGTCTTTGTTGATGATATCATTTTTGGAGGAGATGATAGTATATGCATGAGGTTTTCTAATGAGATGTAGAGTGAGTTTGAGATGTCTATGATTGGAGAGATGAAATTATTTTTGGGATTGCAAATTACTTAGTTAGATAAAAGGTTCTTTATATCTTTGTTCAAGTATGTGAAAGAATTGTTGAAGAAGTTTGGTATGGAAGATTCAAAGTTGGTTGGTACACCTATTGTGACTAGATGTAAGTTGACACAAGATGATGATTCTCTGAAAACAAATCAGACTAGATACAGATCAATGATTGGTGGATTGCTTTATTTGACTCAAACTAGACTTGATATCATGAATTTTGTATGTATTGTTGCAAGATTTCAAGCTGATTCTAAGGAATCACTTGTGACAACTATGAAGAGGATTTTTTAGATACTTGAAGGGGACAGTTGATTTTGGCCTATGGTATCCTAAAGATGATAATATTACTTTGAGTTCCTTTACTTATGCTAATTGGGTAGGTGATGTGAATGAAAAAAAAAGTACTAGTGGTGGTGCATTTTTCTTGGGAAAGAAGTTGATTTTATGGTTAAGTAAGAAGCAGAATGCCATTTCTTTATCTACTATAGAGGATGAATACATTGCTGCTACTAACAATTGTACTCAAGTATTATGGATGAAGTAGATGTTGAAAGATAAAAAAGTTGTGTATGATGAGCCTATTGCTATATTCTATGATAATTCAAGTGAAATTAACATTTCTAAGAATCTAGTGTTGCATTCAAAAACCAAGCATATTGTTGGAATCAAGGAACACTAAGAGTAGGGGTGAATCAGTGTTCTGCAATTTTTCACTTTATTAATATATTCTTTAAGGCACTTATAACATTCAACCAAAAGAAAGATGCATGAACATAAGACAAACAACCACAACACCATAACACAAGGAATTTTTACGTGGAAATCTTTTTAGGGAAAAAACCACGGTGGAGGTCAATCCGCAATATAATATGAGTACTCAAATAAGTGTTTACAAAAGGAATGCACATGCATTTAGGCACACTACCTAGAGCTCACTACTCAAATACAAAAGGAAGACTCACTATCTTACAAAAAGATTTGGATAACATCCAAAAGATTGAACTGAAAAAATAACATCTATTAATGCTTGATTACAACTCTGATTAAGCACATTAATCACTTTCCTAACCTTCTATTTGATTTTTCTCTTCTACTCTATTTTTCTTTAATTCACATCATAAATCCTTTATTGCACAAGTGAAACTATACATATTCGCTCTGTAATGCTTATGAAATTCACACACACATCACCACACATTTTACACACATCAAAATGATATAAATGATCACTTATATATATCTGCAACTAAGGATTTAATCAACCACATGTCAACTTCAACAAAATATAAAATATTTACAAACTATCAGCTCAATCCACAAATAATTTTTAATGCATACCCACCAAATTCAGCCACAACATAGTGAGGACCCAAATAAACATGCTCGAACACAAAAACACTTAAGCAATTACTCCTCAAATATCCACTAACTTGCACAAAAATAAATGCAAGGCTCTAAGATTCAAGGAAAACATAGATCATACATCAAATGACCTTTGATGAGATCCACAACTCAAAATGATAACAAAAAAATGCATATGAATCGATGAACACAATTTTTTTGGATGCTCTATTCTAACTTGCTAGTTAATCACAAAAATTTGATCTAACATTTGGTATGATCAAATGCTGATGTGTGGATCGAATCATAGACTAGGGTTACCATCAATGAAAACACCAGATGACATGTGCAGTGTCTCTTGCCAACAATCTCCTCCTTTGGCATTGATGGCAACACTTAGTGAAAAATGACTAAGTGTCGAATTAGTACCAACATGAATACACTTCCAACCTTCAAAACTCCAAAAACACAACTCCCCCTAAGATGATTAAGGAATTTTTCAATGTCCCATTCTCCCCCTTTGACATTAATGGAAAATTATGCAACTTTCAATTTTTGAATCAGAGACAAAGTAGCCAAATTAATAGGACCTTCACCCAATTCAAGGTCAAACTCTTCATGTTGCTCTTCTAGAAATTTCTTCACTGCCCCTGCAATGTCTCTTGCTTCCATAGGAACTTCTTTTACTTCAACATTCTTTCTTCAACTATAGGCTATTTCTTTTCTTTAGAAATCTCAACTTCTTCAGCTGTCACATCTTTAGGAGCTTCAATCTCCATAGAAACTTATGTATCATGCACATCAAGAGGAATATGAGTGTCCTCAAGTGTATCTTCCTTTACCTCTTCAACCACTAGATGGGATGCAATATCTTCATCATGACCTTCTTTAGAAACAACATTGATTTTGTTCTTTAACATAATTTCCTTAAGGATTTTCTTAGTATCATTTGTAACTTCTTTAGTCCAACCAATCATAAGCTTGTTTACTCTCGTCTTTCTCTTGAAATCACTTTTAGCTTCATTCAAAACTTTCTTCATTTCCTCAATAAACATCACCGAACATAAATTTGCAAGAATTTATTCTCTCGTTTGCTCATCTTTAGTTCTTGCATTCACTCTCCTCATTTCCAAAACTTCATATAGTCCCTTAGGCAACTCAGCAATGATCTCAATGAGAGTCAAATTGAAACCATTCAAATACTTTAATGTTGCTTCTTCAATAATTATTTGACCAACACTATCAAAGGTATCGTACCATTCACATAGTGGCTTAAGATTACAATCCTTGATTATGCCTCTCTCAACATCCTTTATAGACATACCTAGTTTGTCAATTTTCATCTTCTTCTTTTCTTTCTCCTCTTCACCAGAGGACTTGTCCTTAGAGACTGTTGTTGTCTTTGTGCCCTGATGCTTAATTTATCTCACTTCTTCATCAGATTCTATTTCCTCATCTTCCTCAACTGCAACATAAGCTCTTTTTATTTTATCCTTCTTCCTCTCTCCTCTATTGAATGTCTTCACTTGAGCTTTTAGAGTGCTTGATTTCACTATAGAACCGGATAAGGGTGTAGAGCTCCTTGTTGATCTAGATTGAGCAAAGGATGTTGGCGGACTAGTAGATTCAGCTCTAGTAGGCTCTTTTATAGCTTGATCTCTCCTTATTCTAGCTTCTCTCACAACTTCTACAAAAATACCCATGCTCTTTGCAAAGGCTTCAACTTCCTTCCTTACCTTCCAAACTATCATAGGTTTCTTCAACTCCTCATGTACTTGCATATATTTTTATTCATAGGTTCCAAACCTCTCTTCAGTTGGATCCTGAGGTTTACTCAACAAATTTTGTGCATATAGTTCCAAGATGTTCTCCTCAACTTCATAACCCATTGGCATAATTCAGTCCATTCTAGGATTTGTAGCTTCGATCAAGCATTGATCAATGTCAACCATAAAGAAAATAGTGTCCTTGTAATTCTCCACAATAGACTTAGGAATTCTTTCTCTTGCTTGCATCTCACTCTGAAACTCTTGAAATATCCCCAGATAATAGTTTTCCTTAAATTACTATCACCAACTTTGTGCAAGATATCTCTAATTTGAACAACTACTAGTTTATTTTCTTTTCATTGTACTTTACCAAATCCCAAAACTTCATTCATAAAGTAGAAGAATAGACACCACAATATATTACCATAATTAAAGTAATTCTTCTTATCTTTCTTGATCTTACCAAGATTCTCCATTAGTTGGCTTCAAATTAACTCACATAGATCATACTTTGCATTCTCCTTCACCATTTGATATGCTACATAGATAGTTGTATCAAATATAGAATTATCCCAAATAGAATTATAGATCTTATAACCAATGACCATAGACAAAAATCTGACATCCACTTCAATGATATCATCAATTGTCATAGCTCTTTTATCAATCACTAAACTAGTTTCACTAGTAGTTGTGTGATTCTTCACAGACTTCAAGATCGACAACCCACCAAAGGAATTTAAACCAATAACAGGCTTATGGACTCTTTTCTAATCTTAAAAGGTTGAATCAACCACATAAATTCAACATGAACTTGGTTCAAAATATATCATACCCAATCATTTTCTTCAAACATGAGAAATTTTACAATCTACATGAATTTCTTCTCCTCTAATGTTTTGAATTTAGGATTTACCTTGAAATCTTCTCCAACTATATGATTTGAGTACAAATTCAACAATTGCAATCTCCCTAACTCCTAAATATTTGCATGAATGCATGCCCTAATGTCTTGAATATGCAAGACATCATATGAAATAGATGAAAATGCACATAAGGGCTCTGTCTCAATAGATTTGAAATGATGCCACTTGAATTTCAGATGAGGTCTACCTTGATATCAACTACCAATGAAGTATCCATTTTCACAAATGTGCAAGTTCACCAATTTTCTTGATAAATACTTTTTTTGTAGATTAGGGTTTGATCATAGAATCTTCTTCACACTTGAACTTCACCACAATTCACTTCCAGAGCTCTCCAAACTTCTTCTCAAAGTGAAAAGTGACAAATGAAGAATACAAATGACCTTTTATCATTCACTCACCTAACTTTTCATCGCAACAAATGATTTTTCCCTAACTCATCTAGATACCCTGTTTCCATACTCTATGAAAGATAACTCCTTTGTGCACCTTCAACTCTACATAAATACTTTCTCCAACTATTTCAACAACATTTGTAGGTCATCAATGCAATCACTACAATAATCCATATCTTGGTACCAACTATCGAAAGGGGGTTTGAAGGATTTTCTTGAGAACCCCCCTAGGCAAGAGGCCTTAATATAATTCCTGGAGGACTTACAAGAATTAAGTTCTAGTGTAGAATCATTTCCTACATCAGAAACACTCTTCTTCACCCATATCTTCTTCATTTTCTTCCCGATCCTATCTATAGTAACTTTTCCTTTTCCCTTTTCATTCTTCTGCATGTTTCTCCCTTGATTTACTAGACCTTTTCTGCTTCTACAAAATCTAGCAATGTGATAGGATTTGTTGCAATTGTAGCACACTACATTTCTTTGTCTAGACCAATTGTTCCATTGATTATCTCTTTATCTACACTAGTTAGCAATATGGTCAAATCTATTGCATGTATAACATCTAACATCTCTATAAAATTTGTTTGACATACTTTTGCATTCATTTGAATTATGACCATACTTATTGCAATTAAAGCACTGGCTTGAGAATGATGGACCACTTGGATTCATTCTACTTCTACATTGAGCTGCCATATTGTTAGGGTTAGAGATGGAAGATATCTAACAATTAAATGTAGATTTAAATAATAAAAAAAGAAACCAAAACATACAAGAATAAATCATAAAACAGAGAATTTAACGAGGTTCACCCAATCTGGGCTACAACCACCAAACCACACCATCCAATACTTTTATTATCCAGTGCAAAACCTATTACAATCTTGCGAATAATCGCGTTTTTCCTCATACTATAACCCCCATCCCAACCCCTTTTAACAAGCTTTTAGAAGCTTCCAGAATTAGGGTTTTACAAAGTCATTTTTCTTTCTTTTTTGGAGATTTTTCCTTTTTTGCTGATGACGCAAAAAAAAATGGCAAATTTTTTTTTCTCGGGGGCTGCGCCCTCGAACCCCTTCTTTTCGGGGGTTGCCGCCCCCGAACCCCGGCGAGGACGGGGGGCCAGGGTGTACAGTATACCATGGGCTATACAGTATAGCATGATCAGTCACCACATACCAACAATCTCCCACTTGGAGACTGATCAGGCTCCACACCATCACAACCTCCCACTTGGAGACTGATCCTAGACAACACTGCTGCACTTACAACTCCCACTGGAAATAAGGACCTTGGACCCTACTGCTTTGTTATACTTGAATTCAACCTTGAAGGCCAACCAAAGCTAAAGAGGAGCTCAACTTCTCCCTTGGCACCTCCTTCGTAAACATATCCGCTAGATTGACATTTGTATGAATCTTGGCTAGCTTGACCTATCCATCTTCCAACACCGACCGAATGAAATGATATCTCAATTGTATGTGTTTTGTTTTAGAATGCAAGGCAGAATTCTTTGCAAGATGTATAGCACTCTGACTATCTGTAAATAAGTAATTTCCATCCTGTTGTTTTCCCAACTCATCCATGAACAATTGCAGCCATATCATCTCCTTTGCTGCCTTTGTTGCAGCAACATACTCTGCCTTTGTGGTGGATAAAGCAACCACCTTTTGCAATCGAGAAATCCAACTCACTGCTGTCCCACCAACTATAAATACATAACCTGTGGTACTTCGCCTGGTATCAATATCCCCTGCCAAATCTAAGTCAACATAGCCTTTTAAATCAGTATTAGAGCCCCCAAAACATAAACACTTATTAGATGTACCTCTCAAATCCCTGAGAATCCATTTTACCGCATTCCAATGCTCAACTCTAGGATGACTCAAATATCTGCTAACAACTCCTATGACATGTGCAATATCCGGTCTCGTGCATACCATGGCATACATTAAACTGCCTACAGCTGAAGCATATGGCACCTTGGACTTTTTTTCTTCCTTCTCATGTGTCTTTGGACACATATCCTTAGTCAATTTAACATGACTAGGAAAAGGTGTGCTGACAGCTTTTGCATTCTCCATATGAAATCTCTGCAACACCTTTTCAACATAATTAGCCTGAGATAAAAACAATTTTCTATTTTTCCTATCTCTACAAATTTTCATACTAAGGATTTGTTTTGTTGCCCCCAAATCCTTCATAGCAAAATATTTTGCTAACTGTTGTTTTATCTCACTTATGTGATCCATGTTAGACCTACCTACAAGCATGTCATCAACATATAAACACAAAATAATGTAGTTGTCATTATCCAACTCTAAAATAAAACACA
>VDFB02000015.1:257423354-257439930 GCA_007258455.2 Sequoia sempervirens
TTGTTTTTAAAATTAAATAAAGTGTTATTTATAATATTTTTAATAATATTTAATCTTATTTGCAATTTTGATAATATTATATTTTAATATTATATTTTAATATTATATATTAATATTTAATATTTAACATTAAATATTTAAGAAATAATATTGTAGATGTAATATTCTTATGGGTATTCTTCAATTAAGTGTTTAGTAATAGGTAAATTTAAGTGGGAGTAGTTGGTTTATTATAGACATTTAATAATGAGGTTAATTGTTTTTATATAAGATATGTGTTTGAGGAACGATATGTAATTTTGGTTTTGACTCCTTAAGTGGTCAACATGTTTAATTCATTATTAGGTTTATTCATTTTGGGAATATAATCGAATTCAAGTAGAGATAAGATTAAGTTGATTTATTAAATGTTAAGTGGAAATCAAAACTGAAATCATTTAATTTGAATGTTTATTATTTTTTTTAAGATACTTACTTATAGAATATGATTGCGGAACTGAGAGTAAGGATGAACCTTTTTAATTAACCTCAATGTTTTATAAATCGAATATTTTATCTTAGTATGTGATCATGAAACGTAGAGAGAACGGTTGATTTAAATTTTAACCAGATAAGGTGCTTTACCATCATGTTTTGGTTGTGAATATGGTCATGAGATTTAGAATAAATGATTTGTTCTTTAAATATTTCAAGGTTGTGAAAAGAAATGGGATCAATTGTTTTGATAGATGCAAGTTATGAAATTTGTGTTTGAATGGATTTAATAAATCCGAACATTAGATTACCTTTGTGTCTGAAATGTGTTCAATGTTAATTGCTCGCCTTCGATGTTGTGGAAGGAAAGTGAATGTTTTGTGAATCTTCCTGATATGGGCTCATTTATTTGTATGGTTGGTTATTCGTGAGTTATTATGATTGTTGGCTTATGTCGTCTCGTGTTGATCATGTAAGTCTTCCAGCAGTGTTTCTTGAGATGATGTTGGGTCTCTTATGTTTTGCTTTGGCTTTAATGGATTATGTGCGAGTGAGCTCAAGTGGTTACCTGGTTCTTTGAACGGGTTGTATGACCTTGTGATTCATGGTTGAGTCGAGTGTCAGTTGTTTTGTGGGTTTCATTATGTAGTCAACCTTGTGTTAGCCTTGGGTAGTGCAAGTTTTGGTTTCAGTTTTGGACATCCGTAGAGATGTGTTACCTGTTGAGGTGTTTGAGTATTTGAGTTATGTGTTAGTGCATTGTCTACCCTTGGCATGTGGTTGAGTTTTGTGTTGTCGATAGGGGAGTGGCTTTCAACGAGCGCCAGACCTAAAGTGGTACCAGGATAACTCGTGTGAGAGTCAGTTAATTAAGTGAAAATTAAATTAACTTACTAGGGAGAGAGTAGCTTTGAACATTAATAAGATAATTTAGCCTCGCTCATTGGCTCAAGGGCTTGTACGAGACTTGAGATGAGTCGGGAAGGCCTGGAATGGCAAGATCGTTATCTTGTCTTCTCGAAAGATAATCGATTCCGCTCTGGTGGGCATATGGCGCCGGGTTCGTGAGAGGTTACTAGGATATCCCGAGAGGGGGGCCGGGACCTAGGAAGAACACCATTGGATAACCAATGCAGCCTTTGCAATGACACTCCTCCTATGATAGCAGTCGGTATGGTGTTGTACCGTTGGTTTATTTTGTACAGTGGTGGTACTCGATTTTGTACTCTGGAAGCATTGTAACCTTTGTGTTAAGTAATGTGGGTTTTGTTCTTGTTTCAGTTCAGTGTGTTATCTTGTGTCTAGTGGTGCATGGTCTTGTCTAGGAAATCCTGGTTACTATCTCCTAGCACGGAGGGAGTGGGACCTTTGGGTTCCACGTGGTCGGGTGGCGTGCTTTTCTTTTCCGTTGGTTCTTCTTCATGTTCGTGTGTTCGTGATTTCCAGCTGGAGAGCTCGTGGGAATCAGTTGCTTCTCATGCCTTATTCTTTTAGTTCTTATTGTATTTTTTACCCCTCATTTGTTTCGAGGTGGAATTTGTAATTGTAATTATGAGTATTGGATTTACCTCATTCGGGGAATGAGTGATGTAACCTTATTGTTTAAATGTTAATTGGAATCTTGAGGTATTTATTTATCCTTGTTGTAATTTTTCTTGAATGGAATGTATGTTGTTTCATTTACTTAAGTGCTTAGTGTTTCAGTTTATGTTAATGTTATGTGATGTTGGGTTTTTAAGTAATCTTTGTCTCGTGGCCTTAGAGGTTGTTGGCATTATGAATTCACCTTACATGTTATTTATACTTAAACAAAAAAAAAATTGGTACGTTTAAGTAGTGAATTGCAACTTCCTCTAGGGTTTGTGGCGGGGCATTACACACTATCAAACTTGTTTGCAAATAGAAAAAGAAACCTTAAACAAAACATAAACATTTAGTTTTTAATTTTTAAACCCTAATCAAGGACCCAAACGCGCTTCAAAAACTCTGTCCTTGTACAGGTGCATCAACAAAAAATTGAAATCATAGTTGTTTTTCTACGTCTATTTAGCCTGTAGGTACTTGCAGATCTCTATTTTGGAATCAGTAATTACATGTTTTTAGGCATTTGACATATAGTTCAAAAAAGTGAAATAAAGTGCATTGTTTGCGATTCAAAATTGCATCAAAATCATCATTTTTAGGTCTCTACATCTTAGAATTAGTCAATTATTGTATTTTAGATCTAAAATTTGTATTCATAACTTGTTCAAACATCTTCAACATTCTTGTGTACTTTCATTTTGCATCAAATTTGCACAAATTAAGCAAATTTAGGGAAATTACTTATTGTTACGATTTTTTTCAATTAGAAGAAGAATCCTTAAGTAGTGCAAAACCAAATCAAACTTTTGAATTTTTAGAACCCCTATTGAAGACTTAGATGCCCTAGGTGACTCTATCTTATTATCTAGGTATAGGTCAACTTTATGTGAAAGAATGCTCTTAGGTGCCTCTGTCTAGAGTTGTTGTATGATTATTCTTCATCTAGATGGATTAAAACGGTCTAAAACACATTGCAAAGTCTCATATCATCATGGCTTGGTGTTTTGATAAAGTTTGGATGTCCTTGAATTCCTTGGTTGATGTTTCAAGTTGTGTGTTTTTCAATGACCCCAATTCTAATAATGATATCCATGATACTTCATCTCCCATTACAAGTATTTTTGATTTCCTAGGTCAAGATGAAGAGAGCATGTATGAGTCATACAAATTATTATGTAACCTTGAGAATAATTCAATGTTGTATCCCTTAATGCAATGGCCTACTACCCCATACCAACAATATCCTACCATGCCATGCCACTTGAAACATTCACTTTGTTACATCCGAAAACTGAATCACAAGGCATACCAATACCAACATACATGGAAGAACCTATTTATAACAGCCATAAGGAAGACATACCACCTATTATGAGAATAAAGTTACAAACACACTCATTGACTTGGAATAAAGTTATGATAAGGGTTTTAGAATCTTGAGTAAACAAAGATGTGACATAAAGAATGAACATGAGATCCATTCCCTCTTGTAACAAACACCATCAAAGGATACCAAAGGATCTAGTTACCAAGATTCTCCACCTATACAACAACCAACTACTCAACCAACCAAGAAACACAAAGTCCATGGTTCTTTGAAGAAGTTACCTTTCTTTCATCCTATAACCAAGACTGAAAGAGCATTAGAAACACTTCTCAAACTAGGACAAATTACATTGCCACCAATCTGGGAACGAGAAGATATGAAACGAAAAAGTATGAACACGTCTTACTATGCATATCATAGAACACTTGGACATCTTGTTGATGAACATTGCACAATTAAAGAAGAAATTAAGATAATTTGATCCTTATGGGGATCAAGCTAAATGTATAATATGTTAACATTCATTTTCCTTGCTCCTTTTTATGTGGTAATTGTAGTATATTAACATACCCACTACCATCCATGAGGGTATAAACTAGGCTTTATGCAATCATATTTCATTTTACAAAGAGTAGCATATCATAACCCATTTGGATCACCTTTGTCCCTATAGTTGGGGGGCAAGGGGTTAGGTAGCTTCATCTTAAGTGAATTCCTTCTAGCAAGGGATCCCTCTTTAAATATTCTTAAAATGTTAGTGTAGAAAGTAGACTAATATTTTAAGGGGGGCATATAGTCCCCCACTCATTGTTTGGATAAGAATAGTCCCTTATTAGTGATGATAAAATACATCTCCTAAGAAGTGTGAACTTATAAATCAAAGTGTATCCTTCTTGATCTATGATTAGTGTCTCCTTTTTGGTGACATTAGGCTTGATATCCCTCAAGAGAGTGACTTTTCATGGGATATGTTGTTCCCCTTGGTGGTAATGCTAGGGCTAGTATTCCCTAAGGCATGAATTTATTTTTCCATGACTTTTCCTCTCTTGGTGGTGATGTCATCAGTGATATCCCCTAAGGTGTGACCTTTTGTATATTGAGGAAAGACCCTTTGTTATTGTGTCTTGTGGTGGTGTTGATACAACATCCTTTGAGTTTTTAATCTTATCATATTGCCATTTGTGTACCCCCTGAGTTGAGTTTTATTCATCCCTTGAGACATTAAACTTGAACACCCCCTTTTTAACATGGCCACCTAGGATAACACACCTTGCTTGCTAGCAGAGCCATGTGTTTTAGGAGTGATGTGGCATAACACAACTTTCTAGTCCTCATGTGGGATAACATTTATTCAATGGATGACATTTGGTATTTGAGACAATTAAGACTAAGGTCTCTTTACCTTACCGAATTGAATCTCTTTAGTACTAACCTTGTGTTTTGTTCTGTGTTTTTGTTATGTTTTTTTTCGTGTTTGTGTTGTGATTACATCATGTTTATTTTTATTTTATCATGATCCATATGTTATATTATGTTGTGTGTGTTTCACCGTGTATGCTTCTTATTTTTTGACATGTATGTTTGTGTATATTGTCTTGCTACATATCTTACATGCATGTTTGTTCCTTTGTGCCTATGTTGGTTTGTAGTGGGATCTTAGATACTGGGGGTTTTCCATCTCCCTAGATTATTTTTCATCCTATTTCTTCAACATTTGGACAGTCAAACCCCTCTTGACATATTTTTCTACTTTAGTGTGAGTTTGAGCATGAGTTCATACTCTCACTAAAGGAATAACTATAGTGTCATAAAATGTTACCCAAGAAAATTTCATACTATGTTTTTCTCCCACTAAATTAATGAGCCTTTAATTGGGTCCCTAATTTCCTAATTTATGCATTCCAATGGCCTATTTTTATTATTTTTTGAAGGATTTCAAGCATTGAATAAATGTAAGCAATTATTGTTTTGATCTCAACATTAAATTTCCTAGAAGATGGGGCCAGGACCCATACTCCCATGGGTGTATAGGTCCCCCTATCTTTCTAGGGGCTAATTTTTAATATATTGTTGGCAGTATTTTAACATTCAAAAATTTAAATTTCAAGTGTTGGCTTTTGGAATCTAATTTTTAGGAAATTAGACCAATTGCATATAAATACCTAGTTTTTTCATTTGAAATATAACAAGAACTAAAAAACATCCATATAGAAAATATTATTGTCAAGAGTAAGTCAAGAACAACATTACAACAATTCAAGATCCAACATCATGTAAAATCTTTTGTGAGTTTATGTGTGCCCATGTTGTCACAATTTTGTAAAGGCTAACACTTTTAGTAGGTCTCCAAAGCATTTAAGAATTCAAGCAATCAAGAAATCAAGATCAAGACCTTAAGGTGATGTGTATGATTTTAGTACTTCAAGGAAGTCACTGAAGGGTGGTAAGTTACAACAAATTGCATGATTTCTTCATTCCTTCCTTTTTAATTATCCATTTATCATTGACATTGCCATTGCTGAAGTGGAATCACTTACATGGGGTTTGAATATGGCAAGCTCCTAAATGGCCCAAAATTTCCCCTCTCTTTAAATGTGTAGGTTATAGGTTTGAAGAGGATTGAAGATAAATTATTCATTGATCCCTAAAATTTGTCAAGACACAAAAACTCACCTATAGAATTATTTGACGACATTCCAACAACTCTGCAGTTGGGAAATAGAAGGTCAGATCCAACATCAAAGGACTACAAAATTAGATTTAGGACCCCCTACTATAGATTCATACGCCTCTAGGCATCTGATTCCTACTTTTCATGATAGGTGAACAATCTCCAACACTTCTCAAATTTGACTACAAATTTCTATTCTAGTCTATGCATCATTGGGATATTACATTTGTCATATTAGGTCATATAAATTAATTAGGTTAATCATTCCTAATCATTTCTAGTGCATTTTTAAGGCCCCGAGAATGCAAATCTAGGTCTGATTGACTCACCTTCATGGTTGAAAGTCAATTTATTCACCTTGTTGATTTGCATTCTAATGTATTTGTGAAAAAGGAAGATAAAGTAATCCTAGTTTTAAGCATTAAAATTAGGGCTCCCCTTTTCACATTATTACAAGAAGACACAAAAATAAAAAATGATACTCCTTATTTAGTTTCATGTTTATGTAGAACCTAGAAAAGATGATCCTTTGAATTGACCTAGTCACCCCATTAATGGATAAAAGTCGGCCAAATGATTTTTCTATCTCTTTCATGACTTTCTTCTATCATTCAAGTGTGAGGCTAGGCAGGAAGACCGAAATTGGATCCATATTAATGATTAATTTAGTAGGATCACACCCTAGCTTTGACTTTCTTATGGCTAAACCTAATTTTCCTGAAAACTAAAGCTTGAAAATAATTGTGTGAAGATAATATTCCTTGAATTTGGAAGAAAAGAGAAAAAATATTTAGTCATAATATATATCCAAATGGTTCTAAGGATTCCATCTTCTCCTAGCCAAATTTTGACATCATTGTTATGGTGACAAGAAAAAAAATCCCAATTAGAGAATTTTAAAACCTAAAAGATGATCTTTCCACAACTATATTTAGAACATGTAATAGGATATCATCCTTCTCTCTGATCAATTCAATAGGAGAAATAAAATACAAAGGGATGTTCTTACCTTTAAGAACCTAATCCCAAGAAGAAGGGAAGAAACCTATCATCACCAACATCAAATTGAAGATATGCATTTTTCTTGGTAGAACCACTTTTAGATGAAGGAGAAGAACTATGGATCCCATCCATTTTCACTATCCTCTTGCACTAATTTGAATCCCTCTAACCATCATTATCAAACAAAGAGATTAGAATAACAACTCTATAATTTTCCTACGTAAACATAAACTATTATAAATTTAATAAAAACTAAAAATATAACTAGTTGTGTGTATTTAAATAGGAAAACTATTACAAAATGTGTGTATACAATATAAGTGAATTAAGGTGGATGATAATACAAGAGAAAGGAAAGGAGAAAATAATATACCAATAAAATAAACTAATGAAATGTTCATATACTTTTTTGAGAAAATAAGCTCATAAAAAATGTATCAAACTCAAGGTAGCCTTAATATTGGAAATGATAATATTTATGATAGAATTAACCACTAAAATTTTATAATAATCACAATATTACATGTTTTTAAAATTTGAAATTTTATAATTTATAGTTATTTCATAAAAGACTTCCTACAATCGAAATCTACATTCAATTTTAAATTGAGTTAAATTTGTATCTACAATGACATTTTTTATAATTAATTAAAAATAACAAAATATAATTTATTAGAATTTGGTAAATATATTTTTTAATATAATTATTTATGATGTGAACATATCCTCTAGATTTTAATTTCAAAGGTCAATATAACTTCCTAAAATATTATTCAAGTGAACAATACACTATGTATATCTATGAACCTACACTTGCATGTATATTGTACATATACTTCTTTTAATTCTAAAAAAATTACACCTTATTAAATCAACAAAAGAAAACAACTTTATTTATTTATTTATATATATATATATTCCATCATTTACAAAAAATACTTGAACTCCATAAATTCTTTAACAAAGTGATTCAACTTCCAATTCTTAAAATTATCTCAAACTGTTAAAATTTGAATACTCAACTTTTGGGTCATTCATAAATCTTCAATAATAGTGAAGGATTTGGATGCATTATTTGATCCATTAGAGAGTAGAAAAGAACCCCAAATACCAAGAACCTATGTATTTGTTATCATGCACCCACTTCCTGCACATCTAAGGTTACCTTTAGAAGCTCCATGAAAACTAAGTTTAAACTAAAACTCCCCCAATAGGATAACTCCACTCCCTTTATTGATTATTATTAATCATTTTTCATTGTTAATTTCCCAATTAATGGGGAATTAAATCCCCAAATTTTGTGTCTATTCTTTGTATTTCAATTTCATTAGATTTACAAAAAAATTCAAACATATCAAGTATATGCACTATGTTGAATAAGATAATAAAAAATAGAGTATGAAAGAAAAGAAATATATGCATCTAGCATAATACATTTTATGTGTATGGTAAAATCACACATTGTAGACAAAAATGCAATAAATACAATCAAATTAAATAGTATGAGTGTTCTAAATGTTCTAAATACTAATATGAACACAACAACGCTGATATCAAGATAATTGCACATAAGCAATATTCAATGTGTTGGTGGATGATTTGATTATATGGTGAGGGTAAAAGTGTTGATGATGATCTTGTTTGAAAACATTCTTCCTCTTACCACCTAATTGTTACATATAAATTATCTTGAATTTCCATAAACCTTGGAAAACAAGGGGGGGATGGAAAGGTCCAGAGATAATAATTTATGATGTTTTCAAATTTTCATTTGTAGATAGTTTGTAAGAAAATATCTATTTGATCTCATGCTATATAGAAATTGTAGATGAAGGGAGAAATCATAATTGATTATACATTAGTCTATCTATGAATAAGGGAAAACATGATACATAAAAGAGAAATGCAGTTGCAAACTACATAACTATTACTCTAGATAACTGAATGTTAATAACTAATCAATGCAATATGCTAACTTTCCCCCTTATTACATTATTCTTACAAATGTACCCCTAACAACTTGAAATTCACTGTGTTAAGGCACCCCCCATTAAGGCTCACATAACAAAACTTGTTGATTACAAAAAAGGTATAAATTCTTGAGAAGATCTTCCTTTGAGGAAACAAATAATGAATAAAGTGGAACTCTATGAAGTTGCTCCGTGACCCTCAAAAGGGTATAGCTTCGAGCTAAATTCTCGAGTTCTTAGTCTACCATTTTCCTGAACTCCTAAATCTTTGATTCTCGAATTGTTCGACAACAATTCATATTGAGCTGAGCCGCAAACATAGTGCTCCATCAAGTTGTCTGTTGACTGTCGTAAGGGTATAATTCTTTATCACAGTCTCATAAACTTGCTAGACAACAATCCATATTAAGTTCAACACCAAATCCATTGCCTGTCTACAAAAATCAAACTTCACAATATATGTATTTTTGAAATCCATCAGCATCAATAAGGAAGTAAGAAAGAAAACAAAAATGTTTCTCATACAAAGCACCATCTCAAAGTGAGAAGCTAACTTAAGATGGTAGAAATTTCTTCATCCTTCGATGCCTTCAGCCTCCAAATATAAAGACTCAAAGTATGAATAGCCACATGTAGTATGAGATCTTCAATACAAATGGTACCATATTGTCCCAAAAACCTCTTTAATGGAAAAATTGTGACTCAAAAGAATCCATTGCTTATCTAGCATTTTGTATCCTCTGTTGTAATTTAGCTCCCTTAATACTTTTTAAATTCGGATATCCAAAGGTCACATATGGCTTGATGCAACATGTTCATTGTTGCTTTAGCTAGTCACGCCATTGAAGATCATTGGGTCAGGAATTTTGTCTTCTAACAACCTCATGGCTACACACAAGGTTCCTCCAGTGGCGATCAGATCATCAACAACAAGGGCGGGTTTGCCAGGCTATATGCATCTGCAGTCGATCACTCCCATACTCTAAGACATATTCCTCAGCCAAGACCTCACCTGGTAACTTTGTTGATTTCCTCATTGGAACAAATTTGGCACCTATTGCTAATACAATGGGAGGGCCAAAAATAAAACCTCTTGCTTCTATTCCTGCAACGACGGAAATATCCTTGTCCTTATATCTCTCAATAAGTATGTCAATAGCGTCATTAAGAAGCAACGCCGTTATGTCTTGAAACATAATTCTGGGCTTGGGAAAATCTGGCACAATGCGAAAAGTGCAAGAGTTGCTGCGAAGCCGAATCTCGCCCTCCTTTCATGTGACCATTATTAGTGTAAATCAAAATGGATTTTGAGACTTATTTATGTTGCAGGGGCGACGATTAATCATAAGAAGAAAATAATTACGGAATTGGAAGTGGAAGCGAAGTGTTCGGAAGGTGATATGAGTCGTGGCTTCATCCCATTATGTTTTCCACCGCTATCACTCATAATGAAGGTGCACAAGAAAAGGATTTGAGAGGATGGTAGACACTTACAATGCTTCGAAAGCACTTGATCAACTCTTCTTCGAACAACCCTATGCCATCTCTCACTGCAGCTCCTATCTGCAGGTATCTTAATGCCTAATGCCTTCAACGTCTTTAGGTGCAACTCCTACACACACCAGCAGTATGATATGAATGGTTGGTGGTGAATTTTTCAGTGATTCAATGGCGATGAATTGTTGGAGGCGAATTTGTTGGCGGTGAATTTTCCTGACTGATACCGGGTTCAGGCAAATTCACCTCCAACAATTCATTACCACAACAAATTCATCTGTGAAAAATTCACCACCAGCAAGATGATATGAATTGCTGGTGGCGATGAATTTTAGAAATGAATTATTGACTGTGAATTTTCCTAGAACCTATGATACCATATGAAAGAAGAAATTATAATTGATTATACATTAATCTATCTATGAACAAGAGCAAACATTATACATAAAGAAGAAATGCAGTTACAAACTGCATAACTATTAGTTTTACATAAATGAATGTTAATAACTAATCAATATAATAGAAGCACGAGGAAAGAGTAGCAAGAAAAAGATAAAACTAGTGTATCCATCTTTAAAATCATGCATACAAGTAAGAGTGAAATAAAAAAAAAATGAGGTAGAGAACCTCAATATTACAAAGTACCTGATGCCTTGTTAGCCACTACTTTTCCTTAAAAAAATTGGTGTTTCATACACTCTCTATTAATACGTGTATAATAACTTCCACTAACTCCACTTAGTTGGCAACTCTCAATTGACAGTTGTTACTTTGGTAGGTGACCATGCTCACCACCATGAGAGCTCTCTCATACTATCACCTGAAATGAGGTATCAGATTCTGGATTACCGGCTTCAACAATATGATAATATCGGGTGATAATATGAGAGAGCTCTGCAGGTCGTGTGGGAAAGCGGTGCCCAGAAAGATGGCTCAACTATTTACGTTCTAACATTCCCTTTCTTTGCTTTTATTATCTTTGACCTGTCGACCAATTCAAAATAATAATGATTCGGTCGTTTCTAAATCTTTGACTGACTTTTGATCTCCACTATTTCTGAATTGCCTCGTTTTCTTAAGTGAAACATTCTATTTATACGTATGACATGCATGAATTTGATTCAGGATTGTATTGTGGTTTTGCACAGAGAGACGTATGGACAGAGGAGGAAAGAATAATCGTGAGGGCACATGTAGACTTGGGAATAAATGGGCTAAGATAGCAAAAAGAGTGCCAGGAAGAAGAGAGAATAAAATAAAGCAGCACTGGAACACCATCAAGTGTAGACAGTCTGGCCGCCACCGCTGGACAGGAGCTGTCGATGCAGCACAGGAGAGAAGCTCTATTTTGGAGGACTACATTAGAAGACTGAGTGACCCAAAGGATACATAATGCGCCCACGATACATTATTCCGTCTCTTTTCTCCACTCTTCTCTCTCTAATGACAAGAGTAGCAGCGCTGCAAACATCCCTCCTACCTTTAACTTATCTATCTATTAGACGGTGCTCCAAGTGGACATGATGAAAACATGATGTTAGATGAATCCATATATGTACACAAAATGAACTCTTCAGGTTATGAAAGAGGTCTCTTTGAGATGGTATTTGGGGTTCAGGTAAATTCACTGTCAATAATTCATTATGAATAAATTCATTTTTAACAATTTATGGTCAACAATTCATGATGGTGAATTTTCTACGAGATGAAATTGTCATGACAATGAATTGTTGGCGGCTGAATTTTCCTAAAACCAATATTTAGATCTCACACTATATGTCCTTTTTTTTTTAATGAATGCATCTTTTTTATTTTATTTAATAAAGAATATTAAAATAAATAAATTTTATGAAATTTTAAATATAAATAAAAAAGATAAAAAAAGTTTGAAAGTCTATATATAAAATTTATGGAAAACATAAATATTTTTTTACAACTTACATATATATCTTATAAACTTATTGTTATTTCAAAAAATAAAGAGAAAATGAAATCATCAAATTACATTTTTAATATATAAAGACCTTACTCATTGTGTTTGTCAATGGTTTGTAGAATTTGAGAATTATGATCACCAAATATAACACAACTACAAGAATGTAAATCATTCACATAATTATCATTGATAATTGATATAGGCCATTTTTATGAGTAAATTTATTGGGTGGATGCAATACATAAAATTGTAGACATGAAAGAAGAGATAAGATCACCAAAATATGTCTTAAACATTTTCTCATCATATTAGCATATTACTTGCAACATAAGAGTAAAAGAATGGATATGTAGCATTTTATATATCTTCTATAAAGAAGGTAGTGATTTGCATGGAAAGTGTCCTAGTCCCTAGATAATCTATCCTTGTAATATGAAAGGAAGTCGAGTGAGTGGAAACAACTTCCTACACTAATCCAAGTAGGGGAGAATTACAAAAATTTCTACAAACACCTTACACAGTTACAACAATAAAAACACATAGAGAGGAAGAAGGTAGAACGACAAGAACACATAAAACAATGACACCGGATATATGTGGGGAAAACCCTTTTAAGTAAAAATTCTCACCCTCCAAAAGCACAATACTATTGTATTATCTGAAATAAGGATTACAATGTAGCCCCAAATACAAAGCTTCTTCAACAAGTGTTTAGAAACAAACACCTATTCTGGAGTGAATCTGACAACACTTTATTACTTGCAAACAAACTATGCATTCTACAATGCAAGTCATACAAGATAGAAGAAGCATCTAGAAGAGGATGGGCATACAAATCCACACGGAACAATATCCCACGCCATAGACATGCCTTTGGACACTTGTATAATATTCCCTTACACCTCTTACAACTGTCATAACATGCAATATTCTCTCATCAAGCTTGGGTGTCTAAAATATGCTAATAATGGCTTATGGTAGATGCCTTACAACTATCATAAAATCTATCATAAATTTTCCATATAATCTGCAATAAAATCTATCATAATTGACCAAAATATTTGATTCTCTTATAGCTTATGATAACCCAACTTGGGCACCAACTTTGTCCATGCACAATGATGCTTTTTAACACATCATAGAATTTGTCATAAGTCAAAGATCCCAAAGTGGGATGCCTATCTCCACTTGGGATGATGATGTCTCATCCAATCACCTCCAACGAGGATGCCACCCATTCGATGGGTCGTAATTTATGACATGAAAATATAAGAAATTCAATAATACAAATAAATACAATAATTCAATAAATTAAAGGTGTTAGGACTTTAAGGTTGAGACACCTAAATCCCAACATTCTCTCACTTGTCAAAGACCTCCCAAGAGTCATACAAAATCATTTGCTCAAGGCCCCAAAGCCCATGGAAGCAAAACACCATCTAAACTTCTTTGTGCTCACTGGTTTCATCAGTGCATCTACAACATTCACCAAAGTATCAAACTTTTCCAAGTTCACCTTTCCATTTTCTACCATATCATGAACAAAATGATACTAAACATCAATGTGCTTTATTCTGACATGGAAGGTAGGATTCTTTGCTATGAAAATGGCACTCTAATTGTCACAACAAACAATAATCTATCATGCATCTAAATCAATAATAGAACATAATCTCTTAAGCCAAATGACTTCCTTGCAAACATGAGTGTCTATCATGTACTCTAATTTTGTCATGGATAAAGTGACTACAACCTGTTGCTTACTCATCCAACTGATAACACCACCAAACATCATAAGAAGGTAACCATTGGTGGATCTTTTGTTGTCAATGCCACCTGCCCAATCTGAATCCACATATCCATGAATACTCATAGAATTCTTAGGTCCAATAGGATGACCATGAAAACACAAAGCATACTCGGAAGTACCTCATAAATATTTGAACACTCTCTTAATTACATCTCGATGTATCTGTTTAGGATTAGATATAGAATGAATAAAGACTCCCATTTCTTGGGGAATGTTTGGTCTCGTACACACCATATCATGCATCAAACTGCAAACAACACTTGCATACAGTACTTTGGTCATGTCCTCAATCTCAATAGGATATTTTGGAAAATCATTCACAGGAAGCTTCATCCCCTACATCACAAGAACAACTAATTGTCTATAATCCGCCATTTTGAATCTCTCCAACACTGAGTTCACATACAAGTGCTTTGGCTTAACCAAAGATTTATGTTAGCTCTATCTCTCATGATTTGAACCATTCCCAAAGTGTACCTAGCTGCACCTAGGTCTTTCATCTCAAATTGTGCTAACAAGTGAAACTTCAAATCTGAAATCATACTTTTACCATTCCTAATAAACAACATACTATCTACATATAAAATAATAATGAGAATGCAATCATTATTTGATTTATAATACAAAAAATGGTTAGATTTAGATCTCTAAAATCCCAATGACAACACATAGGTAGCAAACTTCTGGTACCACATTCTAGGATATTGTTTCAAACCATAAAGAGATTTCTTCATTTTTCAAACCAATTTTTCTTTACCTTTTTCAATTAAATGCTCTGACACGCAAATCTCTTCCTCTAAGTCACCATGAAGGAATGTTTTTTTTGCATCTATATGTTCCACTTCTAAATCATATGTTGCTACAAGTGATAACAAGAACCAAATAGATGTCAACTTCACAACAGGAGATAATATCTCACCATAATCAATTCCCTCCACCTGTGAAAACCCTTTAGCGACCAAAAATGTATTATGATTCTCAACACTTCCATTAGGACCACACTTTTTCTTGAACACATAATTACAACCAACAGGTTTTGAGGTTTGCATCCAATAGGAAAAAGTACCATATCTCAAGTCCTCTTTTTCTTTAATTCAGCCATCTTCTGTCATCCATGGATTTTATCTGGAATCTACTTTGAACTCATACCTATGGCCTCTCTAATAGTCCTAGGCTCATTAGAGTTAGCAATCAAAGCAAAGATGTAACTAGAATCCAATAATGAATAACCAAACCTTTCCAATTTCTTCCTAACTCGTGTAGACCTCCTCAAAGGCTGAGGTTGAGGTTCTTTTTCTTCTTTAGAAATTTCATCATTAGGTCCAATAGGAGTGTGTAGTTCATCTTTCTTTGGAGTAGGTGGATCTGAACTGCCTCCTTCTATTTTTTCTATTTCTCTAGTTCCAGTTCAATAGTGGAAGGTTTCATCTCTCTGAAAACTACACTTCTGTTGTAGAGAACCTTCTAAGCCTCTGGATCCCAAAGCTTTTACCCCTTCAAATCAATACCATAACCAATAAAGATACACTTAATTGACTTGTTCTCCAATTTTGACTTGTTCTCAATTAGAACATGAGTGTAAGCTTCACAAAAAATACTTTTAGATGTCTCATCAAATGATTTTTACCACACCATGACTCCATGGGTGTCTTTCCAACAAGTACCAATGTAGGAGATCTATTGATCAAATAACATGCAATGGCTACCACTTCAGCCCAATTTTTTTGCTCAAGGCTAGCATACTCAATATACTCCTAGCCCTCTCCATCAACGTCCTATTCATCCTCTCTACAATTCCATTTTGTTGTGAGGTGTATGGAGTTGTCTTATGTCTCTCAATCTTGTTCTCTTTATAGAACTTGTCAAACTTTTTAGAACAAAACTCACCACCATTGTTAGTTCTCAAACTCTTAATCTTTCTACTAGTTTGATTTTATACCAAGGCCTTAAACTCCTTAAACTAACTAAAGACTTCAACTTTACTTCTAAGAAAATAAATGAATTTCCTTCTACTGTAATCATCTATGAAAGAAACAAAATATACATATTTTGATAATGAAGGAACATTCATAGGACCAATTTAACATCTGAATGAGCATAGTCCAAAACCCCAAAAATCTTATGAGAAATAGAGTAAAAGGAAATGAAGTGACATTGTTTTCCATAAACACAATGTTCACTAAAGTCAAAATCAATATTACAATCATCAAGGCCTTCAACAAGGCTCTTATTCTTTAGGGTTCTAAGACCCTTCTCACGAATGTGACCAAGTTTTTGGTGCCATAACATTTTCTTCTCTGTAAGA
>VDFB02000015.1:257439950-257457293 GCA_007258455.2 Sequoia sempervirens
GCATGAGACTTCTTATCTACATGATCTAACAATGAGTATGAAGAATCCAAAGGTCTCTTCTTTGGTATGTTAGAAGAACTATTGCATTGAACTGTGCATGCATCCAGCTTGTACAAAGTTCCAACTCGAAAACCCTTAGCCAAAACCATAGCTCCTCTCGTCATATTGCATCCTCCACCAGAGAAAACAACTTGCACTCTTGAATCATTTAGTTTACTTATAGAAAGTAGGTTTTGTGCCAAACCTAAGATATGCAAGACAACATCAATCCCCTTAACTCTTCCATTATGAAATCTAATTTTGACTATTCCATGGCCAACGATCTTCAAGTGAGATTCATTACCCAAGTACACCTTCTCACCATCGTACTCTCCATACTTTAAAAACCAATCTCTATGAGAGGTCATGTGAAAGCATGCACTTGAATCTATCAACCACACATCTTTCGATGCATGGGTTCTTAAGGTTGTAACAAATGCTTCTACTTCATCTTGAGATGATTTGTTAGATTTAAAATTGGAGAAAGACTTGCTTTTCTTCTTCTCCTCCTTCTTGTAGTCTTTCCAAAAATGACCGATTTCACCATAATTCCAACATTTTTCCTTGGACATCTTATCAAGATACTTAGATCTCCCCGAAGACTTCGACTTTGATTTCTTCTCCTTCTTTTTTCCTTTCTCCTTTGGTCTGCCATGAATAACAAGGGCCTCATTGGGCATCTCGAAAGAATTTCTCCACATCTTTTCAAATAACAACTAAGCAACCACCTCATCCATTTTGAAAGTGGTTGTTGTGCTTCCAATAGCCATCACCAGGTGATCCCATGAGTCTGGAAAATAATAGAATAGGAGCATGCAATAGTCTTTTTTTTCAATCTTCTCTCCAATAGAACCCAATTGAGCAATCAACATGTTAAAGGCATTTAGGTGAACTACCATAGATCCTCCATCTTCCATCTTTTGAGAATACATTTTCTTTCTCAAGAGAAACCTGTTTACCAAGGATTTAGCTTGATAAGTGTCTCCAAGTTTCTTCTAAAGGTCTTTTTTAATCTTCTCTTCATGGACATTTAGGAGAATGGAATCAACTAAACAGAGTCTTATTAAACCCTTATCTTTCTAATCCAATGGATCCAAATCTACTTGGGTTGCTGTAGTTGGTTTAGTTCTAGAAATAGCAACCCTATGTCTACAAGCATATCCTCCATTTTCATCTTCCAAAGTTCAAAGTTACCACCATGAAACTTCACCATCTCAATCATCCCAGATGTCCTACCATCTTTTTCCTGCAACAAGATCATCATCAATACACTTGTGTAAAACTCCCACTGAAACAAAGATCGGCTCAAAAATACCTTCTAACCCAACAAAGGAATAAAGGGTGGTTAGGCTATGATACCAATTGAAAGGAAGTTGGGTGAGTGAAAAGAACTTCCTACACTAATCTAAGTAGGGGAGAGTTACAAAATTTTCTACAAACACCTTCTATAGTTATAGAAATAGAAACACATAGAGAGAAAGAAGGTAGAACAACAAGAACACATAAAGCAATGACACTAGATATACATGAGGAAAACTCTTTTGGGTAAAAAACCCCACCCTCCAAAAGCACAATAATACTATATTATCTAAAATAAGGATTACAGTCCAACCCCAAGTACAAAGCTTCTTCAACAAGTGTTTCTAAACATAAACTCGGTCTGGAGGGAATCCAACAACACTTCGTTACCTACAAACAAACTATGCATTATGCAATGCAAGGCATACAATATATAGAGAGAGAGAGATACAAGCTAGAAGAAGCATCTAGTAGAGGATGGGTGTCCAAATCCACATGGCACAATAGCCCACACCATATAGATGCATTTAGACTCTTGTACAATATTCCCTTACACCTCTTACAACCATCATAACATGCAATATTCTCTCCTCAAGCTTGGACACCCAAAATATGCTAATAATTTCCTATGAAAGATGACTTACAACTATCATAATATCCACCATAAATATTCCATAAAATCTTCCATAAGATCTATCATAGATTCCATCATAAAATTTGTGATAATTGACCAAAATATCAGATTCTCTTACAACCTGTCATAACCCAACTTGGGTGCCAAATTTCTCCATGCAAAAAGGTGCCTTATTATACGTCATATAATCTGTTATAAGTCAAAGATTTCAATGTGAGATGCCTATCGCCACTTGGGATGATGATGTGGCATCCAATCACCTCCAACGGGGATGCCACCCAGTTGGTGGATTCCAATTTATGACATGACAATATATGCAATTAAATAATACTAATAAATACAATAATACATTAAATTAAATATGTTAGGACTCTAAGGTTGAGACACCTTAATCCTAAAAATATATTCTAGTATAATTTTAGTATAGTGTGTAGTGTCGACTTTCTTGGAGATTGTCCTAAGCCCCTAGATCATTTGTCCTTCCACTAGAGAACTATCAACATAATATATCATCTCATTAGTATTTTTATTTTAGTAATATTACCATCCCTTATTAAATGGTGGTTAGTCAACTAGGACTCTCCTTAAATATTAACCAATTATAATGCCAACAACTATTCAACACTGACAATGAAGCATCCCTTGACATGGTTATCAATATTAGCATAAATTTTCCTAGAAAATCACTTCTTTTTTTGCATTTACAACCTTTTCTATTTTTCATTATTATTTATATTTATTTTATTAATTCAAATACTATACTTTTTTTGGTACATCATATTCACTTGTGCCATTTCCATGTATTAATTTTCTTCACTTCTCTATTTTTTGTACAAGTGAAAAGAAAGAAATAAAGAAAACAATTATAGGGAAATGGCACAAGTGAATACACTATGCTAATAAAAGTGTAGCATTTTAATGGAGGGTTTGAATTAAGAGAAAACAAATAAAAATAAAAAAGCTAAGAATGTAATAAATGTATAGTTTATGAGGATAATGGTGCAAATATGAAAGTTAACTATATTGAATGAAAGTTGAGGGACTCATTGGTTTAGGTTGATAATTAAGAAAAGAATAATTGAAAGGTTGAAGGTATTGAACAAGCTAAAAGAAGCTACGTAATTCCCTTGTCTAGCAATTGAAGCTTCTACTTGTAGAAAAATAAACAACCACAATCACTATTGCATTTTAAAATATTTTTTGCTTCTTTTAAACATCCACCCTATAAAACCAAATGCAATATCACATTCAATTGTAATAATTATTTTTAAATTCAATTAACAACACTAGGTCTTTTAACATTAGTTGTTTCCTTGGGAGAATGGAGAGGAGAGGGAACAAGAAGAGGAGCAAGGGGGAAATTTGAATTCTAGAGATGATGCAGGTGGAGAAGGAGACGATTCTGAGGATGCAGATGGTTTACTAGTGGGAGGTGACTTGTGGCTAGATAGGTCGCTAATGTTGCATTGTTGGGTAGTGAGAACTTCGTGCTGGTTGTTGTTGTCTTTCAGTCAGGTTGAGGTGTTGCAGATTAGGTTGTTGTTGTCTAGTTGGGATGCAACAGTTTTGCTTCTTCATCAAGATAGGGTGAAGGCTGCCATTGCTCCTCTGGTTTTTGGTTACTTTTTGAACTACCTTTTTGAAGGCTTATCTTATGGAGCCATTCATCCTTGGCTTGTGGTGTTTCTTGTGGTTGGCTTGGGTTGTTTGGCCAATGATTCTCAGTAGATTTGGTTTTGGCTTTTATTCTCCTCTAGGCTTTGAGGTTTACTTTTTTGTTGGAGGCTCTTTTCTTCTCTGTGGAAGCTGGTTTTTGGTTTGGATATTATCTTTTGCTATCTTTTTGGGTTAATGCTTTCTATATTTTGAGGGCATAGACTCCCTGCTACTAGGGAGTTTGGTTTTGGATGGCAGAAGGGACTGTTGGGTCTTGGTGGTTGGAGATCTTCTTTTGGTATGAGAAAGTTAATATGTTTGTGTGGAGGATGGCTTTGGGAGGCTTTGCTACCTCTATTTCTATTTCTCTTTGCTAGTCTGGGTGGTTCTTTATTTCTTTCTTCTTGACCTAGAAGTATAGATTTAGTGATGGTTGGTTCTCCTTTTGGTTTGAGAATCTTTTGTTTATGAAGGGGTTTCTAATCCCTAGGGAGGATGTTTTTTTTTCCTCTTTGAAACTGGTTATGGGAGAATTTGTTTCCTATGATTTGGTGTCTTTTCTAATGGATGGGTTGATTCTATTGTTTTCCATAAAGGCCTAGGTGTGATGGATTTTCTCTCTGTTGGCTTAGTTGCTATCTTATCTTATGGATCTTGAGTTCATGCTGCCAAAGGATGTTGTGTTTACTCTTTCCACTAATGGGCCTTCTTCTTGTTGGATTCTTCAGCTGGGATCTTCTATTGAGGTGGATACTACTCCTTTTGAGGGGGGGCCCTTTCCTATTGATGTGGAATTGGGAGTTGTTAATTTGGTGGGAAGATTTCCTCTCTCTTATAGGTTTCTATTGAGGTGAAACTTGTGTGGGCTAGGGAGTTGTGTCTTTTGTGGAAAGGGTTCTCCTATCATCCTCTCCTATAGAGGGGAGCCCACTCCTTTAGAGGTGGAGTATGGGATGGCTATTTGGGCAAGTTGTTCTAAGCATATGGTTTGCTATAGCCTAGCTAATGTAAGTGGTTATTTTTATCAATTAGTGGAGTTTTGGGTCTCAATTAATTCTTGGTTGTTTAGGTTTTAGGTTTTTACAAAACTTGTATGTTGTTTGTAGCATGAGTTGTCTTGCTTATCTTTGATGGTTGTTGCTATTTTTTGTTGTTGATTTGTTTATTTTTCTTTGTTAGTAACTTTCTTGCTTTGGCTAGGGTTTTTGATCCCTTCAAAACCATATGTAATGAGTTTTGGGGCCTCATCAAAACTTTTTTTACCCTTAATAAAAAATAAGACTAGGTCTTTTGTTTGTGTTAATTTGAGTTTATTGGATGCATTTATTTAGTTAGCTTAGGTTTATACTTTTGGTGAACCCAATCTTGAGCTAGTGTAATATAGCCTTGATTTGTGCTCCTCTAGCCGTATAATTATTAGCCACTTGCTTTTGATGTTTGAACTCGGCAACCTTGACTTACAGAGAAGGGGAGAAGGGTTTAGCTGCCAAAGCCTTAGTGGAGGTATGAAGGTTAGACATTGTCACCTCATAAGATCATCTACAAAAAATAGCTAGCTAGCACCCATAAATGCAAAGAAACCTCACGGTACAGGTGATGGCATCATTCCGCCACTTGATCTAGCCAGTTGAGTGGGGTGATCTACATTCAAGATTCTATATATTTTTGATGTGGGCTAGCATGGGTCGGTGATTCAACAAAGAAGTATTCAAAAAAAAAGGTCCTACTGGCGTGGGGCTACCTGATTTGCCATTCAATACAAAAAAGAATGGGAAAGTGGTCTGACAATGTCACATCCACTAATAGCTTAATTAGAAGTGGGGAAGAGATGGAAAAGGAAAAAAATATTGATCTGAGATCATGGCATGATGAATGCACTTAAATATCCTGTCAGGCCCATCTCAATAATTGCACCAAGTATGCCATAGAGAATAAGAGTGGTGATGGCCAATATTGGGGTCGAAAAGACCCAATTTATTACACATGTAAAACCAGGCCTCTCTTTCACCAGCTGCCTATCCAAATGATAGAGTACCATCCTTGTCATATGCCATCTCAACAATACTATAATCCCCACAAAGTAGCCAGGTAGCAACTAGAAATGAGTCAGCAATCCATCTCTAGAGAAGAGATCTTTCAATGACATCATTTGAGGCATAAACATTAATAATCCCAAAGGAATGATTATCAATATTCAAAAGAATCCAGATGAGCTGGTGTGTGGGGTCAAACCCATGATCAACCACATAAGCATGCCACTATGGGGAAAAAAAGGGTGACCGCACCTCCATGTCCAGACACATGATCATAGCAAAACATTTTATTGGCTAGCCAAATAGTTTGGCAAGCAGAGGAGAGCAAAAAACTAGCAACTTTAACTTCTTGAAGACACAACACATTAATACCAACATATTTCTAAAGAGTATCCCTAAAAAAATACTTCCTAGAGAGGTTTGTTAGACCTCAAACATTCTAGGAAAGAAAATTCATGTTAGAAACTCAACCATTTTGTTGGATTTTGGCTCTTCTAGAGAGGAATAGTGATTATGCAAAAATTATGGTGGGACTGTCCCAATTTGAATGGGAGGAGATGAATGTCTCTATTTTTCTTGAAAATATTCTCCTTCTCCAAGAGGTTGAGAAGGACTGTGAGATCTCGTATGGATTCCCGACATGGGAGGAGATGCATCCGACTGAGTTATCATCACTGAGGTAGGCTTGGGCATGGCTAAGGGCCTTGGCTGAGCTAGAATATTATTAGAAACCACTTACATTTCCTTACCCTTCATAGAAGGGTTTGAAAATTCTTTTGTTGACTCAAGGGTTTTGGTAACCACCCTAGAGCTATTGGACTTGTTTCTCCACTTAGTAATTGTTGTCCATTTTTCCCCTAATTTGGTAGTAGAACCTTTTGCCTAATGGGGCTTGTTAGCTTCCCATGATGAAGATTGAGTATAGGGGACTACAAGAGGGAAATCTTTAATCTTATGGTCAACGAAGTGATACCAAGAACAAGTGTTTGAAAAATTAAAGTAACCTTTTGGGTATGCCGAAAAGTACCAATTTGAATATCAATGGACTCTTTCAAATCCTGTGAAGGGTCAACTTCAACACAGACTCTCTTTTGAGGGAGAGCTTGAAAGAACTATATGTTTTGACACAAATAACTCTCCCCAAGGAGGCAATATGTTGTAAAAAATGCAAACAAGGCAAGGGCAGACCAATAAATTCAATCCAGACTAGAACCTATAACTTGGTGTCATCTGAGACAGCGAAGTCCTAGGTCTAGAGCTAGAAAAGTAATAATGAGGACTAGACATACCAAGGACCAAGATTTAGGATTGCATGAACATGAATAACCTTTGGAAAATGAAAAAGAGAAAATCCTTTGGCCAAGTTTTGAACCACATCAAGGAAGACCCCATAAGGGACCCGAGCCTTTTGAACCCATCTTTAAGCACACTTTAGGGTGGAGTCCTCCCAAAAAAATAACCAACAAGAGTATGGTGTTCTAACCATTGACATGCAGAATCAAAATCTAGGATGGGTAACACCACATCAGCCGAAGAATCAAAAGACTTACCTCGTGGAACACATTTGGAACAAATTTTTAGGGACACTTTTTAAAAGGAGGAGCCATTGAGCAAAGATGTTGAACTGCCAACACTAGTAAAAATTATTGGGTTAGAGCTGGTTGTAGGCATAATAAAAATTGTAAGAACCATAGTAAATGCAGTCGTACAACATAGAATAAATAATAAAAATTGTGCCTAAGGAACAATATGATGCAAGAGAGGCCAAGGATGACTATAGACATAAGAGACCATAGCGGATCTCATTCACCTCCTTCTCTATCAACTGCAACTCTATTTTAATCTCAAATATTTATGTTATTTTTAGGTTAGAGACATGGGAAAAAATTAGATAACTATTGACATCATAAAACCCTAACAAACATCAGCCATAGCATGTGGTGTGCTAAGTGTCAAACTAAGGATAAAAACCTTGAATTCTATAACAAACCCTCTAGTTTCATTAATTAGAGGATGAAAACTATTTGACATGACAAGGCAACCTAAGAGGCTTTTGAGAGTATATTACATGGCATCGATTATGTCCTACAAATCACAAGAATGGCTAAAAATATTTTGAAGGATTTTAATATATTGATTGTGTTGTTGCATACCATTATATTTGTTGCCATCGTAGATTTTTTATTTCTATAGTTCTAACTATTATTCACTATCGTGTACTACAGATATCATTGCAAACTCCATTACTAATCCATAACTCTACAAATATTTCATTTTTTATATGTGTAAACTAGGTTATCATATATTATAAATCTATGGGGAATCATAAGTTTTTTGTCATATTGGGTTCAATATTATTAAGGTAAATTATTAGGGTTTTAAAGAGAAATTTCTAGGTCTTTCGAATCTAGTTTAAAATAATCATAGCCCTAAAAAGACACCCTAAATAAAAAGATATAATATTTAAACCCAATTAAATGAAACCTGTATTTGATATAAGCTAAGACGAAAATAAAAGGACAACATCTAGGTATACTAACATAACGAAATGAGATAATTTAGAAGGAATAAGAAACTTATCTATTTTATTGAGGGTGATGCTGACTTGGACTTATTCTAGCAATTAATGCATTGTGATAGAAAAATGAAAATATATACTTGATACCAAAATAGGGATCAAGATCTAAAGACAAATATATTGAGATTGTTCTTACTTGGGAGAGAGCAACACTTTTAGCTTAGATTTAGTATTAGGTCATCCACATGTTGTATTCTAACTAGTGGGGTATTTTCCTCTACTACTAACCCACATGATTTTCTCACCAACAATCGTACCTATGCTTGAAAATGTGGTAGCTCTCAAAAGCACCTTTCGAAGCTTATTATAGGTAGCAAGAAGATTTTTTTTTTACTTCCTTGGTAGAAGTTTGTCATTATAACTGATACACAAAAAAATGAATATGTGCAAAGCATAGATGCATAATGTTGATCTAACTAATGTAATTGAGACTATGTTGAGATTAATAGTATGCACCTATGATTGAGTGTTCTTGTGAATGATTTGTCTAGACAATTGATGGTTCTTAATGGCCTAGGATAATGTCCTTAAATACAAGTCCAAAACACACAAAAAATTGATACCTTGACAAGTAGGCCAATGAGATAGTGGTATGTTCTAAAAACATTGTCCTAAGAGGTAGAAGATTATAAAGTTCATATAAAAAATAGATTATAGATGCAATCTAATCTAAAAGACATGACAATTGATACATTGTATTTAACAAAGCATAAATGTTATAGATTTAACCTAATCCTAACTAAAAAATAGATAATATATATATAAATATAAAATTTTAAATTAAATTCAATTAATACACAAAGTAAACCAAATTAAATATAAAACTATACATTAACAACATATTTAAAAAAATACAAAATATACACTAAAATAACTTGATAACAAACTATGGATCAAGGGGGCTAGTTCGATTGGCTAAAGCATCTTGTTGTAGGCGAGGGGTCACAAGGTCTGGTCTCCTCATCCCTGTAGTACCAAAGGGCATGTTGGATGAGTATCACCAATCACATGAAAAAAGTTTACCAAACGCACTATAGTTTATAAGGAGCTACACGATTCCTATCATAAAAAAAACTTGATAACAAACTATGCACTTATAATATACTTCATATTTATGATCAGAGAACTCTAATAGCATCGCTCTACGTGGCTTTGCCTCTCCACATACCAAATCCACCTTCAGATGGTGCAAGTGCTGGTATACATGGCTAATAAAAAGACAAATCGCATAGATTTCTACCCTTGAAAACAATCAACACAGCAGACAATCAAATTTCCTATTCTTGAACGTGTCCAAATATAAGACATGATTCTCATTGATAGCTCCAGAAAACCCACACCTAGACCTGTTAGATGTGGTGGCTGCGTAAAACATTGCCACTGCCATTTCCTAAATGCTTTTCCACAGCTTACTTATTGCACAGATTTTGCGGTAAAGAAAGCTCACCAAGACATTCTACACACAAGAAACATATACCAAACTGCACAGAAGAGGATACACACAAGAAATATATACCAAAGGCACAGAAGAGGATACACAGAGAGGCTGAGTATGAGTGAAATAACGTACAAAGACCCTTTGGGCGGGGGAACGTATTCTTGGCCACCCCAAATCCCCAGAAGAACAATCACCATTGCTTTCCTCTCCACCCTTGGCATTGCAGGTTAATATAAAGTGTACCATCTTTATTATATATTATTTTTTTGCCAAGTTTCTATTTATTTTCATCTTTTTAAAATCTGTGTAGGTTTGCGATGGTTGTTGTTCAGCCAGGAGCCGTTCGCGTCGAAGCTGGAACCCTTGACATCCAAAATGAAAAAATTGATGAGGGGGACAAAGGTTCCCACCATGCCCACGGAGAAAGATGACATCATTCCTGTTGATGGACCAGTTGTGCCGTCACATTCCAGTTCTACACCTCTGTCGGCAACCGGCATACCCCGTGGCTAGGCCGAGGGTCATAATATTCAGGGCGTAGAGCGTTGAATCTGCCTTCTCCATTCCAATACTTTGGCGGGTCGCGATCAGGAATGATTTATAAGGAGGGTAAGGTAAAGTGTTAGTTTATAGTCGACAATGTTCAAACCATTTTTGGTCTGGTCTAAGAGTTTTTTAGGTAGAGTGATATCAAAGACTCGGCAAGATTCCACATATAGTTTATAGTATATGGATTATTTTATACATTTTCAATATAAAACTAGGTTAAAAATGTTTTTTTTTTTTTTATCAAATCAAAGCAATGGAAATGATAAAAGAGAGTAAATAAATAAAGATTTTTTATTTATTTTTTATAAATGAGTGTAAAGGAAATCAAGGTTTCATTATTATTGTGGTGAATGAAGGAGAAATAAAGTTCTATCATCCTGAAAAATAAAATTGAGAGGGGTTAGGCAAGAAAGAATCATAGTTAAAGGATTTACTCTAAGAATGAGAGGACTCAAAGAATTAAAGCTTAATTAGATTAAATTAAAGTTTCTTTGTTGTTATATGTTATAATATTAATTAGATTAAATTAAAGTTTTATTATTTTTATATGTTATGAATATATAATAAATGATAAAAAGAAGATTTGGAAAAAAATTGTTAGTTAAAATAATTACATATAGAAATATTATCACAATTATACATGATTAAGTGTGATAGTAGAGTTTTGGCTCTTATCATTTATATAATAATGAAGTCATATAAAAAGTTGAGCTAGAGAAATTTATAGAAATTTTAGATGATGATTTAGGAGTTAGATGAATGGAGGATTAAGCTTCAATTTATAGAAATTTTGGGAGGAAATTGAATAGTGGAGATTAAATTTTAGATGATGATTTAGATCCATGATTGGTGGATATAATGGGAAATGTGGCAATCAATTTGAAAAATAGGTGGAGGTGATTTAGGTAGTCAAATAGTTAATTCATGAAGTGTAATTTGAGATTTAAATTATTTTAATTATGGAGATGATTAGGTAGTCAAATAGTTAATTCATGAGGTGTAATTTAAGATTTAAATTATTTAAATTATGGATAATTTAAATTTACATTATAATTAAATTAATTTATCCATAAATGAAACTATAAACATTATTTAATAAATTTAATTGTGATAAAGTAATTTTTGTGGTACAGTTCTTAGAAAACACTTGCAACCAAAATGTCTATCACAAATAAGATATCAAAGCAACTAATTGTTTTATGTTATTAAAGATAAAATGACTGATTCGCACAAGCATCTAATATTGAGATCAACTTGTAATTGTATTGAATAATACCTAGATTGTGAATGATTGCAAAGTACAAATGAATTCTTATAAAAGAAATAGAGAAATTCTTAGATGATGATTTAATTAGATTGTGACAAGTGTCGTACTTCTATGAAATGAGACAACTTGATCTATAAATAGCCCAATCTAATAATATAAAACACTCCTAAGTTTAGCTTAAGTAAATAAACTAATAAGAGATGTAATAATTAATTAATTATCAAGTATCTTAATTACTCTTAACAATAAAAGATTTTTGAAGTGGATGTATGCAAAAATTATATCATTATGGATGTATGTCACAAAACTTATATAAAAACATAACTACAAATATAATATTATAAATATATAAAGAATGAAGCATATATATATATATATTGATAAATGGAAAATGAAGCATATATATATATATTGATAAATGGATCAAAGAAAAATAAATAAATAAATACTCAAGGAATATAGAAATATTAGTTAAATAAAGTATGAAATGTTAATCTATTTCAAATAAAAAAATAGAAATCTAAGAAAACGTGACAGTTTGGTGTTACTTTATTAAATATTACTATAAAGCAAGTAAATTCATTGATGTTGAAGTTAAATAATGTTAATGAATAAAAAAATGGAAAAATTAGAAGCCCAACCTTCTAGGTACATTATCCAAACTTATTCAAGAGAAAAAAGGGAGAGAATTTTTTTTATAGAAAGAGAGCATTATATAATGTGCTTGCATTTTCAAAATGTGGTTATTTTCTCTTCATTTTATAGCTGAAAAGTGTGATCACATTTTTTAGGCCATAGAATGTGATTGCATTATAATTTTATATTTTTTCAATCATACTGTTATTGTGATATTCTAAATTTTAATAACATGATCACATTATAGATTAAATTACTCAGTTGGCCATTATTTTGTCCCCCATTTGTGTACATATTATGAGGTCATAAAAAAATTGGAGCCAAATAATGTATCAATTATTTTTTATATAATTATGTAAATATAAATTATTTTTAGAGTTAATTTAAAAAGTGGAGATGTGGTGGATGAGACAATCAATGCAATATGGTCAAGGAAGCTTCATAACTATATAAAATTTAACTGGTTTTAAGAGTTAAATATAAAAGTGGAGATGTTGTGGATGAGACAATCAAGATAATGTGATCAAGGTGGTTTTATAACTACATACAGTATAAGTGATTTTGAGAATTAAATATAAAGTGGAAATGTGATGGATGATACAATCAAGACAATATGATCAAATTGTTCTCATAACTAGATAAAACCTAATTGATTTTGAAACTTAAATATAAATTTGAGTTGTGGTCTCATAAATACATAAAATCTAAGTGATTTTGAGAATTAAATCTAAGAGTGGAGATGTGGTGGATGAGACAACCAAGAAAATATGATCAAGGTGGCCAATCTCATAGCTATGTAAAATTAAAATGATTTTGAGATTTAAATCTAAGAGTGGAGATGTGATGTGTGAGACAATAAATATAATATGATAAACTTGGGGGTAAGTGCAGAAAGATGAGGGCCCAAAAAGGGGTCTTAAGTGGCCACTTTTTTTAAAATAAGGAAATACTAACCTTGGATGAGAAATTGAGGGTAGTTGCACTCAAATTTTTAAGATGAAACAAAAACAATGGTCATAGTGCTCTGAATCTACTTTTTAAAGTTGCTAATTTTATTTGAAAATGGTAGCATTGTTGCCCAAAAAGGAAGCCACAAAATTGGTGTTGTTTTGTCAAAACATAACATAGCATCTCAGGCTCCATCGGAAGGTTAACCCCTTTTTAGAAATTCCTGAAATCACATCGAGGAAATTAACTAACAACATGTAGTTTATGGGTTGATTTTTCTGATAATTCTTCAATGAATATATGTTTTTACTAATTGCGAAGTGGACACTGCCAAACCAAAATGTATTATTCTATCCCTATAATTTTTTCAAAACTAATTTAAAAATCAACTTTTTTAATATGTGTAGAATGGAGTCTAATATAAAATGCGGAAATTTATTTGAGTTCTGAATAATGGGTGCAACAAGGTTTAATTTTTCAAATAAAATTAATCATACTAAATTTTAACCTCAAGTGCAATAATTCATGCGTTCAAAACCTGAGAAATAAAATATTTCCTTTGTAAATTAAAGACTACATACACATTTTGGAAACAATATATTCAAAAAATTATTTGTATTTATAAATTGGATTACAATCCTTTCCAAAATAATAAAAATCTTAATCTACAAATACTTCTTACTTACAACTCTACTAGAAATGGAAATAAGAAAACATGCATGGCTCCTTTGAGCTTCCAATAGGCACTACTAATAAAATTGGTCCAGGAAATCCCTACAAATCGCAGCCACCAACTAATGAGGGGAAGCATCACTCAAGCACTTTTCCACCAACCAAAGACTCAAATGTGGTCCCCCACACATCTACCACATATGGTAAGATTTCCCTACCCTTCAACGAAGAGTTTGGTTGGTAAAACCACATAAAAAATAGCCTTCCTGAGCTTAGTATTGTGTCCAACAAACTAGAACCTAATCATATGGTAGCTACACCTACAAGTATGAAAATCTTGAACTAGAATGTCTATACTAGATCATAGTGAACTGACAGTGTAAAAAGTGGATACTTACACTACTTTGGCCAAAGTTTCATATATAAAAAATTCATATGTACTATGCATATGCAATTCCCTTCTTAAGGTAATCTTTAACCCTGTGAACAACTCCATTTCTTTTACACAAACTACACATAGAAATTCCCTTCTAAGGTAATCTTTAACCCTAGGAACAACCTAAATTATAAATATTCTACCAAGCAAATGTAACATTAGCTACTTTCTTCTTTGGAACAATCTAGTTCTAAGGTAATCGATGAACTTTCTATAGTTTAGATTACTCAAATAATTTGAAAACAAATACTATAAGCTATTCTAAGCTTCCTCTTCCTAGTATATATCACTAACGAATGCATCCACTCCCTTAATATGGAGTATGTATAAACACTCAAATAAGGTTCATAATAATTAAGTAGATTAATATTCTTTTAAACACAATCTTTCCCTAACCTAGTAAATCAATGCATTTCAACACACAAGAAAATATCAACATTCAATCTTTTTAAACAAATATATAGTATAAGATGGTAGAATAAAATTCCTATAAAACACTAATTTCCAAATGAAGTAAACTAGCTTCCAAGCTCAATCCACTCCAAGACTCATCATTAATTCTCCAAATCCACACATAGAAATTCTCACAATAAATCACTCTCTCCTCACAATCAACTCTCATCTCAAAACAAGAATAACTCATATTAAAAACAACAAAATGAAAGTGAATAATAATGTGTTCCAAATGAGGTAATCTTCTCCCCTATTTATACAAAAATATGAGACTTAGTTGGCAGCAAATAAGATATGTTGAATGACACTTCTCAGCTATAAAGTTTGACATAATAACTAATTTCAATTGGTGGAAGCATTTAAAATCAATACTCATCAAAACAAAGTAGTAGGTCATTTGAAACAAAGACATCAAGAATACATTCTAGAAATGCAAGGTAAAATATCAATAGGTCGACTCATAATATGACAGCTTCTCTTTGACTTATTCTACATTTTACTTGGTCTTCCATTGCTAGACAATACTTAGCAATCTCTAGAGACTTCTATTTGCAATGCAGTTTTAATATTTTGGTGCCACATAAATCCTTCCATTGTAATTTTGGTGTTTATTGTTCTATGACCAAGTGAGTATTTTAAATATTCCTTGAAAATATCACTTATAACTTTTGACTGAGTCTTTTATACATTGTGTTATATTTGCAAGCCAGTCAATGCATTAAGAAATTACTATTGCACTACTTTTAATGCACCCATAATATGTTACATTATCAGTTGTATGTAGTGTGCACTACATGGTATAGATTAAGTGCTTTATTTCATAGAAACAACATTGCTTTAATTAAACATGCAACACTTAATCAATAACAATATATATATCCATCAACTCACATAATAATATATATATCCATCCTCAGATAATAATCTAAAATCTGTCAGGTTATAATCAATTAATTAAATATCGCTTATTTAATTAATGACCCCTTTTATTTCATCTACTTATAAATAAATTCTCAATTTATTTATATAGCCCATACTCTTCTAATTCTTCAAATCTAAAATCACATTCTTCTATTTTAATTAAATAAACAAATTCACATAGTTTGTTTTATTTAATTAATAATCTTTTCATTAAATTTAAATCCCAAATTTAAATTTAAGCACATGTCTACAACTTTCCCTCTTGCCACCTCATCAAATGTCACATGTATTTAAATATGACTAATATTTAAATTCCTAATTTGTATTTAGGCACATGTTGGACACTTGGCCATCTCACACTCTTGATTCCCTCATACATTTGGCATGTTGCCTTTGGTCAAGGGAACATCCTGCATGATTCTTCCATCTCCACCATTCATCTCTCATGTTTGAATCTCCACAGTTGATTGTTGCCACATCACAAGATGCCTTGAAAATCCTATAAATACAACCCCTTGCTACAACATTTTGCATCACATCTTTTAGCAAATTTATTATGCAGGAATAACATTGGAGCAATTTGGAGCATTTAGCATTTAGATTTGTTTTATTATTGGGTATGTGCAAGATCATCATGGAAAAATATAGACCCTTAGGTGGCTAAAAATTCAAAAAAAAATCATAGTTAGGCAACTTGACATGTAAAAATTTGAATAAGTTATCTATATTATTTTAAAAATATGTAAGAATAGAATTTGTAGAAAATTGAATGTAGTTTCTATACTACTAGGTTTTTTTTTAAAAAAAAAATCTATTTGGTCAAAATTTGAAATTTCAATGTAGTAGTACTTAAATTTCGTGTAAAATAAGAAGTAGGTGTCCGGTCTGACCATCCTAACCACAATAAAAATGATAATATTTTTTTTATAATATTTTAGATATAAGTAGAGTGAATCATGTCCTGATGTGATGCATATTTTTGTAATTTTTTTCCAAGTAAATAATTAATTATTATTTTTTATTACAAATTTTAAAAAAGTATAAAAAACTCAGATGTCTAACCACCTTAACTTGGTAAAAATTCAGGATTTTTTTTTAATCCTATAGTATGAAAAAAAGTATAGAATGTGACACATGTTTCAGATTCAAAAATGTGATACCGCTTGAAAGCTATAGATGTTTTTCAATTAGCCTATGAATCAGACTTTAGTCATAATTCAAATAGAAAATGAGTAATACTCATTTATTAAATTAAAAGTAAAGCATAATTTATATTGGTGGAAAGATGAGAATCTCCTTTAAAAACCCTTTTCGTTTCATCAATTTTGGGTAAAACAAAAGTTGTCAGCCACATACCCTACACATACCCATCATATGGCCACTTTTTGGTCCATCATGATCCTGCACATACCCCATTCTAACTTAGAATCATGTCTTAGTTATAGTTACATTTTAGTTATTATCTTAGCTTTGATACAACATTCTTATCATAGCATTTAGTATCATAATCTTAGCATAATCTCCATTTCATCATAGTAGCATTAATATCATAGCATCATGGCTTTAATCACATAGTTTCATGTAGGACTTGGATTCTTGCATTCTATATAGCATCTCATTTCTCAATTTGTTATTTTAACAACCATAGTGCACATATAAAATTTGAGAGCCAATATGGTTTAATAAATCCTTGAGAATAGAGAACAATGGAACATTTTTAGAGATTTGTTTACTGCAAATAGAGTAGTTTTATGATTCAAATATTTACTATAATACGTCTCATT
>VDFB02000015.1:257457393-257474234 GCA_007258455.2 Sequoia sempervirens
ATGAATGGTAGAGATGGAAGAATCATGGAGGATGTTCCCTTAACCAAAGGCAACATGCCAAATGTGTGGGAGAATAAAATGTGTGGAAATGCCAAGTGTGTGGGAGAATAAAATGTGTGAAAAGGCCAAGTGTCAAACATGTTCCTAAATTCAAATTAGGAATTTATATATTAGACATATTTAAATACATGTGACATTTGATGAGGTGGAAAGAGGAAAAGTTGGAGACATGTGCTTAAATTCAAAATTTGGGATTTGAATTTAATGAAGAGATTATTAATTAAATAAATCAAACTATGTGAATTTGTTTATTTAATTAAAAGAGGAATGTGATTTTAGATTGAAGAATTAGAAGAGTGAACTACATAAATAAATTGAGAATTTATTTATAAGTAGATGAAATAAAAGATTTATTAATTAAATAACTGGTATTTAATTAATTGATTGTCTTGACCAATTTTAGGTGTATATATATATATATATTGTTATTGATTAAGTGTTGCATGTTTAATTAAAGCAATGTTGTTTCTATGAAATAAAGCACTTAATCTATACCATGTAGTGCACACTACATACAACTGATAATGTAACATATTATGGGTGCATTAAAAGTAGTGCAATAGTAATTTCTTAATGCATTGACTGGCTTGCAAATATAACACAATGTATAAAAGACTCAGTCAAAAGTTATAAGTGATATTTTCAAGGAATATTTAAAATACTCACTTGGTCATAGAACAATAAACACCAAAATTACAATGGAAGGATTTATGTGGCACCAAAATATTAAAACTGCATTGCAAATAGAAGTCTCTAGAGATTGCTAAGTATTGTCTAGCAATGGAAGACCAAGTAAAATGTAGAATAAGTCAAAGAGAAGCTGTCATATTATGAGTCGACCTATTGATATTTTACCTTGCATTTCTAGAATGTATTCTTGATGTCTTTGTTTCAAATGACCTACTACTTTGTTTTGATGAGTATTGATTTTAAATGCTTCCACCAATTGAAATTAGTTATTATGTCAAACTTTATAGCTGAGAAGTGTCATTCAACATATCTTATTTGCTGCCAACTAAGTCTCATATTTTTGTATAAATAGGGGAGAAGATTACCTCATTTGGAACACATTATTATTCACTTTCATTTTGTTGTTTTTAATATGAGTTATTCTTGTTTTGAGATGAGAGTTGATTGTGAGGAGAGAGTGATTTATTGTGAGAATTTCTATGTGTGGATTTGGAGAATTAATGATGAGTCTTGGAGTGGATTGAGCTTGGAAGCTAGTTTACTTCATTTGGAAATTAGTGTTTTATAGGAATTTTATTCTACCATCTTATACTATATATTTGTTTAAAAAGATTGAATGTTGATATTTTCTTGTGTGTTGAAATGCATTGATTTACTAGGTTAGGAAAGATTGTGTTTAAAAGAATATTAATCTACTTAATTATTATGAACCTTATTTGAGTGTTTATACATACTCCATATTAAGGAATGGATGCATTCGTTAGTATTATATACTAGGAAAGAGGAAGCTTAGAATAGCTTATGAAGTATTTTTTTCAAATTATTTGAGCAATATGAACTATAGAAAGTTCATTGATTACCTTAGAACTAGATTGTTCCAAGAAGAAAGTAGCTTATGTGTTACACTTACTTAGTAGGAATGTTATAATTGTAGGTTGTTCTTGGGGTTAAAAGATTACCTTAAGAATGGAATTGCCTATGCATAGCTTATTGTAAAAGAAATAGGTTGTTCCTAGGGTTAAAGATTACCTTAAGAAGGGAATTACATATGCATAGTACATGAATGGTCATTAACCAAATCGAGCTAAGCTAGTGGGTGAAGATATGACTTTTTATATGAAACTTTGGCCAAAGTAGTGTAAGTAGCCACTATTTACATTGTCAGTTCACTGTGATCTAGTATAGACATTCTAGTTTAGGATTTTCATACTTGTAGGTGTAGCTACCATATGATTAGGTTCTAGTTTGTAGGACACAACACTAAGCTCAGGAAGGCTATATGTTATGGGTTTTACCAAACAATCTATTTGTTGAAGGGTATGAAAATCTTACCATATGTGGTAGATGTGTGGGGCAACGCATTTGAGTCTGTGGTTGGTGGAAAACTGCTTGAGTGATGCTTCTCCTCATCAGTTGGTGGCTAATATTTGTAGGGGATTTCCTGGACCATTTGTTAGTAGTGCTAATGAATCTCAAGGAGCCATGTATGTTTTCTTATATCCATTTCTATTGGAGTTGTAATGCAAGAAATGTTATAGATTAAAATTTTATTATTTTGGAAGGATTGTAATATTCAATTATAATGCAAATAGAAATTTTTGAATATGTGTTATTTCAAATGTGCATGTAGTCTTTGAGTTTACAAGATATATTTATTGCTATGAGTTTTGAAAATAGATTACTTACTTGAGGTTAAAATTTAGTGAATTTAATTTTGTTGAAAAATCGACATGTTACACCGTTCATTAAAATTTCAAATAAATTTCACATTTTTATAAACTAGACTCCATTCTACACATGTTAAAAAAAAGGTTGATTTTTGATTAGTTTTCAAAAATTATAGGGGTAGCATGACCAAATTTTGGTTTATAAGGATGTGTCCACTTTAAAAATTAGTAAAATGTCATATATTCATTAAAAAATTATCAGAAAAATCAAGCATAAACTACATGTTGTTAGTTAATTTCTCACCGAAGTGATTTTAAAAATGCTAAAAAAAGTTTAAAATTTTGAGGGAGCCACAATAGACACTATGTTATCTTTTTTTTGAAAAAAACAACACCAACTTTTGTGGCTTTCTTTTTTGAATCCCTTAATCTTTACCATTTTCAAATAAAATTAGTAACTTTTAGAAAGTAGATTCATATCACTATGACCATTGTTTTTGTTTCATCTTAAAAATTTGAGTGTAACTACCCTCAATTTCTCATCCAAGGTTAGTATTTCCTTATTTTAAAAAAAGTGGCCACTTAAGACCCCTTTTTTGGGCCCTCATCTTTGTGCACTTACCCCCAAGTTTATCATATTAAATTTTTTGTCTCACACACCACATCTCCACTATTAGATTTAAATCTCAAAATCATTTTGATTTTACATAGCTATGAGATTGGCCACCTTGATCATATTTTCTTGGTTGTCTCATCCACTACATCTCCACTCTTAGATTTAATTCTCAAAATCACTTAGATTTTATGTATTTATGAGACCACAACTCAAATTTATATTTAGCTCTCAAAATCAATTAGGTTTTATCTAGTTATGAGACCAATTTGATCATATTGTCTTGATTGTATCATCCATCACATTTCCACTTTATATTTAATTCTCAAAATCACTTATATTGTATGTAGTTATAAAACCACCTTGATAACATTATCTTGATTGTCTCATCCACCACATCTCCACTTTTATATTTAACTCTAAAAACCACTTAAATTTTATATAGTTATGAAGCTGCTTTGACCATATTGCCTTGATTGTCTCATCCACCACATCTCCACTTTTTAAATTAACTCTAAAAATAATTTATATTTACATAATTATATAAAAAATAATTGATACATTCTTTGGCTCCAATTTTTTTATGACCTCATAATATGTACACAAATGGGGGACAAAAGAATGGCCAACTGAGTAATTTTTTCTATAATGTGATCATGTTATTAAAATTTAGAATATCACAATAACAGTATGACTGAAAAAATATAAAATTATAATGCAATCACATTCTATGGCCTAAAAAATGTGATCACACTTTTTTTATAAAAGAAGAGAAAAGTGACCACATTTTTGAAATCACGCTTTATATAATACACTCTTTTTCATAAATTTTTTTTCCATTTTTCTCTTGAATAAGTTTGGATAATGTGCCTAGAAGGTTGGGCTTCTAATTTTTCCATTTTTATATTCATTAACATTATTTAACTTCAACATCAATGAATTTACTTATTTTATAGTAATATTTAATAAATTACCACTAAAATGTCACGTCTTCTTAGATTTATATTTTTCTATTTGAAATAGATTAACAATTCATACTTTATTGAACTAATATTTCTATATTCCTTTAGTATTTATTTATTTATTTATTTTTCTTTGATCAACTTGTCAAAATTTTGAATATATATATATATATATATATATATATATATATTTATAATATTATATTTGTAGTTATGTTTATATAAGTTTTGTGACATACATCCATAATGATATAATTTTTGAATACATCCACTTCAAAAATCTTTTATTAATTAATTATTAGATCACATATTACTTTTATTTAGTTAAGCTAAAATTAGGAGTGCTTTTATATTATTAGATTGGACTATTTATAGATCCAAGTTGTCTCATTTCAAAATTTCAGGACAATTGTCTGAAATCTAATTAAATCATCATCTAAGACTTTCTCTGTTTCTTTTATAAGAATTCATTTGTACTTTACAATCATTCACAATCTATGTATTATTCAATACAATTACAAGTTGATCTCAATATTAGATGCTTGTGTGAATCAGTCATTTTATCTTTAATAACATAAAAAAGATAGTTGCTTTGATATCTTATTTGTGATAGGAATTTTGGTTGCAAGTGTTTTCTAAGAACTGTACCACAAAAATTACTTTATCACAATTAAATTTATTAAATAATGTTTATAGTTTCATTTATGGATAAATTAATTTAATTATAATGTAAATTTAAATTATCCATAATTTAAATAATTTAAATCTTAAATTACACCTCATGAATTAACTATTTGACTACCTAATCATCTCCATAATTAAAATAATTTAAATCTCAAATTACACTTCATGAATTAACTATTTGACTACCTAAATCACCTCCACCTATTTTTCAAATTGATTGCCACATTTCCCATTATATCCACCAATCATGGATCTAAATCATCATCTAAAATTTAATCTCCACTATTCAATTTCCTCCCAAAATTTCTATAAATTGAAGCTTAATCCTCCATTCATCTAACTCCTAAATCATCATCTAAAATTTCTATAAATTTCTCTAGCTCAACTTTTTATATGACTTCATTATTATATAAATGATAAGAGCCAAAACTCTACTATCACACTTAATCATGTATAATTGTGATAATATTTCTATGTAATTATTTAAACTAACAATTTTTTTCCAAATCTTCTTTTTATCATTTATTATATATTCATAACATATAAAAATAATAAAACTTTAATTTAATCTAATTAATAGTTATAACATATACAACAAAGAAACTTTAATTTAATCTAATTAAGCTTTAATTTAATTAAGTCCTCTCATTCTTAGAGTAAATCCTTTAACTATGATTCTTTCTTACCTAACCCCTCTCAATTTTATTTTTCAGGATGATAGAACTTTCATTTCTCCTTCATTCACCACAATAATAATGAAACCTTGATTTACTCTATACTCATTTAATTTTATTTTTTTAAAAGTCTATTTATTTATCTCTTTTATCATTTCCATTGCTTTGATTTGATTGAAGAAACATTTTTAACCTAATTTTATATTGAAAATGTATAAAATAATCCATACTATAAACTACATGTGGAATCTTGACGAGTCTTTGATATCACTCTATCTAAAACTCTTTGACCAGACCAAAAATGGTCTGAACATTATGGACTATAAACTGAGACTTCACCTTACCTTCCTTAGGCTGGGCTTAAAGATCACACACTAAGCCTTTGACTGCTTAGGTGGATCTTGTGGGGCCCATTCAATCCGTTGCCTATTTCCGTTCCCTAAACTGTCCCGTAAACCGTCACAGTGAGCAGTCAAATCACCATTGCATCAGCGAACCAAATTCAAATCATCGTTGCCGCGCTGGGGAAGTTTTAATGGGTCAATAGAAAGAGAGCCTCTGTGCAGCGGAAGAAAGGCATGGATATCTTCAGGAGGAAGTCACATTGCGGCATCATATGCAACAAGAGGTTTCCAACCGGATCAACTTACATTTTCCAGCGTACTTCCAACCTGTTCTGAAATGGGAGCTTTGGAATAGGGTTTACGTATCCATTCCATAGAAGGATAAAGGATAGAGGAATTTTGTCAGATGTAGTTGGAAATGCTCGCGTAGACATGTATCCAAAATGTGGAAGCATAGACTAGGCATGTGAACTGTTTGACCGAATGCATTAAAGAACTGTGGTCTCATGGAATGCCATGGTTGCAGGGTATACGCAAAATGTATTTGTTGAAAGGCTTCAGGAACTTCCAAGCAAATGCAATTGGCCTGTGCAAAGCCAGACTTCATAACCTTTTCCTGCAGCCTACCTGCCTGTGCCAAAATGGGAGCTTTCGAAAAGGGTCTCGAATCCGTCCAAGGATAAAGGACACTGGAAGTTTGTCAGATGTTATAGTTGCAACTAACCTGATAGACATCATAGACAAGGAGAGTGAACTATTTAACAGAATACATTAAAGAAATGCGGTCTTATGGGTTGCCATGATTGCAGGGTACGCAGAATGTATAAACAATTTTAACAGAATGCCTCGACTAAACGCATTCCCATGGAATGCCTTGATTGTAGATTATTCATAAAGTCGATTTTTTTTAAAGGCTTTAGGAACTTTCAAGTAAATGCAATTGGCAGATGTAAAGAAAAACTTTGCAACCTTTGCCACCATCCTCCTAGCCTATGCCGAAATGGGAGCTTTGGAACAGGGTATTGGCATCCATCAAAGCATAAAGGCTAGAGTAATTTTGTCAGATGCTGTAGTTGAACTGCCCTGGTAGACATGTATGCAAAATGTGGAAGCACAGACAATGTGCGTGAATTGTTTTGAAACCACATTCCTTCCTCATTTACAAGGAATTCAACATTTTTTTTTTAATTTTTCCAAAATTTTAGCACTCTTTTGTTATCTATCTTTACGTTTTTTTTTTTTTAAAGTTGCATGTAATAATGGCATGGTTACACTCTACAAGTGTGCCAAAATTCTTATATAAAATTAGACTTTGTTCCTTTTATTCACAATCTGAGTTTTTTTAGCAGACCTTTCTATCAATTTTTGATCAACTAGTGTATCTACTTTGCATCTTTCATTCTTATTGTCTTTTAAATGTCTTTAAACAATCTTGTCATTCATAAATTTAATTACTAGTAAATCAATTGATTTCTTGTTTTGCTATCATTTCCCAACTGAATCTTATTTAAAGTAAGAAATTATTTTAAGCAAGACATGTTGAGCAATCTAACTACAAAGTAAAATAATTTGTTATTTAATTGGTAGGGAATTTGTTTGTGTTTGCATTAACTTAAGTAAACCCATTTATGATATACTACTTGTTGAATCCACCATCTATAACCAATCTAAGAATTCTTTCAATGGACTCTCTTATTTTAAAATGTTCTTGTTGTAGCGTTTTTCCTTTTGTTATACTTGTTAGTACCTAAATATCTCAAACTATAGAAGTTTCTAAGTGTTAGGTGTGATTGTGTCTATTTCTAGCCCTTTTTGGGTTTATATATTTTCTCTTGTTGGTATTCTTTCCCTCCATTCCTTCAAACCCAACATTTCCATTTTTGTTTCCAAGACTTTTGATTATTTTAGTCTTTTAGACTTCTCATTACCTAGGTAAATTATCATGGTTTCCCCCATGCTTCCATTGCCTACTCTGTATTTGCCTTTGGCCTAGGATTTTAGGTCTTCATCTAATCATATACTTAATAGCTATAAGAATAATCCATGAATCTCAATTCTCCTCCTCTTACTCTTTTCCATGCTTCCTTTAGCATTGAGTATATTCTCCATTCCCAATTCCTAATTTGAGGATTCACTTTTCCTTTAAGTCTCAAAATCTATGTCTTTTAGCATTTTCCCTACTCATTTCCCTCATCTAACTTCCCATCTCCCTTCCTCCTTATGGGATCCATACTTGTAGGATTACTCATACCATCATACCCAAAAGGTATAAGGTATAAGGTAAAATGAATCTTTGAACCTTTAAAGTCTTCCAATCCATTTATCTTGCTCTTTTTTCTTCTAGTATTAGGCACACACCAAATTAATGATCCCTAACTGATTTCTCTCGTGTCATATAATTTTGGAATTCTATATTTTCCTTTACCAAAAAGTGCATTTGGCACTCTCTATCCATGATCCTTGATCCCTTTCCTTTATCCTTTTGTCCATATTATTTAGTGGTATTAGAATTTCCCTCGCCCTAATACCACTTATTCCATCACTATTAGGTATCCCTCTCCTTGATCAGGTCACTCCTCTTTACATATTTTCCTTTTAAAATCCGAAGATTATTTATACAAATGTAGTGTAGGAAATTTTTTACCTTTAGAATTTCACACTATGCTAGGGTCCCTTAATCACTTGGACTTAATTATGCTTCTAAATTTCCAAATTATGCATTGTAAACCCTTATTTTTCTTGTTTTCCGAAAGGGGGGCCTGTATTTAATTGATGCAATCAATAATTGAATTACATTTGAGAATGTGTGTCCAGGATTTATGGGCTAGGATCCCAAATCCTAATTTTAATATATTTTTGGTAGAATTTTAGTGATTGAAATTTCATATACAAATGCCAACTTTTGAAATCTAACTTTCGAGAAATTAAATAAAAACCTATAAATTTACATAGTCTTTTTATTATTTGAGATCTATCTAGCAAGACACACTATCAAGAGTTTACAAAAAGAAAATATTATTGTCAAGAGCATTCAAGAGTAGATTTTTCATCATTTTGTTGTAGCATTCAGGGTCCTAGCATCATGTTCAAGCTTATGTGTGTTCATGTCATCTTGTGAAGGATAACATCCATTATTGATCGTAACACATCCAAACATTTTCAATGTCTAATCAAGCAAAGCAAGATTTGGTTTCCTTGGAGTGATATGATGTTTTCAGTCCTCTAAGGGAAGCCATTAAATGTTTGGTGAGTTGTAGCAAGCAAGTGTTCATTCATCATTCCTTCCTTTTATCAATTGTCATTATATTTTTGTTAAGGTTTAATTACCAAACATGGGGTTTGACTAAGGAAAACTCCCATTGAAAAAAAAAAAATCCTCTTTATATGTGCAGATTTGTAGGTGAAAGGACTAAAAATATCTCAAGGAGAAATTTTGCATTGTTGTCAAAGTTGTCACCATTGTTGTCAAGTTACGAAAACTCAATTGCTAATTTTATTTTTGGCTTTCTGACAATGGGACCCATACAAAATTAAAGCTCAAATCCAATACCTGAGGACTTCCAAAACAAATTTTGGATCCCTATTTAGGACCAATTCATCCTGAGGCAAACTTTTCCTTCTACCTGTTGCTCATAATCAAAATTTTATGCATGGTACATGTGTTCAGACCCTTCTTAGATCTATTTGCAAGCTTTTGATTTCATTTTTGTAACTTCGAGAAATTGTGTTTCATTATCTAGGTCTTCTCATTTCTTTAATTTAGTTACAAAAAATAATTACCAATGAATTATAAATCTATTTATTAGCTCAAGGAAACCTAAGAAATCCAAGTTAGGGTTTAAATCCAATCTTAACCTCTAGTGATTTCTCTTTCCTAATGAAATTTGAGAAGAGGTGACACCCTTTTTTTCCTATGTTCTTTGTATGAAGGACCTACAACATCCACTTTTATCCACTATTTCATTTTGGTGGACTACTCATCTTGTCTTTATTTCAACAACCTTCCCTAAAATTAAGGTAATCCTAAACCCTAGTTCACAACTACTCAATGCAAGTTAGAATTCTAGAGATTCTACCAACTAATTAAAACCCACCACAAGATAATCCTTTAATGACCAAGCCAATGCCATATACTAATAGTGATATTTCGTGCATGTCACCTAGTCACTTTCTTGGACCAATCACAACATGGAACATGTATTACATGCACATAACCACCCAAAGCAAGTGAGAAATTTTATTTTGATGTGATTAAATTTGAAAACCTCCCCATCCAAGAAATGATTTCCCTTTGAATGTGCTTCTAAAATTCAAAAGGGTGACCAATCAAAAGGCCTCCATATCTAAGAAAATATATCCCTTTTCATAGCCCTAGAACACAAATAACTTTAGGGTTAGCACTAAATATGACTACACCCAATTATATGATTTATGGAGAATATGAATGATGAGTCTCTAAGATGGTGCATTAAAGATTGATCTTTAAGCATGATAAGACATGGAAAGAATTGAGTGACTTATTTTTGAAAAATTTCCACTCACCTAGAATGTATGAACAAAAACCATAAATAAAATATGGAAGATGAAAAAAATTGAGTAGGTAAAATGTGATGAAAAATGATTTTAAAGTGTGTCTAGAAAACTAGAAGAAACCTTCACATAAGAGAGACAAATCGAGTGTTTTATTTTAGGGCTAACCCTTCACATTATAGTAGAGGTAGATGAAAATATTTCCTTTTTATATATAAGGATGTGGTAGAATTGATCACCATAGTAGAATCTAGGTAGTCAAAGATATGGGAGAAAAATTAAGTAGGAAATGATGAAATTGATCATTTCAAATTAGAGTTGGAAAATGTAATGTTGAAGTAAGGAATTATAATGAAAGGTGAGAAGGCTAAGACTTCCCCCAACCTAGAACAAGTAAAATTTGGTTTAAAAATTATAGTAGGGAAGAACATCTAAGGAATGAATGATAATCAAATGAACCAAGAGCCCTGCTACAAAACTAAGAGGGGAACTTGAGAAATCCCCTAGAAACATAGTAAGTATATACTATAAAATATAAAGTGGGAAAAACATGACACAAATAGGTGTCCAATGTTACTTCATGAAGAAGACATGAATATGAATTAATGGTTCATCGATTGCCTAGGGAAGCATTTTTTTGATATGTGTATGGATGGAGCATAGGGTTTATCTATAAGAATATTGAATATTTATTTGGCACATTGATAGTGGGAAATTCAATTGAGAGCAAGTATAACAACACTTAACAATATACACTATGTAGTACCACAAATTCAAGATTTAGGACCCTCCATGAGTTTCAATGATAACTATAGAGAAGGATGTGGTAGGGGAAGCTACGACAATAAGAATAGAGGTATTATAGAAAGATGAAGGACCAAAAGGCCAAAATGTTATAACTATGGTAAAACTTTGGAAACTACACTAATGAGCATAAAAGGAAAAAAGGAGGAAAATTGACATGTGGATTTTTTGGTGATAAATCACATTATATTTGTAGTTCTCCCAAATTTAGTTGTATAAGAATGTGTTGGAGCCATGATAAAAAAAGTGAATAATTGTCTAGTATAAATAAAATCTATGTTGCTAAAGTAGTAACAAATAACTAAACTAGAGGAGAAAATGTTAAACAATGTAAGAAATAAAAAATAGAAAAAAAATGTAGAATAGGAGAATCCTCCTTGACAAAAGAGAAATTGGAAAATAAATACAAAGGAAAAAAGAAAAAAACTCAAGAAAAAGGCCATGTAGAAAATTAAGAAAAATAACTGCAATAATTACCTAGGGTTGGATTAATAGAAGTGTATCTTAGGAGAATCCTATGAAAGTGAAGAACAAAAAAAATATTTAGGTGAGGAATGTGATTTGGCGATAAGGAATTCCAAAGAACTAATTAAGAAAAAAATGGAGAGGATGATAGTAAGGCATGTTTCATATAAGAATAGATCTATAGACTGAAAAAAAATGAAAATTTTGGTAGATTAAGAAGAGGTTAGGTTTCAAGGGTTGGATATGAAGAATTTGGATAAGGTTATTGGAAAGGAACTCATGAAAGATGGATTTTGAGGGTTTTCTAGCTTCATCAAATTAGAGTTAGCTTGTGAACAAAGGAAGATAGTAAGTTTAGATGAGGAAGAGGAGTAAATTTTTTTTGGTTAGTTTAGTTAATTAGATAAGGGTTAGGTTAAGGAGAAAATTATAAGTTATTGGTGTCGTTCTTTGTATATTTGTCAGTTTCTTGAGAAGAGGACGGGGTTATAGAAATAGAGGCATCATAGGTCAAAGAGATGGCCTTAAAATGATCTATCACCTATGTATATAATCATAAAATGTGGTACAAAGTGTTATAAAAGTTGGATATTAATGCAAGAGATTTTGATTGCCAAGCTTTGGGAAAAGATTCATAATAAATACTCTCTCGATATATTAGAGTTGAGAAGAATTTAGGAGATCTATGAAAGAATTCATTGATAATAGAAGATAAAATCCATAATCTTCTCATTTGCATGCCTTGATTGCAACACATAACATTGATGAAATTGACCTACAAACCTATGTTGACTTGAATGTGTTTCATGAAAATATTTAGTGAGATAGAGGAAGGAACCCATAGAATATGTAGATAAAGAGAAGAACCATTTTAAGTCTTTTTCCTTAATGAATAGAGAAAAAAATTAGCTATGAATTAATCATCGAAGTACTAATCAATGCATATTGATCTATAGCATATTGAACATGTATCTTAGGGGCGCTTACCCAATTATACATGTATGTCAATGTTTATCATGATGAACTATGGTTCTTGTGGGCGATTTATTATAGTCAAGCATATCATATTGTGGAGGAGGTTTAAGGTTTCATACCTAGGATATAAGATGATGGGAGAGTAAAGCCTCAAGCTTGTCTACCATGATGGTGGCTATTTGTGCCACTCTATTTCCTTGTCCATCTACTGATATGGTGGAGAGTCTCTTAGCCTTTTTCATTCTTAGTTATGCATTGAATACTACCACTAAAGAAGAGAAATCTTCTTCTTCTTAAACATAAGTTCATTTTTTTTGTATAGTATGGTAGACCCATATTGGAAGGCTTGTAGCCCATGTAAATAGAGGTTGAGGATGAGAGAGAGTCACATTCACATCATCTTTATTTCTTGGTGAGTGTTGAGTATACTTCTCGACTTGACAGAGCTCTCCCTATGCTTAGGTGCCAAGATATTCAATCTCTAGTTCTCTTAACATCTCATCCACTTGGTCACCATCTCCTTCACATTGATTCTCTAGTTTTGTGTGAGTGGATGGAGGTATGATTTTAGGTGGGAAGAATAAGGAGGTGAAGGAATTAGAGTCTGATGAGGAGGTATGATAAAATTAAAAAATCAAAGTAGAATTAACTAATTTCTAGACATTAGAATGGGAATTTGTCATTTAGAGAGAAAAATTCTTTCGATGATAAAAAAAAGGAACAAATAATGAAGGTTAGGATTCACATCAAGTTCACTACAAATATAGATAGAAAAAAAATAGCCTACATAATTTAAATGTAGGAAAGCCTTTTCAATTGTCTATATTAGGATTCAACAAGTAGTCTATCATGAATGCGTTTACTTAAGTTAATGCAAATATAAATAAATTCTCTACCAATTAAATAACAAATTAATTTTCTTTCTGGTTAGACTGCTTAACATGTCTTACTTAAAATAAATTCTTACTTTAAATGAAATTCACTTGGGAAATGATAACTAAACAAAAAATTCAATGATTTACTAGCAATTAAATTTATGAATGACAAGATTGTTTAAAGACATTTAAAAAATAATAAGAATGAAAGATGGAAACTATAAACTAACTAATAGAAAATGATAAAAGGACCCTATTGAAAAAACTCAGGTTGTGAATAAGAAGAACAAGGCCCAGTTTTATATAAGAATGTCAGCACACCTATAGAGTGCAACCATGCCATTATTACATGCAACTTTTTAAAAAGAGTAAGAATAGATAACAAACGAGTGCTAAAGTTTTATAAAAGTAAGAAAAAAATAAAGATGTAGAATTCCTTGTAAATGAGCAAGGAATGTGGTTTCAAAACAATTCACACACATTGTCTGCTTCCACGTTTTACATACATGTCTACTAGGGCAGTTGCAACTACAACATCTAACAAAATTTCTCTATCCTTTATGCTGTAATGGATGTCCATACCCTGTTCCAAAGCTCCCATTTCGGCACATGCTAGGAGGATGCTAGAAAAGGTTGGAGAGTCTGTCTTTACATCTGCCAATTGCATTTTCTTGAAAGTAATCGACTTTGTGAACAATCTGCATTCAGGGTATTTCATGGGAATGCGTTTATTCGAGGCATTCTGTTAAACTTGTTTATACATTCTACGTATCCTGCAATCATGGCAATCCATGAGACCATATTTCTTTTAGGTATTCTGTCAAATAGTTCATGCCCCCTGTCTATGATATCTACATCCGACAAAATTCTCGTGTCCTTTATCTTTGGACGGATTCGATACTCTTTTCCAAAGCTCCCATTCTGGCACAGGCAGGGAGACTGCAGGCAAAGGTTACGAAGTCTGGCTTTGCACCGGCCAATTGCATTTGCTTGGAAGTTCCTGAAGCCTTTCAACAAATACATTTTTCCTATATCCTGCAACAACGACATTCCATGAGACCACGGTTCTTTAATGCATTTGATCAAACAGTTCACGTGCATTGTCTATGCTTCCACATTTTGGATACATGTCTACGCGAGCATTTCCAACTACAACATCTGACAAAATTCCTCTATCCTTTATCCTTCTATGGATACGTAAACCCTATTCCAAAGCTCCAATTTCAGCACAGGCTGGAAGTATGCTGGAAAATGTAAGCTGATCCGGTTGGAAACCTACTTGTTGCATATGATGCCACAGTTAGTGTGACTGCCTCCTAAAGATATCCATGCCTTTCATCCGATGCAATAATCACAGAGGCTCTCTTTCTATTAACCCATTCAAACTTCCCCAGCGCGGCAACGATGATTTGAATTTGGTTTGGCTGATGAATGGTGATTTGACTGCTCACTGTGACGGTTTACGGGACAGTTTAGGGAACGGAAACAGGCAACCTATTGAATGGGCCCCACAAGATCCACCTAAGCAGTCAAAGGCTTAGTGTGTGATCTTTAAGCCCAACCCTCCTTATAAATCATTCCTGATCGCGACCCGCCAAAGTATTGGAATGGAGAAGGCAGATTCAGCGTTGTATGCCCTGAATATTATGACCCTCGGCCTGGCCACGGGGTATGTTGGTTGCCGACAGAGGTGTAGAACTGGGATGCGACAGCACAACTGGTCCATCAACAGGAATGACGTCATCTTTCTCCATGGGCACGGTGGGAACCTTTGTCCCCCTCATCAATTTTTTCATTTTGGACGTCAAGGTTTCCAGCTTCGATGCGAACAGCTCCTGGCCGAATAACAGCCATCCCAAACCTACACAGATTTTAAAAAGATGAAAATAAATAGAAACTTGGCAAAAAAAATAGATAATAAAGATGGTACGCTTTATATTAACTTGCAACGCCAAGGGTGGAAAGGAAAGCAATGGTGATTGTTCTTCTGGGGATTCGGGGTGGCCAGGAATACGTTCCCCTGCCCAAAGGGTCTTTGTACGCTGTTTCACTCATACTCAGCCTCTCTGTGTATCCTCTTCTGTGCCTTTGGTATATATTTCTTGTGTGTATCCTCTTATGTGTAGTTTGGTATATGTTTCTTGTGTGCAGAATGTCTTGGTGAGCTTTCTTTACCGCAAAATCTATGCAATAAGTAAGTTGTGGAAAAGCATTTAGGAAATGGCAGTGGCAATGTTTTACACAGCCACCACATCTGACAGGTCTAGGTGTGGGTTTTCTGGAGCTATCAATGAGAATCATGTCTTATATTTGGACATGTTCAAGAATAGGAAATTTGATTGTCTGTTGTGCTGATTATTTTCAAGGGTAGAAATCTATGCGATTTGTCTTTTTATTAGCCATGTATACCAGCACTTGCACCATCCAAAGGTGAAGTTGGTATGCAGAGAGGCAAAGCCATGTAGAGCGATGCTATTAGAGTTCTCCGATCATAAATATGAAGTATATTATAAGTGCATAGTTTGTTATCAAGTTTTTTTTATGGTAGGAATCGGGTAGCTCCTTATAAACTGGAGTGCGTTTGGTAAAATTTTTTCATGTGATTGGTGATACTCAGACAACATGCCCTCTGGTACTACGGGGATGAGGAGACCATACCTTGTGACCCCTCGCCTACAACATGATGCTTTATCCAATCGAACTAGCCCCCTTGATCCATAGTTTGTTATCAAGTTATTTTAGTGTATATTTTGTATTTTTTTAAAGATGTTGTTAATGTATAGTTTTATATTTAATTTGGTTTACTTTGTGTATTAATTGAATTTAATTTAAAATTTTATATTTATATATATATTATCTATTTTTTAGTTAGGATTAGGTTAAATCTATAACATTTATGCTTTTTTAAATACAATGTATCAATTGTCATGTCTTTTAGATCAGATTGCATCCTTAATCTATTTTTTATATGAACTTTATAATCTTCTACCTCTTAGGACAATTTTTTTAGAACATACCACTATCTCATTAGCCTACATGTCAAGGTATCAATTTTTTGTGTGTTTTGGACCTGTATTTAAGGACATTATCCTAGGCCATTAAGAACCATCAATTGTCTGGACAAATCATTCACAAGAACACTCAATCATAGGTGCATACTCTTAATCTCAACATAGTCTCAATTACATTAGTTAGATCAACATTATGCATCTTTGCTTTGCACATATTCATTTTTTTGTGTATCAATTATAATGACAAACTTCTACCAAGGAAGTCAAAAAAATCTTCTTGCTACCTATAATAAGCTTCGAAAGGTGCTTTTGAGAGCTACCACATTTTCAAGCATAGGTACGGTTGTTGGTGAGAAAATCATGTGGGTTAGTAGTAGAGGAAAATACCTCACTAGTTATAATACGACATGTGGATGACATAATACTAAATCTAAGCTAAAAGTGTTGCTCTCTCCCAAGTAAGAACAATCCCAATATATTTGTCTTT
>VDFB02000015.1:257480440-257541165 GCA_007258455.2 Sequoia sempervirens
CTTTCTAGAAGATACAATTGCAAATGCTCTTTTGAAATTTGAATTTCATGTTGTAAATTTTTGGCGCCAAACCGCCTAAACTCAAATTTGAATGTTGTTTTGGCTCCAAACTAATGAGGAGCTCTATTTATGGGCAGGTTTCTAATTTTTGGGTAACTTTTTGGGGACAAGCTCGCATATTGCGAAAGAGTTATTCTGTAGCTTTCTATAACTTGCATGTGTTGTAGAACTTGGGGATTGAGATCCTTTACATGTAAGAAGCTCCATTTTCTGAATAATAAAATTATTCTTTTATTTGTGGTTTATTTTCTGTGTCTCAGGCTATGCCCTCATCAAGTGGTATCGCTGTGCCCTCATCAATAATATTGAACCCAATATGACAAAAAACTTATGATTCCTTATAGATTTATAATATATGATAACCTAGTTTACACAAAAAATGAAATATTTGTAGAGTTATGGATTAGTAATGGAGTTTGCAATGATATCTGTAGTACACGATAGTGAATAATAGTTAGAACTATAGAAATAAAAAATCTACGATGGCAACAAATATAATGGTATGCAACAACACAATCAATATATTAAAATCCTTCAAAATATTTTTAGCCATTCTTGTGATTTGTAGGACATAATCGATGCCATGTAATATACTCTCAAAAGCCTCTTAAGTTGCCTTGTCATGTCAAATAGTTTTCATCCTCTAATTAATGAAACTAGAGGGTTTGTTATAGAATTCAAGGTTTTTATCCTTAGTTTGACACTTAGCACACCACATGCTATGGCTGATGTTTGTTAGGGTTTTATGATGTAAATAGTTAACTAATTTTTTCCCATGTCTCTAACCAAAAAATAACATATATATTTGAGATTAAAATAGAGTTGCAGTTGATAGAGAAGGAGGTGAATGAGATCCGCTATGGTTTCTTATGTCTACAGTCATCCTTGGCCTCTCTTGCATCATACTGTGCTTTAGGCACAATTTTTATTATTTATTCTATGTTGTACGACTGCCTTTACTACGGTTCTTACAATTTTTATTATGCCTACTATAGACATCCAAATTTGACCACTTCCATATGGTCAAAGTCGTCTCCTTAATCATCCATTTGCTCATTTAAATCGTCCTCTTTGCCGGTATTAATTAAATCATTCATTTAATTAATATTTTGTATCTTGCATAAGGTTTCCCAAAGTATTTAATTTAATAAATACTTTTCCCTTCTTTCCTCTCTAAATTAAATAAATGCATCACTTTATTTAATTTAGTCATATTATCGTTTGGAATTTTAAATTTATTTTTTAATTCCTTATTTTCTCTCTCATTGTCACATCCTCCAACTTTTGCAAGTTGGTCTCTAATCCCTCTTAACAATCCAACCCTCTTTCTTAGTCATAATTAATTTATGATTAAGATGTGCACACCCCTAATCATCATTATGGTCCCATGCTCCATAATTTCCCACTTGCCTCTAATGTGTCATTAACTAGTCTAATCAAGTACTTGCACAAACTTAATCACTTAATTAGGTCATCCCTAATCCCCATATCATTTATGGAATATGTCCTTAGTCAACTTTATTAAAAATTTTCTCTTTTTGAACAAGGCACTTCATTCCACATGTGAATTTTTAATTCACATTTAATCCCCCAATGCATTTAAAGGAATTTTAAATTCTTTCTCTCATCCCCATGAGAATATTTTAGGAATTTTAATTCCCCACATGTCCTCTCACCCACATGGAGATAAGTACATCCTTTATGAGGAGATCTTGTCCAATCCCAAGGTACTATGTACCACCTCCATGTCATGTACTATCCTTCCACCTCATGCACACATCACCTTTTTTAAGCCATATCACATGCTACATGTCAAGATGTGAGGGCTTGTGAGTTCTCAACTTACCTTAGCCCTACATCTTGATCTTTATGGCTCAATCTGGACCATCCATTTCTCTAGAGAGTTCCAAAATCTCTATAAATACCCCCTTTTTCTCTCATTTTTGGAGAGATTATTCATAGTAGCCAAACTCTTGCAATTTTTTTTCTTAATCCATACTTAGCCATTTTTCATGCTTGCATCCACTTCGATCCATTTCTCATCCATCCTATAACTTACATCTCTTTCCATCCAAGGAGCATACAACACCAAAGATCGAAGGGCCAACCAAATGATCGATTCGAGACAAGGTAAAAGGTTTCATTTGTCATCTTTATTTTGTATTGAATCCAACTAGGCTAATTTTAAGGTGTAGAGTGTTTTTAGTGTTATTTATTTTCTCTTGTTTTCTGTTCATTTTCTTGCACTTAAATTTGCCCTATCACATTTCTAGCACGCCCAGTGGTACCCACAAACGAGTCTCTTGCTTTCATATTTGTTATTTTTTAAATTTTTATAGGTACAAGTTACAGAGGGGTGGACCCGACCTGTAGTGGGGAGGGAGGACCTGACCTAAGAGACAGGTGGACCCACCCTCCATAGGCGGACTTGAAATTTCCCAGGAGCGAACCTGCCCTCCACAGACCTCAAAAGTTATTTTTGGAAAACTTTTCATGGAGGGGTGGATCTGACCTAACAAATAGCTGGATTTTCCCTCACAGATAGCCGGATTTGCCATAGACAGTATTTTTCAGAAGGTAAAATTTGACTTTTTAGCAATCTTTTTGGCTATTTAAGGGTTTTTAACCCCTAATTTAGGAACATAGTTTAACTAGGAAGTGTCAATAAACCTTGTTTGCCATGATTTTAGGTGAGCTATTTGACGTATCCAATCTCCTTGCGCCATTCGGTGATCCTGAGTGACAAGAAATCATAGCTTACCACGTCCTTTGAGTCCACCCCTTTCTTTTTTCTTAGCAAGACCTGCTTGGGGATTTCATCACCCCAAGGGACAATTCCAACTACACATACCAGCGGGGTATATAAAGGGGGGAGAGTGAAAGTTGTACCTCAATCCAACCACGTTGTAATTGGTGAAGCATCGGGATGATGTGAAGAGTTTGTTCGAGCCTTTAAAGTTCCCGACTCACACTTGTAACGGGTTGGTGTTCACAGTTTAGACCTCATGTATCGGGTGTATATCGATGACTCCCTAGTAACCATGTTCATCCTAGATTAGAAGACTTTGTCGACCATACCCTTTCTACTAGATTTAGGCTTGTGCTGTTTGAATTGTCTTCTTTGTGTGAAACTAGTGATTGTCTTATTTATTTCACTCAGCCATATCCTTTTGATTGATGATTGCTATGTTTTAAGTCCTTTTCCTTAGTCTTTTTTTGTCAAAAGTCAAGTTAAACCTACAGACAACCGGATTTTCCCTCACAGACAGCCAGACCTAACCTCTGCATAGCTGAATTTTCCCTCCTTTGTAGAAATTTTTGCTCCTTGGGCAGACCTGACCTATAAACCAGTCCTTTGGAGCCTATTTTAACAAAATTTGACTAACTTTTTCCTCTTGGGCGGACCTAACCTATTAACCTAGCCCTTTCAGGCCTGTTTTAACCAAATCTGACCAACTTTTGCTCCTTGGGCGAACCTGACCTGTTAACCTAGCCCTTTCAGGACTATTTTAACCAAATCTAGACAATTTTTGCTCCTTGGGTGGACCTGACCTATCCAAGGCTGGACTTGACTTGTTAACCTAGCCCTTTCAGGCCTGTTTTGACCAAATTTGACCAATTTTTGCTCCTTGGGCGGACCTAACCTATTGAACCACCTCTTTCAGGCCTGTTTTGACTAAATTTGACCATCTTTTATTCCTTGGGCAGACTTTCCCTTCATAGAGGCAGACTTGACCCTTGACTGATCAACTTTTTCATCTGCTTTGTCATTCGGGACCTTTATTTCACTGTCTCGATCACTCATCTGCTCGTTTCAAACATTTGTACACCCATTTCAGGAATCCATTCGCCATCCTAAATGCTCATCCCCTTAGCTCATGCATTCGTTCACCCATTTAGAGTCCTCATTTATCCATTTTGAACCCACATTCTCATTATCGTTTCCACGGTTCAGACCATCAGAATCCTATTGAAACCTCATTAAAGCGGTTATCCAAATTGACCTAGGTATTCATCTCTAATCGTCATCTGTCCTAAGTCGGTCATCCTTGTCAGCCCAATCAATCCACTTCTATCTTAAGTTGGATTCAGTGTCGTTATCATACATCCCCCCTTTAATTAATTAATCAACACCTAGCATTACCAAGGATCAGTCTTGAACTTGGTTTCAGATTCTGACAACTATCATTCATCCTAATCAATCATCAATCCAAATTGAATCGTTATATCATCTAGTTTGGGTCAACTCATTATCTACCAATCAACCCAATCCACTTTAGTCAAATCGAATCAATTCTATTAATCGACATCCTCATTGGAAAATTAATCATCAAAATCAAATCAATCCTATCGAGCCACATCCTCGTCGGCTAATAAATTATCAAATCAAATCGATCCTGTTGATGGTGTTTTCTGCATAGAAACAACTCATACAGAAAATGATATTCTATCTCTCTTGAAAGATAATCTTCAACAATGAATTGCTGAAAATCACCCCAAGGTCTCTCTGGTGTCAGGTCTTGACAATGCATAAAACAACTCAGATAATATGTGAAAATGCTGGTAATCACAAGGGGTCTTACAAATGAACAATGCTAGAAGTGAATTTTCATCAGATGCAACAATATAGTGATGCTTTCAATCCTAAAACTAACCCAGATTCAAAATAAACAGCAAAAGAGATAAGGGTTTAGAGAGATTCTATTCTATTCTAACTCCTAAGATCAATCGCAATAATGATGAAAGTTGCAAATGGACAGATCCCTAACAAAAACCAACCTCTGCTTGATCAAGGACAAACCTGCAACTACATAGAAATGGTGCGATCTTATGGGGAAATCCAAAGATTTTCAGACTTTGAACATTCATTCACATACCCAACTGCTGGCACAATGTAAACAAGCATTCAAAGTTGAACTTAGCACAGAAGTGAGGCCTAGACTAACTTTACACAGCAATCTACAATCAGCAAATTGCTAAAAGTATGGACCGGAAATCGATCGACATTATTAACATTTCACCATTATTGTAAAAGAGCTGAAATCTAACATCTAACATCTAATATCTGAGAATCAAGAACAAGAAACCATAAAAACTATCGAAAATAAATACAAAGTTTGCCAAATCAACAATCCAATTGCATTACTTCTCCAGCATTGCATAACAATTTCAAGTCTCTCATCTCCTACAGCTAATTCTGAAAACTACTTGCCAATTCTAGCCCTCTAACTTAGCAAAATTCTAGCCTAGTCAAACTCCTGAAAACCCCCCCCAAATGAGGCACAAATGCCATTTATAGAGAACCCCCCAAACATGTTGGCCTAATTAGATTTTACAATAATAACTGGCCTCAAAACAGGTCGGCCTAAGGAGAAATTCAAAAGAGGACAAGATTTGCATTAAATGCATGAATATTATCCATGTCGACCCACGATCTCCAGCAAGATCAGATTCACGTGCCCTCTAGAAAGTCCTCCAGCTGTAGATAGTTTTGGCACAGATTCCTAGGCAGGTCCCAGTTTGAAAATTTAAATTGAACACTTCCAGATTTCCCTCTTTGGCACAAATCCATATGCAAGTCGCCCTTTTAATATTTGGTTAGTCTTGAAAAATATATATCATCATTAATAGCCCACATGTTCAAATTAAATTTGAATAAAATTTTGACCTTTTCTAAAAAACTTACATTTTTATAAGGAAATTTTCCATTTTCATAATTTTTTCCATTTTTGGAAATTTTTTATTTTCAATCAAATTTTTTTATCTCAAGAAATTTTCATTTTCAGGATCATTTTTAAATTTTTTTTCCATTTTTGGAAAAATTTCCATTTCGGGAAACCAGACCAAGGGGAAAATCTGGGAAAATCCAGGTCAGGCAGACTCCAGACCAGAATCTAGAAAAATCCAGCTGGACAGGATTCCGGGAAAATCCAGGTTGGGCAGATTTTACTAAATAAGGCAAAAATCTCAACAATAGATCATCAAAACGAACCAAGAATGCGTGAAACATCGTGTAATATATCAAATTAAGCATGGGGTGTTAAGCATTTATCATCAAATTCATCAATTTAGTCCAATATTTCAATTTGCACAAAACTTGGCAGAAAATCCAGAAAAATCCAGGTGGACCGGATTTCCGCGGAAGGCATAAAATTCTGGACTTTGGCATGTACTTGGAAAACTGAAGAAATCCGGGAAAATCTGGGTCAGGCAGAAAATCCTGGACGCAGGCAAAGACCCGGACTTCGCTCGGATCTGGAATTTGAGCAGAATCTGAGAAAATCCGGATGGACTAGAAAATCTCGAATTGGACTAAAAACCCAGATTTTTGCATAGAGCCAGACTTTGAGCAGAATTGGGGAAAATCCAGACGGACCGGAAAATCCCGGATTGGGGTAAAAACCTAGATTTTGCTCAGAACTTAGTTTTTCCAAAGTGTAACCTGGGGAAATCATTTGGGCAAGCAGGATGAACATCTAAGGACCTCCAAAGGCAATGAAATCAATAAAATTAAGGGGCCAAAAGACACCAAAAGCCAGAGCAAAAAGAGGGTCCCTACTTTCAGTGGGGCATGTGTGCAAAACTGCACAACAGATCCTTTCATCGCCAAGGTCATTCTAGCATCCTAGTCCATCATATCATCTTGCATGCCCATTCAGACCCGGTCACAAACAAGGAAAATGGCCGAACAACAATCCCAACCAAACATCGCTCAATACCTGAACAACGCAGCTAATGCCTGTCAAGACCCTAATAACAGTGTGAACATCCCTTGGGATCCACACAATGGTACATCGTCACAATCCAATATCGATGGTCAAAACACATCACCCCCCGTGGATGAAAACATGGTCATTCAACCTGAAATTACATTTGAGGAACACTTTAGTAACCCGGTCAATGTGCAAATGATAGATCACCTTCTTGAAAAACATGGCGAAGAAATCTTCGCTCACTTAATTGAAAAGGGTATCAAGCTACCGTTAGGTATCAACCTATCCAAGTATGGTAGTTCCATACCTAATATACCCCAAGGTTCACATAATGCACCAGGTAGTTCATACATCCCCAATGTTCCTTCTGTAGAAGGTTGGCATCAGCTTGAATTCAGCAACGTCGTTCTGTATCCCGTTAGCAAATCCCCGCAATCTCAGTCATAGGGGCTCCCCAAACCATTGATCCCAGTTATCCTTTTTCCTTTGGCATGCCACAAAACTTCCTGCAACCACAACCACTAATGGTACCGTCACCACCCCCTTCAAATCCACCTCCTGTCAGCACTGGGGGCACCCCTTTTACTATGTTACACCCACCTTCTGGGGCCATAAACTTACCATCGCCTTCATATGCATCTCCATAGCCCCCCCAACCTAATCTACCACGTTTGAATGTCTCCTTCGGTACCCAACAAACTCCCTTGCAAAATCCCCCTACGTTATCTCAGCTACCCCAACAACAATAATCACTATTTTCCTCGCAACAACCACCATACCAATCACAAATCAATTCATCCCGACCTCCCACTCAGACCATATTCCCCTTCCTTGCATCCATCCTACAACTACAAGCTCAAATGCAACCCAACATCCTATCTCGACCCGCGCAACATCTCACATCACATCAACAACCACCAGAGCATCATTATTACCAACAGCAGTCCCAACAACAACCACCTTATGCGGCCTCCCAACAATCACATCAATACTCCCAGTATTAATAGGTCAATTTGCAACATCACATTCAAGCTCCTCAGTAGCCTATCTCACATTTTTATCAAACGAATATGTACTATACCTCGCAACAACAACCCACATATCAACAAAATACCCCGGTATACCAACAAGGGATGTCATCACTCCACCATCCAAACCCATACCTCAACAATCTTACACTTTCTTAGCATGATCCTTTATCATCCTACCATCTATATCCGTCCAACCCACCACCAGTCAACTCAGATTTGCTAGAAATTAAAGCCGCTCTAAAAGATCTTCAGGTAGGGACTAACAAACAATCATTCAAATTCAAGGACATATGCCCATATCCATTCGATCCCTCCATCTCGTTGATCTCCTTTCCTAAACATTTTGAAATACCAAAATTTGACAGATACAGGGGGAACAAGGATCCCAAGGCCCACTTACAGGAGTTTTACTCCTAGTGTCAAGAAGTTATGCACAATGACAACTATCTCTTGCACCTATTCCCACGAAGCCTGACAGGAAATGCCCTAGAGTGGTTCATGAGCCTCGAACGTGGGTCCATAAAATATTTTGTGGACCTGTTAAAAAAATTTGTATCCTAATTCTCCTTCAATTTGGAGAAGAATACTGACACCTTAGATCTCCTCAAAGAGAAACAACATGAAGGTGAAACCTTTGCTCGCTACCTTCAAAGGTGGCATGTGTTAGCTAGTCGAATGAAAACCCCTCTAAAAGAGGACATGGTCACCCTCTTCATGGAGAACTCTCATCCCAACATGGCTCATAACTTTAGGTTACATTATGTCACCACTTTCACGGAGATAGTGGAAAAGGGACCTAACCTTGAGCTTGTCCTTATTGCCAAAGGGAACATCAAAATACATAGCCATGATAAAGAAAGGTCATTTGGAGATAAGCCAGGTTTTTGGAACAAGAACAAGAATGTAGTGAATGACGGCATGACTGATACTAAACATGTCCAAGTGGCTAATACATCCCAGAGACAACAACCATCTGTACCTAACACCATATCTATACCATAGGGGACACCTCATCCTCCTCAAAATTCAAATCAAAACAACCAGGGGAACACTAAACGTCAGTATGCTCAATTAGGAGAACCCCTGAGTGTCATCTTCAATAAGTTGTTACAAATCAACTATCCAATCACGTATCCTGTCACCAAGCCACTTGACAAATCCAAACCCAAGCCTGCATGGTTTAGGGAAAATGAATATTGTGAGTTCCATAAAATCAATTTTGAAATAAGTGTCAAGGTTTGAAAAACTATGTCCAAGATCTTATTGATCTAGGAGATATCAAAGTTGACACCAGTCAAACTTTGTCGTCCAATGCTCAATTGCAGATATATCAAAATTCCTTTCCAAACAATAATCAAGGCTTGAGCACCTCCAACAACAATCCACAAGACAACAACACAAATAATGTAAGCTATAAGAATGTTCCCCTCAATTACGAGGGTGTTATCCTTTACATTGAGTAGGTAGAACCATGTGTATCTATGATACATGTCAAAGCCAAAGACCCTCAGTGTGTTTTTACTACATGACGAGCCTACATCACTATCCTTGTGGCCTCCGTGCCCGCCCAATCAACTCCTGTAAGATCTCAATACAATATCCTTGATCACTTAGGAAAGACCCCTGCTCATATCTCTATTTTGGATTTTCTTAAGTCTTCTCCTGTACATCAAGAAATAATCAATAAAGCCCTACAAGAAACCCATGTTCCTAATGACATTGATCCTACATGATTCCAAACTCTGGTAGGACACCTGGCTTTATCTTATCAGTTGCACTTCAGCCAAAATGACATGCCAAATATCGATGTCAATCATAATCGCCCCTTGCATATCGAAGTCGTGGTTTCCCGCCATAAAATAAAAAGGGTCTTGGTAGATAATGGCTCTACCATCAATCTATGTACTCTAAAATTCATAAAATAGGTGGGGTATACTCAAGCAAATTTAAGCAATCAGATCATCACGATCAAGGCCTATGATAATGTAGAAAGGAATTCAGAGGGAATTCCTAGTCTTCCTATCCAAGTGGGACCTGTGGTTTAGCACACTATCTGTCATGTCCTTGATATGGACTTGCCATATAACCTCCTCCTTGGCCGCCCATGGCTCCACACTATGCAAGCCGTCCCCCCATGTACCAACAGTGTCTAAAATTCCTGGTCAATGGACAAGAGGTCACCATTTATGTTGACCCCCAACCATTTGAATATTTCCATGCTTTAGAAGAATCCTTTCCCCATTTACATTATTGTCCCAGGGTCGAAATGGGGGCATCTTAGTCATCATCTGCTAATCCACCATGAAAACCAATCAATCCTCTACCACTGATCCTACAGTCACAAAAATCTAGATCATTGACAAAGGGTGTGGTGAATGTGAAATGCATATTGCTCTTAATGTAGGAACCATGCCACTGTCACCACACGAGTATGGTCAACCATCACATGCTACTCCAAAGGAAGATAAGAATGTCACCTTCAGTGGTAAAAACATCCCTACCACCACTTTTAGGACCCCTCGTATCAAGATAGATGCACCAGAAGAGGATATAAGTTAATGGGTATATCAAGAAGAACCCCAACCAGATCCCCCTCTAAAGGAATATTTTCAAGAAGCATATCCTTGGTTAGCTAATTTTACAGAAAAGTATAACTACCAAGGTAGGGGCCTAGGTAAAGAAGAACAGGGGCAGTTGCAACCTATTGATACATCAAAGATGGTGAAGAACATAGGCATCAGATATGATAGTAAGCAGAAGGACCCTTCCACATCATCTAACACCTCCAATAGTGTTGTTGTGGATGATGGCTCATTAGAAGACATATCAGAGGAGGAATCCATCATACATGCATACAATGATGTCGATCACACTGACCTATCATCCATGTTCGAATGCCTATTCATCTGTATCATTAGCCTATCCCTTTGTCACCATGAGCTTATCGATTGGGACCTACGTGACAGCATGCCCATCAATATGTCTACAGATACATATGTCAACCTCATGGGATTGTGGGAGGATGAACACTCCAATCACAAAAATAAGAACAAGAAAGGTAAAAAGTGGTCATCTAGGGAAAACCTCCCTGAGGCACTTCCTAACCTTAAAAAAGTAAAAATAAAGGACACATCCGATGGTCAAAACCTCGAAGAGGCACTGGAGGATGGAGATGTTCATCTTCCCCTTGTGGGAACTCAGTTATCTGCTTGATCATCCATTCTAGTCGAAGAGACTCAAGAAGTTAATCTGGGAACAATTGAAAATCCTAAGATCACCTATGTAGCTAAGTCACTCTCAGAGCAAGAGTATTCACTCATCGTGCAACTACTCCAAGAGGGAATCATTAACTTTGCTTGGCCATATTCGGACATGCCAGACTTAGACCTCGCCTTAGTGGTTCATCATCTAGATGTTCACCCAGATGCTAAGCCTATCAAACAAAAGCTCTGCAAGATGCATCCACAGGTAGCATTGTCAGTCAAGAAGGAATTGGAGAAGTTACTAGGTGTAGGTTTTATCAGACCAATTGACTACTCTAAGTGGATCTCCAATATAGTACGAGTTGCCAAACCAAATGGAGACATTAGGATCTGCACAGATGTTAGGGATCTTACAAATCCTACCCAAAAGTTGACTTCCCATTTCCTAACATTGACATGTTGGTCGACCTCACAACAAGACATGAGATGCTATCCCTTATGGATGGCTTCTCTGGTTATAATCAGATTCGAATTGCACCTGAGGACCAACACAAGACCGCCTTCACAACACCTTGGGGTACTTTCTGTTACAATCTTATGCCCTTTGGTCTCAAAAATGCAGGGGAAACATATCAGAGGGCAATGACATTCATCTTCCATGACCTCATCCATATCATCATGGAGGATTATGTCGACGACTTGTTAAGAAAATCCAGAAGATGAGCGGAACATCCTACCGTCCTGAAAAAGATCTTTGAACAGTTGGAGCATTACAAGTTACGGCTAAATCCAAAAAAGTGTCTTCGGTGTCATGTCAGGAAAGTTGTGGGGTGTCATAGTCTCTCAGAGGGGTATTGAGGTTGATCCCACCAAGGTAAAGGCTATTATGTACATGCCACCCCCACGTAATCTGAAATAGTGAAGAAGCCTCCAAGGGAAGATGCAATCCATCCGTCGGTTCATAGCCCAACTTGCGGATAAGTGTCAGCCATTCACTCATCTTCTAAAGAAAGACTCCACCTTCCGATGGAACCAATAGTGTCAAAAAGGTTTTGATAAGATCAAAGAATACTTAGCTCATCCACCAATCTTGATGCCACCTATTCTAGGGAAACCACTCCTATTCTATATCTCTGCCACTTCAGTTGCACTGGGTGCATTGTTGGCACAACATAATGAATCATTGAAAGAGAGGGTGATTTACTACATCAGTCAGACATTGGTCGGCTATGAATTAAACTACTCTCCCATGGAAAAGGCCTTCCTCGCACTAGTGTTCAGCACATAGAAACTCTAACATTACATGCTCAGCCATCTAGTCAAACTAATTGATAAAATTGATCCATTGAAGTATTTGTTATCTAGAACCACTCTCACTGGCCGCATGGCCAAGTGGGTCATGCTCCTAAGCAAATTTGACATAGAGTATGTTCAGCAGAAAGCCATAAAGGGACAAGTCATAGCTGATCAGTTGGCTGAGGCACCATTAGTAGATGCTTACCCTCTAGACACTGAATTTCCAAATGAAAAAGTTAACACAGTTACAGAAGCGCCAGCCTAGACACTATATTTTGATGGCTCATACACTCATAATGGATCAGGCACAAGGATTTTATTAGTTACCCCTCAAGGTGACTACATTCCAAAATCATTCAGGATAGCATTCCCATGTACCAACAACATCGCAGAGTACAAAGCCCTCCTCACCGGCCTCTGAATTGCAAAATAGTGGCATATAACTCACTTGAAAGTCTTTGGTGATTCATTATTAGTCATCAAGCAAGTTAATGATGAATTCCTCACAAAGGATGATAAGTTGTTACCCTATAAATGCATGGTGGATGATTTCAAGAAATATTTCACCTTTATACAATTTGACCAAATTCCTAGGGTACAGAATAAATCAGCAGATGCAATGGCCACTATCAGTTCCCTAATTGCTATGCCTAAAGATCGGATGGAATGTGAGTTCCTTGTCAAAAAAATTTTAATCCCAGTGTATGATATTCCTGAGACTGATATGGTGTGTGATATCGTAGGTCCCGCCTCCCCCTAGTACCAGGACATACATACCTATCTCGATGATAATATCCTACCCCCAGACCTCACACGAAACCAACAAAAATCCTTTATTCAACTTTCAGCCTGTTAAATTATCATCGATGATACACTTTATTGTCGCAGGTATGATGGGATCCTCCTTAGGTGTCTGAATGAGATCAAAGCCTGTACGACACTAACAGAGGTACATAGTGGTGTTTGTGGAGCTCACTCAAATGGTATGGCCCTGGCCAAAAGGATTCTCTGAGCTAGATATTATTGGCCTAGAGTAGAGCATGATGCTTGTGAATTTGTGAAGAAGTGCCTTCCATGCCAACAACATGCAGATTTGATTCACTCTCCAGCATAGGATCTTCAGCCCCTCCTAGCACTGTGGCCCTTCTCTCAATGGGGTTTCAAATTGATTGGAAAAATTTACCCACCATCATCTGACGACCATAAATTCATAATCACTACCACTAAATCCTTCACTAAGTGGGTGGAAACAATGCCGCTCTCACAAATCACCGGTATTTAGATCTCAAAATTCATCCTTTACCATATTCTCTGTAGATATTGTATCCCATCCACCATTCTTTCCGATAATGGAAAACCCTTCAAAAACCAAGCCATGAAACACCTCTGCGACACCTTTCACATCCAGAATCATTGGTCAATGCCTTATTACCCCTAGGGTAATGGTCAGGCTGAAGCAACCAACAAGACCCTCATCTGCATCCTCAAAAAGGTTGTCAATAACACCAGTCGAGATTGGCACGTCCATATTCATTCTACCCTCTAGGCATATCGCACCTCCATCCACACCCCTACAAGGGCCTCTCCCTATTCTTTAGTCTATGGCACCGAAGCCATCTTTCCAATTGAAGTTGAGATCCCATCATTGAGAATTTCCTTAAAAAATCTTATCACTGAGGAGGATGCTCATGTTGCACGGCTTGCACAACTGGAGTTACTTGATGAAAGAAGAATCAAAGCTTATGATCACTTGCTAGCATACCAGAACCACCTCAAGTGTCACTAAAACTAGAAATTTCACCCTCGACAGTTTCAAGTGGGTGATCTTTTCCTTAAAGAGAATCAGTGTACTCAGCAAGACTGAGACAAGAAAGGAAAGTTTGAGCCAAACTGGTTGGAGCCTTATATCATAGCTATCAAATATGGATCTGGGGCACATAGGTTGACTACTCTTGAAGGAGAGCCCCTTGACAAACCCATCAACATCATGCATTTGAAGAAGTTCTACACCTAAGTCTATTTGGTAACGACACCTATCTAAAAATCCAATAATAGTAAAGAGAAATAAGTTCATCCTATGGTGAAAACCACTTTTTGGTGGCACCTTAGATAAGTATGGATGGTGAAAACTTGGTAATAGGCATCATCCATAGAGGGCTTAATCATTACCTACCTGGCATCCTAGTTATTTTATGCTTTCATCCACACTATCATCCTCACCCATCCCATCCTTGGCCGCTTGGTATATTTTGATTGAGCATTGGATGATCCATCTAGCCTATCCCCCATCCTGATCTTTTCATTATCCCACTCTGAGATTATGTCGTACATCTCCTCATCGGTCAGTTTATGTCATCATATAGGATCATCCATCATGTCAGTCTTCATCTAGACCTCATCCTATGGTGTCACTGATCTAACTACGTTGCCCCTGTGCTATCACATAGGCAAGGATGATCATTTGATCTACCCCCAGGGTATTCTGATCATCACGTGTTGGTCATCTATCATCTGTCTTCACCGTCCCCTTTCCGCTTCATCCATGGTGTTTTTCATGAACTACGAGGGCTCTGCACTTTTACGTAGGCAAGGCTAATATTTGATTGGCCCCCAAGCCCCTAGGTCCGTAGGGTATGTCAGTCTATATCCTTGTCTGGCTCATTATTCTCAAATAAAATCCTCTATTATTAGAAGATTTGGTTAATGAAAAACATCTGGTGTCAAAATGGGTCATTCTAGTTTAGTATCCATCATTGGTCTCAATAGGATGCATCCTTCCTAGTAGACCTCATCAATCCCATCCATCCTCTTGATCCTATGGCAAAGGACATTTGAAATTGATTGTGATTTTTTGATATTTTGGATTTTGTTTATCATTTGAGCTCACTATCAACACTTGTCATGGTCACCTTGATCCATCATATCATGGTGTGCTTTGAATCGTCTACATAGGGGCTTATCTTTGTCTTTTGCTTTGTTGTTGTCTTCTCGGTTGTCCCACGTAGTACCCACCAAGATCCCTGAGGTCTTGTGTTATGGTAGGGAATCCTTGTGTGTTTTTGGTTATCCCAATACCTGGCCCGACCAAGGTCATCATGAACTTGGGGTGTTGGGGTAGCCTTTTTGTTTGTTGTGTTTGTTTCATGCATTGGATGCCAACTCGCCTTAGTCTTACATATCAGGGTATCCGATATCTTATGCTATAGCAAAAATCAGTGCTCCGAAGATGGTAACTTATATTAGGATTGCATTTCATCATATGTTGCATTACATTCAACCTATGATTTTGGTTGTGCAAATACTTTATCCAACTCTCTCCCATACTTCTCAAGATACTAAGAGTTTTTGACAGGTGACAAATTACACCCATTTTCATAATCATGTCAGTTCTTATTGACGCTTATGACCATGTGTTATTTCCTTTCATTATTAATTCACTATAAATTACAAGAGCATTATCACATATTAGGTTCATTTTATTAACTGCACATACATCGCCACCTGCATCACAACGTGTTAGAACCACACATACATTGCCACCAACATCACAAAGTGTCAGACTCATAATACATCACATCCTGCATATATAAAATATTCATACAAAATCCATCATACACATATACATACATGTCAATAAGTCAACTAGACATCCATACACATAAGTCATCATAGATATAACATATGCATACATCATATCACCATGTGAATATCTGCATTAATAAAATCATCCATATTCCACAAATACATAAACCCAATCATCCATTGCCATATCATAAATATGTGGATAAATAAATATACTCATACATCCACATGAGCATGTAGTATCATAAACATGTGCATAAATAAACCAAAGTATCCATCTACATAAGCAAGAAATATCATATACATGTGCATAGTGTCAATAAGGACTGTCCCATATCATACCCAAAATAATACAATGTACGCCATATATCCATCATACATCAAAATCTATCATATATCCATCACATAGCCCTCATACATCATCAAATAAGGTACAAAATCTAGAGATGTAGAGCATCTATGATCTCTATCACTATGGCCTATCCATCCACCCAGCATCTATCAAAAACTCAGTAACTTGTCATCTCCCGAATGAGCTACCCGCGTCTGATCTCTGTTGTGAATTAGGTATTGGTCTCCTGCTAGGTGAAACACCTGGTGAATCACTATAACTTGGGGTCTGCATCCCCAACAACTGGGATGGCACTGGCATCTGTGGTGTCTATCGAACATACTAGAACATTCGTTGTGCTGGGTCTAGAACTACATGGTAATACGTGGCCATCCAAAATCCTACCTCCCTCGCATTCTCCTCTTTCTTAGTAACCTGAACTCAAGCGGAATTCTACTCCTGACGATATCTATCCCAATCTCTCTTGATCAGTCTCGTCTCCTGCTCCCAGGCCTCATGGGATAGTCGTAACTATGCCATCTCTACCTAAACCCAATCTCTCATCTCCTTGATAGCCATTGCCCTAGCCACTGTTGCATCCCTCTCTCCTTGTAACCCCTGTGTATCTATCCCTATCGCATCACTAACCTGCACTGACTGCCCCTGAGCCACTGTTGCATCCTGCTCTCTCTATAATGTCTGCATCCGTACCTTTGCAACATCTCTCTATCTCACTGTGGCCTGTGCCTGAGCCTCTATTGCATCTCTATCCCTCTAAAGTGCCTGCAGTCTCAACTCGACAAAATCTCACTCTTGTTGAAGACCCAACACCTATGATACCACTCCATCCCTCTCTCTCTGGAGAGACTGAACCTCTAACTCTACCACCTACCACTCACTCTTAGCCACCTTAGTGCGTACCTGTAACACATCCCTATCTACCTCTAAGGCTTGCACCTATGCCTGTGCCACATCTATCTCTAACCGCAACATCTTCATCTCTCTCCTTGTCTCCTCCTCTTTCTGCCGCATCAACCCCATATCCCCCACTGTCTGCTCTAAACAATCCACCCTGTCTTTGAGCTTAGCTCGCTCCCGGTACAAATGTGCTCTCTCTCCATAACCGATGTAGCTGTCTCTGTAGATCCTCTGTATCTTCAGCCACCCCTGTCCCAATCTCTGATGGCTCCTACCATGTCACCCCTCCAATAGCCTATCATATCACTGCCTCTACCATCAAATGGGCTCACTCTTATCTCGCTGTATCTCCCTCCTCATGCTCCCTAGCCACCTCTGCTCGCAGGTTAAATGCCTCATCCCGTGCCTCATCTCTCTCTCATCAATCTCCTCTCCACGTCGGACACCAGCGCAGCCAGGACTGTGTAATCTCTCTCACCCTAGGTGAATCATGCATGTAACTCACTCAATGCTACCTCTAGTCTAACCCACTTTGCCTCTATCTATCGTAACCACTGCTCACGAAGGTGCAGTCTCTCTACAGTCTCTCTCAACACCACCGCGAGATCCTCTCATTGGGCAACTGCTGTCGATAGTGGTCAAAAGTCATACACATCTGTGTTAATGTCTATCTCTCACGGCTCATACCCCTCGCTCTCTGTTGATGCCTCCATCACATTCACATCTATCACCAAAGGGGCTCCCTCTCTCCCTGTCATCCTCTTCCGCGCTCTATTGGCCTCGCGCTCCTCCTGTCTCTGTCGCTATTGCCATCTTGTGGCCATGTTTGCCTCCTTTCTCTCTTGCGCTATGTTGGTCTCAACCGCCCCCCTTCTCTCCTATTGCCGACCTCTTGGGGATGCACGTGCCTCCTGGCTCCTCTCTCTGGATCTTCAGCCCCCTGTCTTGCTGTGCTATAGCCCTGGCCTCATCCTCTCCCTCCCTTGCTCCATCTCCTCCTAGCTAGCCTCACTAGCTCCTCATCTGCCCCAACCGCCTCCTGTCTCCTCCTCCTAGCTACCCTCACTAGCTCCTCATCTACCCCAACCACCTCTTGTCTCCTCCTCCTGGTTGCCCTCGATGGCTCCTCTACTCCTCCAACCGCCACCTGTCCCTCCCCCTGCTATCCTCTTCTCACCTGACCTCCTCTATGTCGCCCTCAGGGTGTCGGTCCCGCTACCCTCAGTCGTCTATCATCCTCTGACCTGAATCCTAGTGCTCTCTCAATCGACACTACTAGGGTAATTTGTGGAAGTGGATGTCACTTGAACCACTATCAGTATCGATCTGTCGCCTCTGCATCACTTTGCCCCTCCCACCTATCTGGGTATGGTTTAAACTATTGTCTCCAGCTTCGCCCACACTGCATTTAGGCCTAGCGGATCCCCCTATGGCCGCTCTCATGACAGTCACTAGAATATCGTTCGTGCCACAGGAATATCCTAGCTCCAAAATGTTGTATCACTCGATCAGGTCTGTGTAGCTCCACTATAAGCGGTATCCTCCCAATAAGATAACAGTAGGTGAAGAAGTAACCACTGTGTGCCTCCTCATCACCCCTCCAGCCCCTGAAGTGTCACAACATATAAGGACACCACACTATCATCTCTTCCTGCACATCATCTAACCGTGTCCTCCATATATCTACACCTCTCACCTCTCGATACCACAGTATCGCTCCTACCTCTACCTCCAACCCCAGGCCACAACCTCTCTATCATCCTGCTCTCCTAATTTGTGCACAATCGGTCAGGTCACCTTGATGTGCTCCCATGCCTAAACCTGTAGTAGTATGACATGTGCCACACTCAGCGCCTTCTGATAGCATACCCAGTGCATGTCCTGATACAGCTGTGCTAGCATGCATGTCCCCCATGTGAACTGCCCCTCTTGACTCTCGATGATATGTTGAATCACCTCGATGAACCTGAGATGCAAAACTCGACCGCTCTAGTCTGGTACTAGGATCCCACTAATCAGTCCCGCTAAGTATAACGACAATGTCGGTACGTTGCAGGACAGACACCTATCCACATCCAGCTACCCCCGTTGAACCGGTAGATCGTCACTGCAAAAAATAGCACGCACAGACTCATCCAACACCTTGTCTACCATCCAACACTCGCTAACCACAAGCCCTGCTATAGGGAGCCTCAGAAGCTACCAAACATCCTCCAAGGTCACTGTCATCCCCCCAGTCGATAGATGGAACGTCGATGTCGTCGACTCCCAAAGCTCTATCAGGGCTATCAGCATGGCCCTGTGGGCCTTAATCGTCAGATTTGTCAGCATATGAAGTAATCCTACCTCTGCAAGTCTCTGGTGCTCCACGCTCGTCATCTGTGCCATGCATCTCATCAACACCTCAGACCATTTCTCTCGAATCTGCAAACTCTCCACCTTTTGCATCCATCACAACGACACCTTGTCAGTCTCTTCTAGCGTTGACTTTCCCCATTTTCCTGCCCTGATATTTCCCTTAACCATCCCTTCCCCCTGCCTATGGCTTATTTTGGTTGTTAAGGCTTTGCCTTGGCCCTTGGGCAGACTCGTCTCATGCTCGGGCGTACTCGACTGAGCTCGTGGGCAAGCTTGCCCGAGCCCAGGCGGACCCGCTCGAGCTTGCAGGTGAGCCCGCCCGAGCCTGCGCAGACCCGCTCGAGCCCGGGTAGACCCGCCCGAACTTGCGGGCGAGCTCGTCCTAGCCCGGGTGGACCCACCAGCACAAGATGGGCAGGCCTCTGCCTAGCTCAGGTGGACCCGCCCAAGCTTGGGATGACCCGCCCGCGATGGCTGGGCGAACCTTTATGAGCCCAGTCAGACCCACCTAGGCCCGTCTAGCCCCCCTAAATTATCTCGCCCAAACCCAACCCTCCCCCCCAAAACTTTTTCTTGAAAAAATTTCGTGCTAAACCATTTTTCATCCCGAGCAACCCCACAAAACCCATATTTTTGTATTTTGCAAAAACTTAGAAAAATTGACTAAAATCACAAAGTGGAGTTTTGGACTCACCTAGCGTGGCATGACACACTTGCTAAAGAATCACCGTCTCTCCTCCCCCTGATGAATGATGTCTGAATTGTACGTCAACATTATGTCTCCTCTCTTTTGCTCTTTCCTCTTCTACCTCCTCTCCTCACTTGACAGCTATCCAAATGAGGAGAGGTAACTCCCTCAATTCCCTTTTATAGCTTTTTCCCCCCTTTTTTTCACATTTTGAAATGAAAAGAATTTTTTCCTTTTATTTAACATTTTTTAGCCTCAACTAATTCCCTCCCCACTTATCTTCTCGGGGCCGCCATTTCCACATTGTAAACCCATTTTCCTCTAATCAAGCACCAATCTTCTCGATTTTCAGTGCTTTTTACATCGACATATACCACTTCATACTTTCGAGAAGCTTCCCGGGGGCCCCTTTTCCTTCCTTGTCTGCCTTCTCGAGGGGGCATATTCTACCATTCTTCACCAACCTTTTGTTATAAGCCTTCCCTTGCGAGACTAGCGCATCCCCTCTATTTCTTCTCCGTTCGGGTAGTTCACGCAATCTTTCCCATGCTAGGGCATCTCTTTTCCAGTCACTTCTTCCATAGAGTCATTTGTGTTTTATTTTTTCTTCGAAACCCTATTATCCTAATAGTATTTCGAAGAGGGGCAAAATGTAGACATCCAAATTTGACCACTTCCATATGGTCAAAGGCGTCTCCTTAATCATCCATTTACTCATTTAAATCATCCTCTTTGCCGGTATTAATTAAATCATTCATTTAATTAATATTTTGTATCTTGTATAAGGTTTCCCAAAGTATTTAATTTAATAAATACTTTTCCCCTCTTTCCTCTCTAAATTAAATAAATGCATCACTTTATTTAATTTAGTCATATTATCTTTTGGAATTTTAAATTTATTTTTTAATTTCCTTATTTTCTCTCTCATTGTCACATCCTCCAACTTTTGCAAGTTGGTCTCTAATCCCTCTTAACAATTCAACCCTCTTTCTTAGTCAAAATTAATTTATGATTAAGATGTGCACACCCTTAATCATCATTAGGGCCCCATCCTCCATAATTTCCCACTTGCCTCTAATGTCTCATTAACTAGTCTAATCAAGTACTTGCACAACCTTAATCGTTTAGTTAGCTCATCCCTAATCCCCATATCATTTATGGAATGTGTCCTTAGTCAACTTCATTAAAAAATTTCTCTTTTTGAACAAGGAACTCCATTCCATATGTGAATTTTTAATTCACATTTAATCCCCCAAAGCATTTAAAGGAATTTTAAATTCCTTCTCTCATCCCCATGAGAATATTTTAGGAATTTTAATTCCCCACATGTCCTCTCACCCACATGGAGACAAGTACATCCTTTATGAGGAGATCTTGTCCAATCCCAAGGTACTATGTACCACCTCCATGTCATGTACTATCCTTCCACCTCATGCACACATCACCCTTTTTAAGCCATATCACATGCCACATGTCAAGATGTGAGGGCTTGTGAGTTCTTAACTCACCTTAGTCCTACATTTTGATCTTGGTGGCTCAATCTTGATAGTCCATTTTTCTAGAAAGTTCCAAAATCTCTATAAATACCCCCTTTTTCTCTCATTTTAGGAGAGATCATTCATAGTAGCTAAACTCTTGCAATTTATTTTTTTAATCCATACTTAGCCATTTTTCATGTTTGCATCCACTTCTATCCATTTCTCATCCATCCTATAGCTTGCATCTTTTTCTATCCAAGGAGCATACAACACCAAAGATCGAAGGGCCAACAAAAGGATCTATTCGAGACAAGGTAAAAAGGTTTCATTTGTCATCTTTATTTTGTATTGAATCCAACTAGGCTAATTTTTAGGTGTAGAGTGTTTTTAGTGTTATTTGCTTTCTCTTGTTTGTTGTTCATTTTTTGGCATGCCCGATGGGACCCACAAACAGGTCTCTTGCTTTGACATTTGCTATTTTTTAAATTTTTATAGGTACAGGTTACAGAGGGGCGGATTTGACCTTCCTGGGGCGGACCCGACCTACAAGGGCGGACCTTACCTGACAGATAGGCGGACCTACCCTCCACAGACCTCATAAGTTCTTTTTAGAAAAATTTTCACGGAGGGGTGAACCTGACCTGACAGACAGCCATATTTTCCCTGACAGACAGCATTTTCCAGAAGGTAAAATTTGACTTTTTAGCAATCTTTTTGGCTATTTAAGGATTTTTAACCCCTAATTTAGGAACATAGTTTAACTAGGAAGTGTCAATCAACCTTGTTTGTCATGATTTTAGGTGAGCTATTTGACGTATCCAATCCCTTTGTGTCATTCGGTGATCCTGGGTGACGAGAAATCGTAGCTTACCATGTCCTTTGAGTCCACCCCTTTCTTTTTTTCTTAGCGGGACCTGCTTGGGGATTTCATCACCCCAAGGGACGATTCCAACTACACGTACCAGTGGGGTATATAAAGGGGGGAGAGAAAAAGTTGTATCTCAATCGAACCACGTTGTAATTGGTGAAGCATTAGGATGATGTGAAGAGTTGGTCTGAGCCTTTAAGGTTCCTGACTCACGCTTGTAACAGGTTGGTGTTCACAGTTTGGGCCTCACATATCGGGTGTATAGCGAGGACTCCCTAGTAACCATGTTCATCCTAGATTAGAAGACTTTGTCGACCATACCCTTTCTACTAGACTTAGGCTTGTGTTGTTTGAATTGTCTACTTTGTATGAAACCTGTGATTGTCTGATTTATTTCACTCAGCCATATCCTTTTGATTGATAATTGTTTTGTTTTAAGTCCTTTGCCTTAGTCTTTTTTGTCAAAAGTCAAGTTAAACCTACAGACAGCTGGATTTTCCCTCATAGACAGCCAAACCTGACCTTTGCATACCTGTATTTTCCCTTCTTTGTAAAAATTTTAGCTCCTTGGGTGGACCTCACCTATCTAGGGGTTGACCTGACCTATAAACTAGCCCTTTGGAGCCTGTTTTAACAAAATTTGACTAACTTTTGCTCCTTGGGTGGACTTGACCCATCAAGGGGCAGACTTGACCTATTAACCTGGCATTCTTAGGCCTATTTTGACCAAATCTGACCAACTTTTGCTCCTTGGGCGGACCTAACCTATTAACCTAGCCCTTTCAAGCCTGTTTTGACCAAATATGACCAAATTTTGCTCCTTGGGCATACTTGACTTGTTAACCTAGCCCTTTCAGGCTTGTTTTGACCAAATCTAACCAATTTTTGCTCCTTGGGCGGACCTGACCAATCCAAGGGTGAATTTGACCTATTGAACCACCTCTTTCAGGCCTGTTTTGACCAAATTTGACCATCTTTTACTCCTTGGTTAGACCTTCCCTTCATAGAGGTGGACTTGACCCTTGACTGGTCAATTTTTTGTCTACTTTATCATTCAAGACCTAGATTTCACCGTCTCGATCACTCGTCTCCCCATTTTGAACATCCATGCACCCATTTCGAGAATCCATTCGCCATCCTAACACTCATCCCCTTAGCTCGTGCATCTGTTCACCCATTCAGAGTCCTCAATTATCCATTTCAAAATCATGTTCTCATTATTGTTTCCATGGTTCAAACAATCGGTATCCCATTGAAACCTCGTTTGAGCGGTTATCCAAATTGACCTAGGTGTTCATCTCTAATCATCATCCCTCCTAAGTCAGTCATCCTTGTCAGCCCAATCAATCAACTTCTATCTCAAGTTGGATTTGGTGTTGTTATCAGACATCCCCCCTTTAATCGATTAATCAACACCTAGCATTACCAAGGATCACTCTAGAACTTGGTTTCAGATTCTAACAACTATCATTCATCCTAATCAATGATCAATCCAAATTGAATCATTATATCATCCAGTTCGGGTTGACTCATTATCTACCAATCAACCCAATCCACTTCGGTCAAATTGAATCAATCCTATCAAGCGACATCCTCGTCGGTAAATTAATCATCAAAATCAAATCAATCCTATCGAGCCACATCCTCGTCGGCTAATCAATCATCAAATCAAATCGATCCTTTCATTGCCAAGGTCATTCTAGCATCCTAGTCCATCATATCATCTTGCATGCCCATTCATACCTGGTCACAAACAAGGAAAATGGTTGAACAACAATCCCAACCAAATATCCCTCAAGACCCGAACAACACAACTAATGCCTCACAAGACCCCAATAACAGTGCGAACATCCCTCGGGATCCACACAATGGTACATCGTCACAATCCAATATCAATGGTCAAAACACATCACCCCTCGGGGATGAAAACATGATCATTCAACCCAAAATTACATTTGAGGAACACTTTAGTAACCTGGTCAATGTGTAAATGACAGATCACCTTCTTGAAAAACATGGAGAAGAAATTTTGGCTCACTTAATTGAAAAGGGTGTCAAGCTTCCATCATGTATCGACCTAACCAAGTATGGAAGTTCCGCACCTAATATACCCCAAGGTTCACACAACGCACCAGGTAGTTCATATGTCCCCAATGTTCCTCCTATAGAAGGTTGGCATCAACCTAAATTCGGAAATGTCGTTCTGTATCCTGTTAGCAATCCCCCGCATCCTGCAATATCAGTCATAGGGGCTCCCCAAACCACTGATCCCAATGATCCTTTTTCCTTTGGCATGCCACAAAATGTCTCGTAACCACAACTACTAATGCTTCTAGCACCACCCCCTTCAAATCTACCTCTTGTCAGCACTGGGGGCACCCCTTTTACTGCGTTACCCCCACCTTTTGGGGCCATAAACTTACCATCGCCTTCATATGCATCTCCACAGGCCCCCCAATCTAATCTACCACCTCTGAATGTCTCCTTCAGTACCCAACAACCTCCCTTGCAAAATCCCCCTACATTATCTTAGCTACCCCAACAACCACCATACCAGCCACAAATCAATCCATCCTGACCTCCCACTCAGACCATATCCCCCTTCCTCACATCCATCCTATGACCGCGAGCTCAAATGCAATACAACATCCCATTGAGTCCCACACAACATCTCACATCACATCAGCAACCACCAGAGCATTATTATTACCCACAGCAATGCCAACAGCAACGACCTTATGCAGCCTCCCAACAATCACAACAATACTCTCAGTATCAACAGGTCAATCTGCAACATCACATCGAAGCTCCTCAACAGTCTATCTCACATTTTTATCAAACAAATCCATACTATACCTCGTAACAACAACCCACGTATCAACAAAATTCCCCAGCATAAAAAAAAGGGATGTCATCACTCCACCATCCAAACCCATACCTCAATAATCTGACGCTCTCTCAGTAGGATCCTTTATCGTCCTACCATCCATCCAACCTGCCACCAGTCAACTCATATTTGCTAGAAATTAAAGCCACTTTGAAAGATCTTCAGGTAGGGACTAACAAACAATCATTCAAATTTGAGGACATATGCCCATATCCATTCGATCCCTCCATCTCATTGATCCCCTTTCCTAAACATTTTGAAATACCAAAATTCAACAGATACATGGGGAACAAGGATCCCATGGCCCACTTACAAGAGTTTTACTCCCAGTGTCAAGAAGTTATGCACAATGAAAACTATCTCTTGTGCCTATTCCCACGAAGCCCAACAGGAAATTCCCTAGAGTGGTTCATGAGCCTTGAATGTGGGTCCATAAAATCTTTTGCAGACCTGTTAGAAAAAATTGTATCCTACTTCTCCTTCAATTTGGGGAAGGACATTGACACCTTAGATCTCCTCAAAGAGAAACAACGTGAAGGTGAAACCTTTGCTAGCTACCTTGAAAGGTGGTGTGCATTAGCTAGTCAAATGAAAACCCCTCTAAAAGAGAAAGAAATGGTCACCCTCTTCATGGAGAACTCTCATCCCGACATGGCTCATAACTTTAGGTTACATTGTGTCACCAATTTCACGGGGATAGTGGAAAAGGGACCTATCCTTGAATGTGCCCTTTTTTCCAAAGGGCACATAAACATACATAGCCATGATAAAGAAAGGTCATTTGGAGATAAGCCATGTTTTTGGAATAAGAAGAAGAATGCAGTGAATGACGGTGTGACTGATAGTAAACATGTACAAGTGGCTAATACATCCCAGAGACAACAACCATCCTTACCAAATGCCATATATATACCACAGGGACACCTCGTCCTCCTCAAAAGTCAAATCAGAATAGCCAGGGGAACACTAAACGTCAGTATGCTCAATTAGGAGAACCCCTGAGTGTCGTCTTCAATAAGTTGTTACAGATCAACTATCCAATCACGTATCCTGTCACCAAGCCACTTGATGAATCCAAACCCAAGCCTGCATGGTTTAGGGAAGATGAATATTATGAGTTCCATAAAATCAAAGGACACTCTATAAATAAGTGTCAAGGTCTAAAAAACTATGTCCAAGATCTTATTGGTCCAGTAGATATCAAATTTGACACCAGTCAAGCTTCGTCGTCCAATGCTCAATTGTAGATATATCAAAATGCCTTTCCAAACTATAATCAAGGTGTGAGCACCTCCAGCAGAAATCCTCAAGACAACAACACAAATAATGTAAGCTACAAGAATGTACCCCTAAATTATGAGGGTGTTATCCATTACATTGGGCAGGTAGAACCCCGTGTATCTATGATACATGTCAAAGCCAAAGACCCTCAATGTGTTGTTACTACACGACGAGCCTGCATCACTATCTCTACGGCCTCCGCACCTGCCCAATCAACTCTTGTAAGCTCTCAGTACAACATCCTTGATTACCTAGGAAATACCCTTGCTCATATCTCCATTTTGGATTTGCTTATGTCTTCTCCTGCACATCAAGAAATCCTCAACAGAGTCCTACAGGAAACCCATGTGCCTAATGACATTGATCCTACATGATTCTAAGCTTTGGTAGGACACCTGGCTCTATCTTATCAGCTGCACTTCAGCCAAAATGACATGCCAAATATCGATGTCAATCATAATCGCCCCTTGCATATCGAAGTCATGGTTGCCTGCCATAAAATAAAAAGGGTCTTGGTAGATAATGGCTCTGCCCTCAATTTGTGTACTCTAAAATTCATAAAATAGGTGGGGTATACTCAAGTAGATTTAAGCAATTAGATCATCACAATCAAGGTCTATGATAATGTAGAAAGGAATTCAGAGGGAATTATTAGTCTTCCTATCCAAGTGGGCAATGTGGTTCAGTACACTACCTATCATGTCCTTGATCTATACTTTTCGTATAACCTCATCCTTGGCAACCCATGGCTCCATGCTATGCAAGCTGTCCCCTTCACGTACCATCAGTGTCTAAAATTCTCAGTCAATGGACAAGAGGTCACCATTTATGTTGACCCCCAACCATTTGAATATTGTCGTGGTTTAGAAGCATCCTTTCCCCATTTACATTATTGTCTCAGGGTCAAAATGGGGGCATCTTAGTCATCATCCGCTAATCCACCCTCCACCACTACAACCAATCCATCTTCTACCACTGATCCTACAGTCACAAAAGTCCAGATCATTGACAAAGGGTGTGGTGAATATGAAATGCATACTGCTCTTAATGTAGCAACCATGCCACCATCACCACACAAGTATGGTCAACCTTCACATGCTACTCCAAAGGAAGACAAGACTATCACCTTCAGTGGTAAAAACATCCCTAACACCACTTTCAAGACCCCTAGTATCAAGATAGATGCACTGGAGAAGAGGATATAAGTCAATGGGTATACCAAGAAGAACCCCAACCAGATCCCCCTCTAAAGGAATATTTTCCAGAAGCATATCCTTGGTCAGCTAAGTTTGCAGAAAATTATAACTACCAAGGTAGGGGCCTAGGTAAAGAAGAACAGGGGCGGTTGCAACCTATTGATACATAAAAGTAGTTGAAGAACATAGGCACCAGATATGATAATAAGAAAAAAGGCCCTACAACATCGTCTAACACCTCCAATAGTGTCACTATGGATGATGGCTCATTGGAAAACATACCAGAGGAGGAATCCATCATACATGCATATGATGATGTTGATCACACTAACCTATCATCCATGTTCAAATTCCTATCCGTCTGTACCATTAGCCTATCCCTTTGTCACCTTGAGCTTATCAATTGGGACCTACGTGACAGCACACCCATCAATATGTCTACAGATACATATGTCAACCTCATGGGATTGGGGGAGGATGAACACTCTAGTCACAAAAATAAGAACAAGAAAGGTAAGAAGTGGTCATCTAGTGAAAACCTCCCTGAGGCACTTCTTGACCTTGAAAAAGTAAAAATAAAGGACACATCCGATGGCGAAAACCTCAAAGAGGTGTTGGAGGATGGATATGTTCATCTTCCCCTTGTGGGAACTCAGTTATCTACTCGATCATCCATTCTAATCGAAGAAACTCAAGAATTTAATTTGGGAACTGCTGAAAATCCTAAGATCACCTATGTAGCTAAGTCACTCTAAGAGCAAGAGTATTCAGTCATCATGCAACTACTCTAAGAGGGACTCAATAACTTTGCTTTTCCATATTCAGACATGCTGGGCATAGACCATGCCTTAGTGGTGCATCATCTAGATGTTCGCCCAGATGTTAAGCCTGTCAAATAGAAGCTCCACAAGATGCATCCACATGTAGCATTATTAGTCAAGAAGGAATTGGAGAAGTTACTAGATGTAGGTTTTATCAGACCAATTGACTACTCTGAGTGGACCTCCAATATAGTACTAGTTTCCAAACCAAATGGAGACATTAGGATCTGCACAGACTTCAGGGATCTTAAAAAATCCTGCCCAAAAGACGACTTCCCTTTGCCTAACATTGACATGTTGGTCGACCTCACAGCAGGACATGAGATGCTATCCCTTATGGATGACTTCTATACTACAATGTTATGCCCTTTGGTCTCTAAAATGTGAGAGCAATATATCAGAGGGAAATGACGGTCATCTTCCATGACCTCATCCATATCATCATGGAGGATTATGTCGACCACTTGTTAGGGAAATCCAAAACATGAGCGGAACATCCTACCATCCTGAAAAAGATCTTTGAACGGTTGGAGCATTACAAGTTACAACTAAATCTAAAAAAGTGTGTCTTTAGTGTCACGCCAGGAAAGTTGTTGGGTTTAATAGTCTCTCGAAGGGGTATTGAGGTTGATCCTGCAAAGGTAAAGGCTATTTTGGACATGCCACCCCCACATAATCTGAAACAATTAAGAAGTCTCCAAGGGAAGATGAAATCTATCTGTCGGTTAATAGCCCAGCTCATAGATAAGTGTCAGCCATTCACTCATCTTCTGAAGAAAGACTCCACCTTCCGATGGAACCAACAGTGTCAGATAGGTTTCGATAAGATTAAAGAATACTTAGCTCATTCACCGATCTTGATTCCACCTATTCCAGGGAAACCCCTCTTGCTCTATATCTCTGCCACTTCAGTTGCGCTAGGGGAATTGTTGGCACAACATGATGAATCATCAAAAGAGAGGGCAATTTACTACATCAGTCGGACATTGGTCGGCTATGAATTAAACTACTTTCCCATGGAAAAGGCCTTCCTTGCACTAGTGTTCAACACATAGAAATTTCGACATTACATGCTCAGCCACCCAGTCAAATTAATTGTTAAAATTGATCCACTAAAGTATTTGTTATCTAGAACCACTCTCACTGGCCGCATGGCCAATTGGTTCATGCTCCTAAGTGAATTTGACATAGAGTATGTGGAGTGGAAAGCCATAAAGTGATAGGTCATAGCTGATTAGTTGGCTGAGGCACCATTAGTAGATGCTTACCCTCTGGACACTGAATTTCCAAACAAAGAAGTTTACACAGTTACAGAAGCACCATCCTGGACACTATATTTTGATTGCTCATACACTCATAATGGATCAGGCACAGGGATTTTATTAGTTACCCCTAATGGTGACTACATTCCAAAATCATTTAGGATAGCATTCCCATGTACCAACAACATCGCTGAGTACGAAGCCCTCCTCACCGGCCTCCGAATTGCAAAATAGTGGCATATAACTCACTTGAAAGTCTTTGGTGATTCATTATTAGTCATCAAGCAAGTTAATGATGAATTCCTCACAAAGGATGATAAGTTGTTACCCTATAAACACACGGTGGATGATTTCAAGAAATATTTCACCTTTATACAATTTGACCAAATTCCTAGGGTACATAATAAAGCAGCAGATGCAATGGCCACTATCGGTTCCCTGATTGATATGCCTAAAGATCGGATGGAATGTGAGTTCCTTGTCAAAAAAAATTTTATCCCAGCATATGATATTCCTGAGATTGATATGGTGTGTGTTATCATAGGTCCCACCTCCCCCTGGTACCAGGACATACATACCTATCTCCATGATAATATCCTACCCCTAGACCTCACACGGAACCAACAAAAATCCTTTATTCAACATTTGACCCATTACATTATCATTAGTGATACACTTTATAGTCATAGGTATGATGGGATCTACCTTAGGTGTCTTAATGAGACTGAAGGCCACACGACACTAAGGGAGGTACATAATGGTGTTTGTGGATCTCACTCAAATGGTATGGCCCTATCCAAAAGGATTCTCCAAGCTGGATATTATTGGCCTACAATAAAGTATGATGCTTGTGAATTTGTGAAGAAATTCCTTCCATGCCAACAAAATGTAGATTTGATTCATGCTCTAGCACAGGATCTTCAACCCCTCCTAGCACCGTGGCCCTTCTCTCAATGGGGTTTCGACTTGATTGGCAAGATTTACCCACCATCATCCGACAACCACACATTCATAATCCTTGCCACTGAATACTTCACTAAGTGGGTGGAAGAAATTCCGCTCTCATAGATCACCGGTATTCAGATCTCAAAATTCATCCTTTACCATATTCTTTGCAGATATGGTATCCCATCCATCATGCTTTCCGATAATAGAAAACCCTTCAAAAACCAACCCATGAAACACCTCTGCGACACCTTTCACATCCAACATTGTTGGTCAATTCCTTATTACCCCCAAGGTAATGGTCAGGCTGAAGCAACCAACAAGACCCTCATCGACATCCTCAAAAAGGTTGTCAATAACACCAGTCAAGATTGGCACATCCATATTCATCCCGCCCTCTAGGCATATCACACCTCCATCAACACCCCTACATGGGCCACTCCCTATTCTTTAGTCTATGGCATCGAAGCCATCTTTCCAATTGAAGCTGAGATCCCATCATTGAGAATTTCCTGAAAAAATCTTATCAGTGAGGAGGATGCTCATGTTGTACAGCTTGCACAACTAGAGTTACTTGATGAAAGAAGAATCAAAGCTTATGATCACCTGCAAGCATACCATAACCGCTTCAAGCGTCACTACAACAAGAAAGTTCACCCTTGACACTTTCAGGTGGGTGATCTTGTCCTTAAAGAGAATCAGTGTACTCAGCAAGACCAAGACAAGAAAGGAAAGTTTGAGCCAAACTGGTTGGGGCCTTATATCATAGTCGTTAAATATGTATCTAGGGCATACAGGTTGACTACTCTTGAAGGAGAGCCCCTTGACAAACCCATCAAAATCATGCATCTAAAGAAGTTCTATTCCTAAGTCCACTTGGTAACCCCACCTATGGAAAAAAAAAATCAGAAAAATCCAAAAATCCAAAAATAGTAAAGAGAAATAAGTTCGTCCTATGGTGAAAACCACTTTTTAATAGAGCCTTGGATAAGTATGGATGGTGAAAACCTAGTAATAGGCGTCATCCGTAGAGGGCTTAATCATTATCTACCTAGCATCCTAGTTATTTTATGCTTTCATCTGCACTATCGTCCTCACCCATCCCATCCTTGGCCGCTTGGTATATTTTGATTGAGCATTGGACGACCCATCTAGCCTATCCCCCATCTTGAGCTTTTCAGTATCCCACTCTGAGCTTATGTCGTTCACCTCCTTGTTGGTCAGTCTGTGTCATCACATAGGATCATCCATCGTGTCGGTCTTCATCTAGACCTCATCCTATCACGTCACCGGTCGAACTACGTTGCCCCTGCATTGTAGGCAAGGCTAATCATTTGATCTACCCCCGGGGTATTCTGATCATCACATGTTGAGCGTCTATCATCTATCTATGTGAACCCCAACCTTGGTACCTGCAAAAGAACAAGAATAAACAAGTTAGACAAGGAATTGCAAGCCAAAACAAGGATTCCCCATGAAATCCATTTACAAACGCAAATTAGGAAAGAAAACAATGAAAAGCATGATAAAGAGAACAAAATAGATTAAATCCTAATCTAAATATGCAAAGTCATGATCCCATTGGGGAATTGATGCCAATTTGATATGAAAATTGGCCCTTTCCCAATTCCTAAGATGCAAACTTGATGTGTTGAAGATGATTGATCCACTTTGTTGGTGAAGAATAAGACCTCGAAGCCAAAAATCTGCAAAAAACTAGCTAAGAACTCAATGATAATGGATGAAATTTGAGAGATATTTGAGCATGGTAACTCTGCATGAATTGTGGATGATAAAATGAGGATATGAGCTCTTTATTTATAGAATTTTAAGATGGATGAATGCCAAAATTTGAGCAATGTGGGACTAACATTCATCCAATGGTATGATGCCACTTGTCAAGCTATGAATGGGTGAAGGATGTGCAAGATTTGGGGTTTGTGCCAATAAATGCATAATTTTGAATTTCAAATTTGTTGAAATGATGTGCAAGAGGGAAGGGAAAATGCAATAAATGCAACTTGGCTCAAGGCAAAGGACATGTAAGATGAATTTATTGCCTTGTTGGATGTACATGTTGACTTGGAATTTTTGAATTCAAATTGAGAGAATATTCCAAAAGATGCCATTGTGAGGAAAATAGATATTTAATAAATGAATTAAATCTATTTTCATGTGCAACTTGCATTATCTAGAGGATGGGACATAGGATGAGATTAAATTAATTAAGGGTTAATTAATTTAATGAGAGAGGTTAGATGATGTGACCTATTTGACTCAAATTTATGGATTTATTTAAATCAAATAAGAGAGGAATATGATAAGAGGTTAATTAAATAAGGATTCTGATTTATTGAATTAAAAGAGATGGTGTTAGATTAAATCAAATAAGGTTTTAATTTATTTAACTTAATGGATAAACTTTAGAGATTTAATCAAATAAATTGATTATTTAATTAAATAGGGATAATTAGATCAGATGGATTGATTTTATTAACAAGAGAGAGTGGCTTAATTAGACAAAATGATTTATTTAATTAAGGGATGAAAGTTGATGAATTTAATTAGATAAGGAGGTTCGATTAAATGGTTAGACCAAGGGATGATTCAGGAAGAAACGATGTTAGTAAGTCAGGATTAGATGCACAATGTCAATCAATATATTTTACGTGTCTACATTTTGCCCCTCTTTGAAGAAATGAACTTGATGCATTGGTTCAAAGAATAAATGATATGGATCAAAGCCAAAAAAAATAATTATTTAAAAACTTGCCCCATTGCTGCCTGGTAGGAAAGAATATGCCAATATAATGCCCCCTCGAGAGATTGGACGAAAATTCCAATTTTTGGGTGATCTTGCAAAAAAAGATGACAAAGTACCCGACAGGTCCAAAAAGGCTCCAGGAGGCTAAAAATGTGTTTAAACACAATAAAATGATGAAAAAAAAGCCTTGATTAGACAAAAACAGGTTTGGGGGTCCAAAACCCTAACAAGATAGCCAATTACGGTGAAACAACCATAATTTTCATGCTTAAAAGGGGCCTGAGGGGTCACTTTCAAGTCATTTTCAAACACCTCCAATAGTGATCTCAAGATTTGAACTGAGTCCTCCTGGCAATATGGCGCAATGAAAGCTTCCCCTGCACATTTTGGATCAAGTTCGGACATACCAGCGGCTACCTGGCATTGGGGCACCGGTAAGTGGTCCTTACACGAGCTTCGTCCTTCATTGAATGCTTCAATTAATGCTTTAAAGAGTCAGTCCGCCTGCAATGGTGCTATATAGCGCCGCTCGATGCTGAATAGCACTGCCGTGGTGTAGTTTGGAGTTTAGAAACTCTGACGCTGAGCTCGGGGCTAGCGGGGGGATTTACTAAGTGTGACGCGGTGGTGGGAATTTTGTCCAAAGTGCACCATTGGGAGGGAAACTGCACCGGAACGGTGCGATTTTTCTCTTTTTAGCCCTAGCGTCAAAGTTTGATTAGAAATCAAACTATGACGCCATCACAGGTTCCACCGCTGGAGACATTTTCTGGATGCTCGATGAAGAATTTTTCAAAAATTTTGACATGATGACTTTCCTTGATGCAAGACGAGGTGAGAGAACTCTACTCTTAGGAGCACAGGTCTTGAGACCTGGCTGGCTATCTGTGGGACCTAAGCGACAGGGACCAGGATTGACTCTAGATTGCGAGGCTGTGGCACATTGCATACGCGACACCAATTTGCACTCACCTAGGGATGTTGTCAGTGCTGGCGAAGAGATGGCACAGCAAGACGTCTTCGTTCCATCTTTCCACTGGTGAGGCCACTGTCACTCTAGAAGACGTTTGGTGGATTTTATGATTGCCTATTCATGGTTGCTGGGAAATCTTCAATATGGATGAGGGACGAGAGGCCTACTTCTGAGTCCTTGCTATAGATGAGATTGTCTTCTGTGAGGGGCAGATAGAGCTTGAGCACCACAGGATCTTGGCACCTCCCTATCGCTGTGTGATTGTAGCTATCATTTCAGGCCTTGTTGCCTCTGACAAGCGAGGGCAATATTTTAGTCCTGCCTGGGGATATTGTTGGGAGCAGATGGTCCGAGATAGGCTGGTTCATTTTGCATGGGGGCCTATTTTGCTAGCTTCACTATATTGAGACCTTCATGAGTACGTTTACATGGATGAGAGAGCACTGGAAGCAGGGGTGACCCTTCTTCATATTTGGGCATGGGAGCATATTTTTGTGCTATGTCCATGTGTCGTTTCAGTTTCGATGGGGCCAGACAATCTCCTCGTGGCACGATACAGAGGTGGTGTGTCTTTTACTCACATCGGCGAGCACGGGATCCCCTACTAGAGGAGGGTTCTGGATGAGATGTAGGTTTTTACCTGGCGCCCCTACCTTGGTCGGCCTGGATGGGCTGATGATGCTGGCCAAATGTTTTACTGCCACCAGGATCATTTCATGTAGGGGCAGGAGCATGCCATGCTCGAGAGGTACCTACCTGGGCGCGCGTAGCATCAGTTTGGGGAGCCAAAGGATCATCCCGATGACAATTATGTAGCTCTCTTTTCCTGCACCATGACACAGGTCTCATGGGGGTGATATATTCCTGCTTCGGAGGCAGTTGACAACTTTCGACAACTAGTAGCCTGACCATGGGCTTATGATTAGGGGCTAGTAGATCTAGGGACTACCCAGGCCTACAAAGATTGGCTTCAGTCTCCACTTTGGTTGACGATACTAGGTGCAGTGCCAGATGTGCGGAGAGTCAGAGGCAGAGTGGGAGGACGAGGACATAGAGCCAATATTAGACAGAATTTGCCACTTGTGCCTCTAGTCTAGCCAGGACAGGGGGACATGCATATGCAGGATCAGCTGTAGGAGCCACCACGAGATGAGGATCAGCCTCGGGTGTAGCCACAGGTGCGATCAGTGAGACAGGAAGATGCTCGAGATTCACTGATTATGTAGCTGCAGGCCCAGGTCCAGGCCTTGACAGCTAAGAGAGATCAGGCGAGGGCTAAGAGAGAGTAGCTCAAGGCTGAGAGAGATCAGGCTATATAGCAGAGGCAAGTTGCAGAGCTATAAGTAGCTACTAAGCTAGGCCAGAGACAACAGATAGAGAGCATGACAACCTCCTCCTCCCAGGGTACAGTGCCTATTTTCTCTTACAGGGATGTCATCCGAGAGGGAGAGTACTATTGGCAGTTTTATCACAAGGCTGTACCCAGAGTAGAGCGGGTACCAAAGTACTCAGAGCGGGCCAGCCATAGACCAGCAGAGGGTCATAGTGACAGAGGCGAGGGAAACATTCACAGAGACTGAGCCTGATCGAGATGTTATAATACTTTTTGTGCCTTTATGGGCTCATTTTTTATAGCCCCGATGGGCCTTTTGTACTGATTGACACATATGTATAGTGATTCGATTTATTCCTTGTACTATGACAGTTGATATATATATATGAGCCGATTTTGATGTGATGCATGTGTACTTATTTATGCATGTATGATTCTACTTCTATATGCTATGGATGCACTTATTTCTAATGATATTTATGCAAATTATTATGACTAATAGATCTATATTATGCTAACCTATGATATGATGTGCAATGATGTTATCTATATGATGATCTATTTTATGCAAATGTGATACGTGATATGGATTTTAATATGTAAGGTGTATATGTGAAATGATTGTGAATTATGCTTATAACATGTTTATGAATGGATGTATGCTTTGTATGTGATGGAATATTCCATTTATGCTTATGTGGGATGATTTATGTAATAAATGATTTATGATGTTATTTATGAGATGATTATGGATAATGTAATATGAATGCGATGGTCGTGATATGATGTAATACAAATGAGATGGTTTTATGATGATGCTTAGAATAACAAATGTTATTATCCTAAATGTATTAAATGATGATGTAATGTATGTGATGCAAAGTGATATGAGGATGCATAATGAATGTAATGTGATGAGATGATGTCATGATGTTATGCAAGTATGTAAATGAATTAAATTATTTTATTCCTATTATGTATGATTATGCAAAAAATGATTATGACATGTTTCTATAAATGTTATGTGATGATTTATGTGAAAGATGTGATGGATGAAATGCAATGAAATGAATGCATCTAACTTTGAAGAATGCTTATGATGACATGTTTATATGATGATGGAAATGCGATGCATATATTTCCTATTGTTGGAGTTATGGGCAGACACTGAGAGGGGGGGTGAATCAGTGTCAAAAAAAATTTCAACTTCGACCAAGATGTTTAATTCTGATTTCCTTTTCTTTCAACAATAGAGTAGAGTAATCACTTTTGAAAGCACAAAGATATGACAACATTAACTTAGTCTATTTGAAAACTTATGAAAATATGATTTGAGTGAGATATCTTGCATTTGCCAAAACATAGCTCAGATTTGATCTCAATATTACTCTGATTAATGTATTCATGAGTTGAATGTAATCATTCATAAATAGAATTGAGAACAGTAATAATCCCAACAGTGAACTGAACCAACAACAACACAGAAAAGCAAAGAGCATACAAATGAACAAAGAGACAAAAGCTTTTTCTGAGTGCAAAATCCTCCTGGGGTATAAAAACCACTCCTAAACTACCTTACTGGCTTAATCTTTAAAACCACTGTTAACAATGCCTTATAGGCTAATTTCTGAGCACCAACTCAAGGAGCACCAACCCCTCATTTAGAGACACCAATCTCAAGGAGCACCAACCCCTTATGCAAATTTCAGAATTACAATAATAATATCAGAGGATCTCTCTATTTTCTAGTAAGCTCATAACTCTCTGTTTTTCAAATTTTAATACAGAGTATTTCAGTACATCTCTTGATACAGCCAAAATAACTATCTCTCAGAATTACTGGCTAGCAGCACCTCCACTGTTTTCAACACTGGTTTTTATATACATTTCAAGTATGTATGTTATCAAGAAATCTTCAACAAGCATTTTTCACATGATTCTGAAACTCTCTTGCTATTATTAGAATATGAAGCTGATTCATAATGATCTGTATATGATGGTAAAAAACAATAGTAACGCTTATCCAAAGAACTGCAAATCATCTATTATTTTAAAAATGTAACTGCTCAAAAAGGAAACTCAATGAATATTTTGCCATGTAATGGTTATGAGATTTGATGGCAATCTAAAGAAGTCGGCATGCAACTATACTTAGAAAAATCCATGTCAGCCACAGTGTATGAGTTTTCAAAAATCATTTGCTGAGACAACAGTCGCCATGTGTTCTGTTCTTTCCAATCACTGAGACATCTAGAAAAGTATGTTGAAGGCAATTATAACGTTGATCGTTCCTTTGTCCCTGTGCGTCGCCATGACCTTCTTCCGTCAGGGAGAAACCATATCGAAGATCTTTTATGTTTCCCTGAGATCACATTTTTGTTATATTTGTTTCAGTCACTGAGACACAAGAGTCTTTCTCTCCGAGATGCCCTTTTGTTCCATTCACTATTGCTATAGCCTTTTGATATCAGAGAGATATCTTGTAGAAAAATATTTGTTTTTCTGAGAGCCCTCGTGATCAACATGTCGCCATAACAATTCAATACCTATGTCGAAAGCAACTTTATCACTGTCAGTCATCCCTCTGTTTGTCGCTGTAACCTTCAACAGTCGGGGAGACATTATATAGAATACCTTTTGTTTTACTGAAACCCCACTTGATACACATTAGTCACCGTGACACATGGTTTTTCTTGCCGATGAGACCATCTGTCCCAAGCGGGTCACTATAACATGCCGACATCAGGGAGACCTCCCGTAGATTATATTGTGTCATACCAAAACAACCTGAACACCTTAGATCGCCAAGAGAATTCAATTCTCATACCGACAGAGACCATTTGTATTCCATCGGCGAGACATATCAATGTCAGGGAGACGTCTCGTAGAATGCTTGAGTCATACCGAAAGTCATCCTTTCATCCAGTGTCGCTGAGACAATCCAGATCTTATGTCGATGAAGTCCCTTTATGTTCCATCGATGAGACCGAAGGTCACTTGCCGAGACCTCTCGCTGAAAACCCTAGCTCTTACCGAAGAGACTACCTTTATGTTTTTGGTCGGTGTAACAAATCAAATTTTCCAAGACCTTTCTTCGATACACAAACTCTTACCAAGATGCATACCTTTACATTGTCAGTCGGAAAGATAGGAAAAACTCGCCAAGACATTATATCGATAGCCATTAGTTTTACCGATAAGTCTCCATATGCATACAGTCGGTGAGACACACTTGAATTCACTGAGATACTAAACCAAATACTCCAAGTCTGGCCAAAGTGAAAATTTTAATGTGCCCGTCAGTGAGACTAAAAGAGTTTGCTATGACCATATAAAGATTCCACAACTCTCGCTGATAGACCTCCACATGCACTAGTCAGGGAGACATTTCAAGTTCGATGAGACACTACCCCGATAACAAAACTCCTACCGATAAGTTCATCTTCCTTCAGTTGGTGAGACAATATGTTTTCGCTAAGACATCATTCCGACGGGTATAACTTATGCCGATATGTACTTTCTTGTGCCGGTTGCCAAGACACAAAGCACTCAATGAAACAACATGCCAATAGGGATTTCTTACACCGATGAACCACCTCATGTATTAGTCAGTGAGACCCGACTCATTCGGTAATACCTCTAAGTGGTGAAGGATACTCATGTCGAAAGACTTTTCTTCAGTTGCCAAGACCATGATCAATGTCATGCTGAAAACTACCTGTATGTAAAATAAAATTGTTATGACATTAGAAATGTCTTGCCATAGATGTTTATCAGAGAAATGGATCTGGGAGACCCAAGCATTCTCACGCTAATATGTTCTTTCTTGTCACCGAAACAATGTACAAATAAGATAACCTGTGACTGCACGAAGCTCAAACTGATCAGTACCATAAGATATTAAAATTCTGAATGTAGACTGTCCACTGAATGCCAAGGCATGTAAACCATATAGACAAAACTATACCACCAAGATAAAGCATGAGAAACCAAACTGAAACTGTCAACAAGTAGAGTCAACCGAAAGGGATTTTTTCATCAAGGACAAACCATATGATCACAACTGAGATCCAACACGTATATGATATGTTTATGCAATATGCTAATGAGTTGTGGATGCAGGACTAATGATGACGATGATGATGATCAACTGTCATAGTACCTTGTTAGTGTGGTTAGTAAGAAAAGAAGAAGTTATTTCAACAAGACACAAGATGATGTAAATACAAATGATGATGATGATGATGATGATTATTATTATTATTTGTTGAGGAATTGGGATTTTTCAAAGGGCCACATTTTCTTATGTTTGATAACACACGTGGCACGATGCATCAAGGTATAGAAAACCAGGATGGCATTGTACCTAGTGAGATGGACTTTGACTTGACAATCAGATAGGAGTATTCTTGCTCACATTTAACATACGAAAACCTTGCTAGGATGCACTTTAGAAGTTTCAAACACCTCGAACCAAAACATGGAAAGGTAAACCTATCCATGCAATAGTCAACAAGTTGCCCAAGACCTCCTCCATACATACCTAACAAAGCAAGTATTCACCGAGGTTATTTTACAAGAACGTCCAACAAGCACAATAGACAAAAGGATAATGATTGTTGCCCCATTCCTATCTCTCTAAATCCTTCATTTGGATATCATCGAGAGGTCCTTGGACTGAGCGCAATAAGATAAGTCAAAAGACAAAGATAAAGTACACAAACAAGTTGATGTTCTTCAATACCGCTAACCAAAAGGAAATGTGTTTTCTAAGGATGAAAACCAAAACTTATTGCCAAAAGATAATGCCCATTGTAGGAAGGATTCATCCTAGGACATGTTAGTGGATCGTGGCACGTCATTTCATTTACCCAAAGTGCTCTTTCTGATAAATAATGCCCCCTACAGGAAGGATTCATCCTAGGACATGATGTTATCGGATGATTGATATGGGACTATTTGGATGATGGACTATCGATGTGAAGAGTTGACCAACTTGTTTACATACTGACTTAGACATAAGACTTGACGTTTTGAGTTTTCACTTTCGACCTGCTAGGCTTGTTTATGATTATCTTGTCAAAGATTGAGGATGGTGATCATTTATTATGGATGGTGTTATTACGGGTGTAAGCGAGATGAGGTGGATGGATTTTTTTAAATATTTGGATGATTTTGATGTTTTGCAATGTTTTGAGGCTGTTTTTGGTATTTTTTGAGATTTTCAAATGTTTTGATTTTTCAATTTTCTAATGTTTTTGGGTTTTTCTGAGATTTTGACCAAGAGACTAACCTAAAGACCTATCCTAGGGGGCTCGAGCGCTGATCAACAGATTAGCCTTGCCTACGTTATACATGCAGAGACCACATAGTTGGACAAGATGACTTTGTTTTTGACTTTTTGATTGACTTTTTGACCTATTTTTAGATTTTCTGACATTTTTTAATTTTTTGATTTTCTGAGTTTTTTGGATTTTCTGATTTTGAGGATTTTAAGAACATACACGAATCCAATCTGAGAAGAACATGCCCCCAACAATTTTTCTATAGACTACTCTGATAAAGGCAAGACAAATGAACCTTGGGGATGGGTCGAGTAGTACTAGGAGGGATCATGATACAAAAACAAGACCAAGCTATGGTGTGGATGCGAGTGGATGAGTGATGGATGGAGACCTGAATGCGATGGATGATGGAAGAAAAATGGATGGATGAGGTAGCACAATTCGTAAAGATCCTGGTGGATGGGAAGTGTTTATTTACACAAGGCACCTGTTTGCTAGGTTTTCACAAGGTACTTGTCCAAAGTGCCACCGAAGTGGTTTTCACTAGAGGATGATTTTTTCTCTTTACTATTTTTTTGATCCATTTTCTAATTTTTTTGGATTTTTTGGTTCTATACCTTGAAATATTTAGGCATAAAACTTTTTGAGATGAGATCTATTCATGGACTCCTATAGAGGTTCCCCTTCGGGTGTTGATAAGTGATATGCCCCTGACTTATAGCTTTCTATGATGAAGAATGGTCCTAACCAATTGGGTTCAAACTTGCCTTTGCTGCTTGGGTTTGGGACATTCTTATGATTCTCTTGTAAGACCAGTTCTCCGACTTGGAACGTCCTACTTCTGATTTTCTTATTGTAGCTCCTTTTGAGTCTATTCTGATAGACTTGCAAATGATTCAAAGCATCTATACATCACTCATCTAGTAGCTATAGCTCATTTAATCTTGATACTCAGTACTCTTCATCTGTGATGAGGTTTTGCAGTGATATCTTGAGGGATGGGAGCTCGATCTCTATGGGGAGTACTACTTCTGATCCATAGACCAGGGAGAAAGGAGTGGCGCCGATGGGTGTGCGGATGCTGGTTCGATAGGCCCAGAGGGCAGGATTAAGTTGTAGGTGCCAGTCATGACCTGTGTCATTGACTATTTTCTTGAGGATTTCCAGAATGGTTTTGTTTGTAGCTTCTGCTTGGCCATTGCCTTGGGGATAGTATGGGGTGGAGAAGTGATGTTGGATTTTGAATATTTTGCATAAGTCATGAAACTCTTGATTTTTGAATGGTGTCCCATTATTTGAGATAATGGCTTGTGGAACACCATAGTGATAAATGAGATAGTTCAGGATGAACTTAGAAATCTGCTTCCCAGTTATGTACGTCATGGGTATGGCTTCCACCCACTTAGTAAAGTACTCTGTTGTGGCTATGATGAATTTTTGGCCATTAGATGAGGTGGGCATGATTTTTCCAATGAGATCAAGTCCCCACTATGAAAAAGGCCATGGTGTGATGATAGGATGAAGTTCTTGAGCTGGAGCATGGATGAGGTCCCCATGTTGCTGACATTGTAGACACTTTCTGGCATGATCATGTGCTTCTCGTTCCATTATGGTCCAATAATACCCCATCCTTAGTAGTTTCTTAGCTATGGTCATTCCACTCGAGTGTGAACCACAGATACCATTGTGTACTTCAGTTGGAGCGGTTAATACCTCGTCAGTGTTTAAGCAGCGTAGTAAGGTACCTTCTATGCTTCTACAGTATAAGGTATCACCTAGGATGACAAATATGGATTCCTTTTTAACAAAGGTTCATTTTAGGTTTGATGGTAGGTCAACGGGTATGACTCCTATTCGAAGGTATGTGTAAATGTCATGATACCAAGGATCGCGAGGACCAACAATTGTGCACACATATTTTGATTCTGGTACCTCGAATGCGGGAATGAGAAGTTGCTCAATGAGGAATTCATATTTTGGAACATTGTGAGGGATGTTCAATAGGGACCTAATTGTTGCCATGGCATCTATTATCCTGTTGTTGGCTCTAGGTATCTGCTCAAATGTAATTTCGATGAAGGATTCTTTGAGAGTCTCCACCAATTTCTTGTATGGCGTGAGCTTCTCATCCTTGGTCTGGTATTCATTGTTTACTTGATTTATGATCAATTAAAAATCCTCGTATACCCTAAGAGCTATGATATTCAACTGCACTACTACTCTGAGACCTATGGTCAAAACCTCATATTCCACAATGTTATTAGTGCAAGGAAATGCCAGTTTGTATGACCTTGGTATGCAATCCCCTTGTGGGGTGACGAAGAAGACACCAGCTCCTGATCCATGTTGTGTGTATGAACCATCAAAGTATAGTTTCCAATGGTCATAGATAGCCCTCTCCATTCCATTTTCATCATGGTGAGCTAGGAGAGCTCCAAGGGTTGCTGCTGTTGCTGACACGTATAGAATCAATGGATTTCTTGGGATGGGTGCAATTAAGACTGGTGGTGTCAGTAGATATTCCTTGATTTTGTTGAATGCCACTTCACACTTGGTATCCTATTTGTATGCTATTCCCTTGTGGAGTAGGTGAGAATATGGGTTCTGTTTATCTTCCAGTTGTGCTATGAATTATCAGATGGATTGGATTCTTCCTTGTAGACCTCTCAGTTGCTTTAATGTTTTTGGTGCCTCCATCTCGAGGATTGCTTTTACTTTTGCTGGATCCACCTTGATACCCCTCATTGATACTATATATCCTAGTAGTTTACCTGATTGTATGCCGAAGATGCACTTCTTGGGATTTAGTCTGACTTTGTACTCTTCCAGTTTGTCAAAAATAGCACTTAGGGTTGCTATGTGATCTTTTCTTTTTCTGGATTTAGCTAGCATGTCGTTGACATAGTCTTCGACCATCTTATGGATCATGTCATGGAATATCAATGTCATGGCCCTTTGATATGTTTCTCCTGCATTCTTTAGGCCAAATGGCATCATGTTCCAGCAGTAAGTCCCCCATGGACAAGTGAAGGTTGTCTTATGTTGATCCTCTTTTGCTATCATGATCTGATTGTACCCTGAGAATCCATCCATTAGTGACAACATCTCATGTCCCGCTGTCATGTCTACTATCATGTCGATGTTGGGAAGCGGGAAGTCATCTTTTGGACATGCCTTGTTAAAATCTCTAAAGTCTGTGCAGATTCTAATGGCTCCGCCAGGCTTTGAAATAGGTACCAAGTTTGATACCCATTCTGGATAATCTATTGGTCGTATGAATCCTACATCTAGTACCTTTTTTAGCTCCATTTTGACCAATAAGGCAATCTGAGGGTGTATTTTTTGAAGCTTTTGTCTAACAAGATTTGCTTCTGGATACACTGCTAAGTGGTGAACCATGGTCTTTGGATCAAGTCCTAGCATGTCAGCATAACTCCATGTGAAGTTTATCTGTCTTTCCCTTAGGAATGGTGCTAGGAGCTCTTGCTCTTTTGAAAGTAGTGATTCTGCATAGAATGTAATATGCGGGGTCTCCTCTATTCATAGGTTGATTGGATTGCATTTTGCGGCCAAGACTACTGACTTTTCTTGGTGAATAGCTCTTAAAGGAAGATTGGATCCCTCATCCTCAGGTGCCTAAGAGAGGTTTTCACCGTTTGATACGTCCTATCTTTTTACTTTTTCCTTGTTAGAGAGTGCCACAATGTGGTTTTCACTCAAGGACTTGGATATGATTCTTAGTTTCTCACTTTTGCGAATGAGGGATTCAATCATTTCCCCATAATAGGCATGTGTGTCCAACTCTATTATAAACCCTACTTTATGATCTCCATTTGGAATGTTATCCCTCAATCCCATGAATTCTGAGAGTGCCTCATCATTTTTTGAATGTATCAAGAACCGGTGGTCCTCGTTGGTCGTAGTCGATGAATTGGGGATATACTAGGTGGATCTCATGATTTTGATGGTTTGTTTCAAAGGAGAGGGTGCTAATCATGCAAAGGGCGGTATCCTCAAATAACCTAGGTAGATTGGTCATGGTATCCTTGTCATCGCTACTATTATAAATGTCAGTTATAAAGTTATGTTGTCTCTACCTGTGGATATTGGTAAGCATACTTCTGCTGTGGTTGGCTGAGGAGGATTATTAACTGTTCTAACTGGAGGGCTTCGGCCACGTATGGTTATACTCGAAGGGGTACATCCAAGGCCAAGGTTTTTTATTGGTCATGTCTTTGGCATGATAGGTATTATGAGCCCATTGTCGTTTTGTACCAGTCTTTGATTTCTATCATAGCCCATTGCGAGCATCATTTGTAGACCCTTGCTTCGGTCATCCATTAGTAAATTAGCTGCTGGTCTTTCATATTGATATAGCATGTGTGATGGATCTACCTCAATAACCTCCTAGCCAAGGTCTCCCCATCTTGTGAATTTGGGATAGTCTTCAGGAGACGTTTGTGATGTGGAAGCTTGGTTTTCTTGTGGACATCCCCATGATCTAGGAGATTGTGGTAACTCTCCTACCACAAGAGAATTGTTAGGAAGCTTGTAGCTTCCACAACTATCATCCTGGATGATGAGCTTGATGTCAGAGATGGTGGGAATGGTGGGAGTGGCGGGTGTCTCTGTCACATAAATGGATGCAAGAGTGGCGGGGTCGATGTATAGTGTGGATGGGCCCTCATCATTTTTTGGTACTTGGGGGATTTTGTAATACTTTGCTTCAAGAGTCTTGCAATAGGAGAAGGGTTCAGGATCTCCATGGATGGTAACTTCTTGTCCATTATGTGTAAATTTCACACATTGGTGGAAAGTTGATGCTACTGCTTTCATCGCATGGATCCATGGAGGTCCTAGGAGGATGTTATACAACAAGTCAAGGTCCAAGACCTGACAAGTGGTTTCCATGATGGTGGGCCCTACTTGAATAGGGAGTTTTATTGTGCCCTGAGACACTCTTTCTTGGTCATCGTATGCTCTTATCGTGATACCCTTCCCTTTGTCGATAGAATCTTTTGATATTTTCAACTGCTTGATGAGACTGAGAGAACATATATTCAAACCCGCACCTCCATCTACCAAGACTCTTTTGACTTTTCTCTTATATACTATGGCTTCCAAGTGAAGTGCACGGTTGTGAGATGGTTGGGTGGGGAAATCCTGGCCAGAGAATGTAAGGAGATTAGGCGTAATGGTATTTCCAACCATAGCTTTCTGCATCAAGATCTGCGGAGACAGTGGATGAGGCCAATGCTTCTTCAAGGATTTTCCTATGGGTAGATGATATTTTTAGCAGCTTCATGATGGAGATTTTTGCTAGCGTTCTGTTGAGTTGATCTAGGACATTGTAGCCATTAGGAACTGATCTAGATGCAGGGACTTTGGTTGGCTGGGATGATCCTGCGATGGTTACTTTGCCGCCTCTTGTGGTGACTCCACAATCGGCATGGGCGCCTTTGATGGTGATGACCATGCAATTTTCATCTAGGGAGGTGACAACTGTTTCATACACATGACTTACATTTGAGTGGGTGCCTTTCCCTTTATCATTTTTATTTCCTTTGTTGCCGTGATTTGGCATCGGATTTGTATATATCTTAAGATCCTAATTTCCTATAGGTTGTTCTACGTTTATGATTTTTTTATCGATGAGATCTCGAACGATGGTTTTTAGTCTCATGCAACTGTTTGTGGTATGGCCTTTGATTTTATGAAACTCACAAAGTTGATTCTCATTGTACCAAGGAGGCTTTACATCCAGTTCTTAGTAATTTTCAAAGGTAGGAGCTTTGATGAGTTTTTCGTCTATCAACTTTTTCATTATGTCCTCAAGTGGTTCCCCCAAAGTGGTGTATTTTGGCTTGGGATAACTCTTGCATTGGGGTGGTCCTCTCTTCTCATTAAGATTATTGATTGTTGGATTGTGTTTTGGTTGTTGTGTCGTATGATGATTGTTGTGGTGTTGGATTTGGATTTTTTGGTGCGGGTGTATGTTGGCGAGGAGCACTAATGACCACCTAGGCATCGATGACACCATCATTAGTAATGTTTTTGTTCCTTGCCCATGTGCGAGGTTTATCGTTGTAATTGGATGGTGGGCGGTTGTTTTGTTGTTCAGGGTATGATGTTGATTCCGCCGGTTGAGTCATGAGGGCTCTTTCGATGCTGAGCACCTTGGGAATTAATTGATCATATGTGGTGATGCCTTGAACCTTGAGATGAAATTCCAAGCGGCCTTCAAGGTTGGCTATGATGGTGCAAACTTGTTGTTCTTCTGGCATGGTCCACTTTCTCCGATTGGCCTTGGATTGCCATCATTGTAGAAATGAGGAAAATGAATCACCCTTTCCTTGTTTTAGAGCAGAGAGTTCTTCTAGACTAACATCCATTGCAATATTGCATGCGTATTTTTTAATGAATGCGTCTATAATTTCTTGGAATGTTCTAATGCCTGAAGGTAGGCAAAAAAACCATTCCATAGCGTGGCCTACCAAACTCCTAGGAAATAGCCGCATAAGATAAGTATCGTCGTATGCGACTTCCATGCAATGAACCTAGAATTCTCTGATGTGATCTTCAGGGTTTCCCATCCCACAATATTTGTCAAATTTACGGATCTCGAATCCCTTGGGAAATGGTTTCATGACTAGGTTCCTGTCAAATGGATACAAACACAAGTTTCTTGGTGTCTTCATTGTTCGCCCTGATTGAAGATCGAGCACTTGTTGCGAAAGTAGCCTGATTTGTGCCATCACATCATTTTGTGGTTCAGGGGGTGGGATGAAAGTGTTTTGGGGTGTTTCAATCGTGGCTTGGATGGGTGGGTTGGATGGTGTGCTATTCGATGGTATCTATATGTTATGTCAAGCGAGGTAGGCCTCTACCTGCTTTTGTATGAATAATTCTTGTTTTTGATATTGTTGTTGTTGTGCTAAGAATTGTGCTTGTTGTTGCGCTTGTTGTTGTTCCAACAACGCTTGTTGTTGTGCTTGCTGTTGTTCCAACAACACTTGTTGTTGGGCTACTAATTCTGCTGCTTCTTGTTGCTCTTGATATTGCTTTATTACTTGCTGATATGCTTGCAAATGTGCTGCTTGTCTTTGTGTGAGAAGTTGTGCTTGATATTGGGTTTGTTGTGCTTGATATTGGGCATTTTCCTGAGCTTGAGCTTGTGCTTGCGCTACTTGTGCTTGGGATTGTGCTTGTGTTGCTTGTTGTTGTAATAGGGCTTGTGCTTAAGCAACCTTTTGTGCTTATAATGCTTGTAATGCTTGCACGGCTTGAGCGACTTGTTGTTGTTGTTGCAATAATGTTTGGGCTTGTTGCGCTTGTAATGCGGCTTGTGCAGCTTGAGCAGCTAGTTGTTTGGCTTTTTGTTTCTGAACTTGTTGGTATCCTCTTTAGAAAGTAGCTTGCAATGTTGCGTTTAATTGGCTTGATGTGGTGGAAGTTGGTGGTGGTGGGGGTGGTGGTGGATTCAGAATGGTGTTTGTGAAGGTGTTGATGTGGTTGGTCCTTGAGAGACCATGCTTTGTGATGTTAAGGGGGTGTTTGATGATGTTGCAATTTCTTGTGCATTTGTCATCTGTTGCGATATCAACAACAAATTTTGAGTGTTTGGCATAATGCTTTGGTTGATACTTGGGATAGCGGTTTGATTGATACTCGGTAGAGGGCGAAGCCCTAAACCAAGGAGTGATGTGGATGTTGATGGTAATGGTGGAAGAGGTGAAAATGTGAGGGGTGCAAGTTCTTGTGAAAATTTTGTCATGTCGAAGATGCCCCCTGGTCCGAACATATCTCCCTCCCCTTGCGAATTTGTGAGGAGAGGAGTTTGAGACATTGCGCGGAAAAATGATGATGATGGATCATGATGGAAAGTGAGAGGAAAATTCTTATGTAATGGGTTTTCGTATATGTTCTGTTCCAAGGTGGTGTTTGCATCCAGGTTTTTATTATTAACATGGTGGTGTGCTTGAAGAGCATTGAGGAATGCATTTCCCTTGTTAACGTTGGGTTGGGTTGGAGCAAAAGATGTCATGATTTGCGGAATGTTTTGCGTGATGTTTTGGGATGGGGGTGTAGATGAGATGGGAATGGTGGATGAGATTGGAGGAAATGATGTCTCTACTATGGCACTCACGTCAAAATCTGAAGGTAGTTTAGCCCCTTGTTTTGCTAGTTCAAGCATGTATAACAAAGGGTTGAGCCTCATCATGATGTTGATGATTCTATGGTTGTCCGAATTTTGGAGCATTTCAGTTATTTCTTTGTGAGACATTCCAAGGGTAAGATCCTCTACTTGGTTTTCCTCTTGCAGATTTTGGGATGATGAAATGGTCAAAGGATTGCTTGACTCAGCGGGATTTATCTCAATGTTTGTTTGGCTAAGATCATTTGAAGCAGGTGTTTCTTTGTTGGCTTCAATGCTCTTCTTGTATTGAGATCTAGTTTGAACCATAAAACAAGGATCAATTTTTAAGAGAATAGGAGAGATGAATCTCTTGATTCTTTGGATTGATCTTTATTTTGTGTCCAAAGTAGAATTTTTTTAGGAAAGCTTAAGGATCAAGAGATGATATGGTGATGATGCAAGGGATGGATGATGTGGATGTTATGGTCTTTTAATCAATCTTGATGGGAGATGCTAGGATTTTCAATTTTTTGGATATGTTTCAGATTTTGATTTTCCTTTTGAATTTGTCCTTGATCTTGATTGGTTTTGATTGTTTTGATTTTGAACAAAAAGACCCTAAGATGTTGGATGATGATCTAAGGGGTAGCTTTGTTCAAGGGATGATGATTCGAATATGTGTAGGGAGAAGGATGCATCTACCCACACCTATTCAAACAAATATGATAATTTAGCTAAGCATATGAAGAAGGATGTATCTATGTATACCACTTGAGCTAAACAAGATGATTTTGATGAATTTGACTAAGAATATGCAAAAGGATGCATCTACACAATCCTAGCCAAAGGTGATTTTGATAATGTTTTCAAGGATTTAGTCTCAAGGATTTGATGATGTTTGATTTTTCCAAAAGGTCTAGCATTAAGGATGATTTCAAGATTTTCCAAAAGGTGATGATGAGATGATGTTTGATGTTTCGAAGGGTGGATGAAAAATATTTTGATTTGATTTTTATCCTAAGGTGAACCTAAAAAGACACTTTGTTTTTCCTAGACCTAGGTATTGAAGAACATGCAAATGCTTCCTATAGACCTTTGTGACCAAAGAATTATTCACTACACTTTTAGATTTCCAACCAATGACCTTTGTTTTGGACTTTTTCAAGAATTGTGAGGCTTCAACACACATGAAAGTTCATTTTTCTTAGCTTTGCTTAGTGGCTTTATTTTTTACCAAAAAAACTTTTTTTGATTAAGTTTTCAAACTAAGATGTCCAATGTCTTAATTTCTTCAAACCCCACAAAATGTGTTATGTGGAAATTTGATGAACTCAAGGCAAGGGTTTCCCTATTGTTTACTTAAGGAGATAAATCGAGATATAATCCAATGCTTAAAAACCTATAAGGATGTGAATCCCAAGGGAAAGCAATAACATATGGATTGAGTCAATGGCATTTGTCTCCAAAAAGGGTTTGAATTTTGGATGATGTTAAGTGTTTGTTTTTGAGATGTTTTCGACCAAGCAATTCATTTTGTAACCTGAGAATAAGTACAATCCTATGGATGTGTAAGACAATATTTGTTGGATTCCAACTTGGAAAAGTCTAACTACGCTTATCTTTAGTGAATGGTTAGATGCTTGACCTCACTGGCTCCCCTCCATGACACTCACTTATACGAGGCAACCAATCATCAACACCCATGAAACTCCCATGGCATGTTTTCCATTTCTACTAAAAGATCGTAAAAGTGTGGGGTGGCTTGAGAATGACCATTCTTGCACCAACAAATAAATTAAAGGATTTTGGAAAATTATAGCACATGGGTTTTAATAATGACTTTCCATTCGTGGAGATTGACCCATATGGAAAGAGTCCTCTTTCAGATCCATCTTGTCATAATGAACTGTGTGATATTGGAATTTACTCCAATACCCACATTTATATACCGGTTGGAAATACTCTTGGCTTTAGAGTGTTACCGGTTGAGTCATTCCCTTGGGTGAGTACTTTTTCCCCAAGGTAGACCCTCTAGGATAAACAAAAGAGAAAAAGGAACACTATTCGTAACTCGATCAATCCTTGTTTGGCAACAAAGAGAGAGAATATACGCAACAATGCCCCCACTCACACTCGCACAAGATCTTGTTCAATTTTAAACCCAAATTGAAGTGTGGAGGTGATTGCTTTTTCCCACGCTAAAGTCATGAAAAAGGCCTTTTGATTCTTAAGATCACTATAAAGTGCGAGAGAAGCGCATACGTCCTTTTTCAATGGCTTTAGTTTAAGTAAGATTTCACGAAAAACAAAGTTGCACTTGTTCTTTTTAAATCCACAAAGCAAAATGTGAGTTCTTTTTAAGCACCAAAAGACAAGTGAAAGACATTTTATTCAATTGTTAATCCAAGAAACAAAATCTAGTAAGTTGTGATCCTAATGTTTATTTTAGCCTTTTGCAAGAAATGGAAAGATTCTTTTAAAACCCAAACGAAAATTAGTGTCCTAAGAAAGAAAAGATAACAAATTTCATGAAAAAGTGTTAAGAAAACACTATAGTGTTTAAAAAAGCTTTAATTTGATGAACCTCCTTCTCATGCTTCTCCTTCTTTCAATTTCGATTTCCAACCTACAAGGAAGAAAAACCAGTCTGACTCTGGAAAATACAGAGACAAAAAGGTAGAAAATAGAGAACAAATTAATCATTAATCAAATAACACGTGCTAAAATTAAATTTCCCCTTTTTACTCCCTTCCAGTGTCGCAACTCGTAACTGTGTCGTAGTTTGATTTCCCAGTGGTGCCCTCATAGGGCCTCTTGCCAGTCAGCATCGCTCTATGTCGGGACAGAGAGCTCAATTGTGTCGCACTTTTTGCCCAATGTCGCACTTTTCTTCTAGTGTCGTAGTTTGATTATTTTTGAAAATGTCTATGAGTCAACGAGCCTTGCGGTGGAGTTTATAATTCAAATTTTCTTGGCAGGACGAGTCCAGCGTCACACTTTGAATCTCCCGTAGTGCTATATAGAGACACTGAAGAGACATCAGCACCAAAACAACAACACTGAGCTCCCAGCGTTAGAATTTTTGGTATGTGAGGAAAAAATATAGAAATTTTGAGAAAAACTGATTGAAACTGAGATGCTTCCGTCCTAGCGCCAAATGTGTGAACCTCAACCTTGGTACCTACAAAACAACAAGAATAAAAAATTTAGACAAGGAATTGCAAGCCAAAACAAGGATTCCCCATGAAATCCATTTACAAACTCAAAGTAGGAAAGAAAATAATGAAAAGCGTGATAAAGAAAACAAAATAGATTAAATCCTAATTTAAATGTGCAAACTCATGATCCCATGGGGGAATTGGTGCCAATTTGATGTGAAAATTGGCCCTTTCCCAATTCATAAGATGCAAACTTGATGTGTTGAAGATGATTGATCCACTTTGTTGGTGAAGAATAAGAGCTCCAAGCCAAAAATCTGCAAAACCTAGCTAAGAACTTAATGATAATGGATGAAATTTGAGAGATATTTGAGCATGGTAACTTTGCATGAATTGTGGATGATAAAATGAGGATATGAGCTCTTTATTTATAGAATTCCAAGATGGATGAATGTCCAAATTTGAGCAATGTGGGACTAACATTCATGCAATGGTATGATGCCACTTGTCAAGCTATGAATGGGTGAAGGATGTGCAAGATTTGGGGTTTGTGCCAATAAATGCATAATTTTGAATTTCAAATTTGTTGAAATGACATGCAAAAGGGAAGGGAAAATGCAATAAATGCCACTTGGCTCAAGGAAAAGTATGTAAGATGAATTTATTGCCTTGTTGGATGTACATGTTGACTTGGAATTTTTGAATTCAAATTGAGAGAATATTCCAAAAGATGCCATTGTGAGGAAATAGAGATTTAATAAATGAATTAAATATATTTTCATGTGCAACTTGCATTATCTAGAGGATGGGACATGGGATGAGATTAAATTAATTAAGGGTTAATTAATTTAATGAGAGAGGTTAGATGATGTGACTTATTTGACTCAAATTTATGGATTTATTTAAATAAAATAAGAGAGGAATATGATAAGAGGTTAATTAAATAAAGATTATGATTTATTTAATTAAAAGAGATGGTGTTAGATTAAATCAAATAAGGTTTTAATTTATTTAATTTAATGGATATAATTTAGAGATTTAATCAAATAAATTGATTATTTAATTAAGGGATGAAAGTTGATGAATTTAATTAGATAAGGAGGTTTGATTAAATGGTTAGACTGAGGGATGATTTAGGAAGAAATGATGTTAGTAAGTCGAGATCAGATGCACAATGTCAATCAGTATATTTTACGTGTCTACACTATCTTCACTGTCCCCTTTCCGCTTCATCCATGGCCTTTTCATGAACTACGAGGGCTCTGTGCTTTCACATAGGCAAGGATAATCTCTAATCGGCCCTCGAGCCCTTAGGTCTATAGGATATGTCAGTCTATGTCCTTGTCTGACTTGTTATTCTCAAATAAAATCCCCTATTGTCATAAGATTTAGTTAATGAAAAACATCTGGCGTCAAACTGGGTCATTCTATTTAGTATCCATCATCGGTCTCAACAGGATGCATCCTTCCTAGCAGATCTCATCAATCTCATCCATCCTCTTAATCCTATGGCAAAGGATGTTTGAAATTGATTGTGTTATTTTGATGTTTTGGATTTTGTTTATCGTTTGAGCTCACTATCAACACTTGTCATGGTCGCCTTGATCCATCATATCAGGGCATGCTTTGACTCATCTACATAGGGGCTTATCTTGGTCTTTTCTTTGTTATTGTCTTCTCAGTTGTCCCACGTATACCCACCAAGATCCCTGAGGTCTTGTGTTACGATGGGGCATCCTTGTGTGTTTGTGGTTATCCCAATACCTGGCCCGACCAAGGTCATCATGACCTTGGGGTGTTGGGGTAGCCTTTCTGTTTGTTGTGTTTGTTTCATACATTGGATGCCAACTCGCCTTGGTCTTACATATTAGGGTATCTGGTATCTTATGCTATAGCAAAAATCTGTGCTCCGAAGATGGCAACTTATATTAGGATTGCATTTCATTATCTGTTGCATTGCATTCACCCTTTGATTTTGGTTCTGCAAATACTTTATCTCGCTCTCTCCCATTCTTCTCAGGATACTAAGAGTTTTTGACAGGTGACAAATTACACCCATTTTCATAATTATGTCAGTTCTTATTGACGCTTATGACCATGTGTTATTTTCTTTCATTATTAATTCACCATTAATTACAAGAGCATTATCACATATTAGGTTCATTTTATTAACCGCACATACATCACCACCTGCATCACAACATGTTAGAACCACACATACATCACCACCTGCATCACAAAGTGTCAGACTCATAATACATCACATCCTACATATATGAAATATTCATACAAAATCCATCATACACATATACATACATGTCAATAAATCAACTAGACATCCATACACATAAGTCATCATAGATATAACATATGCATACATCATATCACCATGTGAATATCTACATTAATCAAATCATCCATATTCCACAAATACATAAACCCAATCATCCATTGCCATATCATAAATATGTGCATAAATAAATATACTCATATATCCACATGAGCATTTGGTATCATAAATATGTGCATAAATAAACCAAAGTATCCTTCTACATAAGCAAGAAATATCATATACATGTGCATAGTGTCAATAAGGACTATCCCATATCATAACCAAAATAATACAATGTATGTCATATATCCATCATACATCAAAATCTATCATATATCCATCACATAGCCCTCATACATCATCAAATAAGGTACAAAATATATAGATGTAGAGCATCTCTGATCTCTATCACTATGGCCTATCCATTCACTCTGAATCTATCAAAAACTCAGTAACCTATCATCTCCCGAATGAGCTACCCACATTTGATCTTTGTGTTGAATCAGCTACTGATCTCCTACTAGGTGAAACACCCGGTGAATCACTATAACCTTGGGTCCACGCCCCCAACGATTGGGATGGCGTTAGCATCTGTGGTGTATGTCAAACATACTGGAACATCCGATATGCTAGGTCTAGAACTGCATGGTAATACATGACCATCCAAAATCTTGCCTCCCTCGCATTTTCCTCTCGCTCAACAACTTGAACCCGAGTGGAATTCTGCTCTTAACGATATCTTTCCCAATCTCTCGTGATCAGTCTCCTCTCCTGCTCCTAGGCCTCCCGGGATAGTTGTAACTATGTCATCTCTACCTGAACCTGATCTCTCATCTCCTCTGTAGCCACTACCCTAGCCACTGTTACATCCCTCTCTCCCTGTAACCCCTATGTATATATCCCTATCACATCACTAACCTACACTAACTGCTCCTAAGCCACTGTTGTATCCCACTCTCTCTATAATTTCTGCATTCATACCTTTGCAGCATCTCCCTCTCTCTCTCTGTGGCCTATGCCTGAGCCTCTGCTGCATCCCTATCCCTCTGAAGTGCCTACAGTGTCAACTCAGCAGAATCTTGCTCTCGCTAAAGACCCGACACCTGTGATACCGCTCCATCCCTCTCTCTCCAAAGAGACTGAACCTCTAACTCTGCCACTTGCCACTCACTCTCGGCCACCTGAGTGTGTGCTTGTAACACATCCCTATCTACCTCTAAGGCCTGCACCTGTGCCTGTGCCACATCTCTCTCTAACCACAACATTTGCATCTCTCTCCTCGTCTCCTCCCCTCTCTACTACATCAACCCCATATCCCCCACTGTCTACTTTAAATAGTCCATCCTGTCTCTGAGCTCAGCTCACTCTCGGTGCCAATCTGCTCTCTCTCTCCATAACTAATGTAGCTATCTTTGTAGATCCTTTGTATCTCTAGCCGCCCCTATCCCAATCTTTGATGGCTCCTTCCCTATCACCCCTCCAATAGCCTGTCGTATCGCCGCCTTTACCACCAAACAGTCTCGCTCTCATCTCACTGCATCTCCCTCCTCATGCTCCCTAACCACCTCTACTTAAAATCTCTCTATCTCTGCTCGTAGGTCAATGGCCTCAGCCCATGCCTCATCTCTCTCTCTCTCATCAATCTCCTCTCCACGTCAAAAACTAACACGGCTAGGACTGCGTAATCTCTCTCACCCTAGTTGAATCGCAACTATAGCTCACTCAGCTCTGCCTCTAATCTAACCCGCTCTACCTCTATCTGTCATAACCGCTGCTCACTGAGGTGCAGCCTCTCTACAGTCTCTCTCAACACCACTGCGGGATCCTCTCCTCGGGGACGTGCTTTGGACAGTGGTCGAAGGTCATACACATCCGTGTCAATTTCCATCTCTCATGGCTCATACCCCTTGCTCTCTACCGATGCCTCCATTGCATCCACATCTATCACCAAAGGGCCTCCCTCTCTCCCTATTATCCTCTCTTGCACTCTGCTGGCCTCACCCTCCTCCTGTCTCTATCGATGCTTCCCTCCTGTGGCCAGGTCTACCTCCTATCTCTCCTGTGCTCTACTGGTCTCAGCCGCCCCCCCTCTCTTCTGATGCCGGCCTCCTGGGGATGCACATGCCTCCTGGCTCCTCTCTCTCTAGATCTCTAGCCCCTGGCCTCATCCTCTCCCTCCCCTGCTCCATCTCCTACTCAGACTTTGCGATGTCATCTCCTCCTCTTGGCTACCCTCACTAGCTCCTCATTTACCCCAACCGCCTCTTGTCTCCTCCTCTTGACTACCCTCACTGGCTCCTCGTCTGCCCCAACTGCCTCCTATCTCCTCCTCCTGGTTGCCCTCACTGGCTCCTCCGCTCCTCCAACCGCCTCCTATCCCTCCCCATGCTGTCCTCGTCTATCACCCTTGGGGTGCCAGTCCTGCTTCCGTCAGCCGTCTCTCATCCTCTGACCCAAACCCTAGTACTCCCTGAATTGGCACTACTGGGGTAATCTGTGGTGGTGGATGTCACCTGAACCACTGCCGATATCGATCTGTCACCCATGCATCCCTCTTCCCCTCCCGCTTGTCTAGGTATGGAATAAACTGTAGTGTCTCTAGCTCCAACCACACTGCATCTAGGCCCAGTGGAGCCCCCCATGGTTGCTCTCGTGATAGTCATCGGAATCTCACCCACGTCGCGGGAATATCCTGCCTCACTCTAAAATATCGTGTCACCCAATCGGGTCTGTGTAGCTCCACTATAAGCGAAATCCTCCCAATAAGATAGCAGTGGGTGAAGAAGTAACTGTTGTGTGCCTCCTCATCACCCCTCCAGCCCTTGAAGTGCTGCAGCATATAAGGATGCCACACTATCATCTCTTCTATATATCTACATCTCTCACCTCCTGATATCACAGTATCGCTCCCGCCTCTACCCCCACACCCCAAGCCACAACCTCTCTGTCATCCTGCTCTCCTAATTTGTGCACAATCGGTCTGGTCACCCTGATGTGCTCCCATGCCCAAACCTGTAGTAGTGTGACATGGGCCACACTCAGCACCTTCCGGTACCATACCCGGTGCATGTCCCAATACAACTGTGCCAACATACATGTCCTTCATGTGAACTACCCCTCATGGCCCTCGATGATATGTCGAATCACCTCGACGAACCTGAGATGCAAAAATCAACCACTTCGATCTAGTACCAAGATCCCACTAATCAATCCTGCTAAGTATAATGACAATTCTGGTACCCTATAGGACAGACATCTATCCACATCTAGCTGCCCCCGTTGAACCGATAGATCGTCACTACCAAAAACAACACACATAGACTCATCCATCGCCTCGTCCACCGTCTAGCACTCACTAACTGCAAGCCCTACTATAGGGAGCCTCAGAAGCTACCAAACATCCTCCAAGGTCACCGTCATCTCCCCAGTCGGTAGATGGAACATCAATGTAGCCCACTCCCAATGCTCTATCAGGGCTATCAGCATATGAAGTAATCCTTCCTCTACCAATCTCTGGTGCTCTGTGCCTGTCATTCGTCCCATGCATCTCGTCAACACCTCAGACCATCTCTCTCCCATCCAAAAACTCTCTACCTTCTCATCCATCACAACGACACCTTGTTAGTCTCTTCTAGCATCGTCTTGCCCCATTTTCCTGCCCCAAGATTTCCCTTAACCATCCCTTCCCCTTGCCTGTGGCTTATTTTGGTCATCTCAGCTTCGCCCCGGCCCTTGGGAGGACCCGCCCCATGCCCGGGCAGACTCGACTGAGCTCAAGGGCGAGCCCGGGCGAACCTGCCCGAGTTCATGTGCGAGACCACCTGAGCCCGGGTGGACTCACCCTATCTCGTAGGCGTACCCGTCCGAGCCCGGGTGGACCTGCCCAGACTGGCTGGGTGGACTCGCTCACGCAGGTTGGGCGGGCCTTTACCCAGCTTGAACAGACCCACCTGAGCCTGGGCGGACCCGCCCGAGCTCGTCTAGCCCCCCCAAATTATCTTGCCCCACTCCCACCCCCTCAAAAACTTTTTCTTAAAAAAATTTCCCGCTAACCTATTTTTCCTCTCGAGCAACCCCACAAAACCCATATTTTTGTTTTTTGCAAAAACTTAAAAAAATTAAGTAAAATCACAAAGTGGGGTTTCAGACTCACCTGGCGTGGCATGACACACTCGTTGAAAAATCGTCGTCTCTCATCCCCCCGATGAATGATGTCTGAATCGTACTCTAGCATCGTGTCTCCTCCCTTTTGCTCTCTCCTCTGCTTCCTCCTCTCATCACTTGATAGATGTCCAAATGAGGAGAGGTAGCTCCCTCAATTCCCTTTTATAGCTTTTTCCCCCCCTTTTTTCACTTTTTAAAATGAAAGAATTTTTTTCCTTTTATTTAACCTGTTTTAGCCTCAACTAATTCCCTGCCCCCTTATCTTCCTAAGGCCTCCATTTCCACACTATAAACCCATTTTCCTCTGTTCAAGTGCTAATCTTCTCAATTTTTCGTGCTTTTTCTATCGACATATATCGCTTCATATTTTCGAGAAGTTGCCCGGGGCCCCCTTTTCCTTCCCCGTCTGCCTTCTCGAGGGGGAATACCCTACCATTCTTCCTCAACCTTTTGTGATAAGCCTTCCCTTGTGAGATTGGAGCATCCCCTCTATTTCTCCTTCGTTTGGATAATTCACGCAATCTTTCCCATGTTGGGGCATCTCTTTTCCAGTCGCTTCTTCCATAGAGTCATCTGTATTTTATTTTTTCTTCGAAACCCTATTATCCTAATAGTGTTTTGAAGAGGGGCAAAATTTAGACATCCAAATTTTACCATTTCCATATGGTCAAAGTCATCTCCTTAATCATCCATTTTCTCATTTAAATCGTCCTCTTTGCCAGTATTAATTTAATCATTCATTTAATTAATATTTTGTATCTTGCATAAGGTTTCCCAAAGTATTTAATTTAATAAATACTTTTCCCCTCTTTCCTCTCTAAATTAAATAAATGCATCACTTTATTTAATTTAGTCATATTATCTTTTAGAATTTTAAATTTATTTTTTAATTTCTTTATTTTCTGTCTCATTGTCACATCCTCCAACTTTTGCAAGTTGGTCTCTAATCCCTCTTAACAATCTAACCCTCTTTCTTAGTCATAATTAATTTATGATTAAGATGTGCACACCTCTAATCATCATTAGGGTCCCATCCTCCATGATTTCCCACTTGCCTCTAATGTGTCATTAACTAGTCTAATCAAGTACTTGCACAACCTTAATCACTTAATTAGGTCATCCATAATCCCCATATCATTTATGGAATGTTTCCTTATTCAACTTCATTAAAAGCTCTCTTTTTGAACAAGGTAATCCATTCCCCATGTGAATTTTTAATTCACATTTAATCCCCCAATGCATTTAAAGGAATTTTAAATTCCTTCTCTCATCCCCATGAGAATATTTGAGGAATTTTTAATTCCCCACATGTCCTCTCACCCACAAGGAGACAAGTACCTCCTTTTTGAGGAGATCTTGTCCAATCCCAAGGTACTAATATGTACCACCTCCATGTCATGTACTATCCTTCAACCTCATGCACACATCACCCTTTTTAAGCCATATCACATGCCACATGTCAAGATGTGAGGGCTTGTGAGTTCTCAACTCACCTTAGCCCTACATCTTGATCTTGGTGGCTCAATCTTGACCGTCCATTTCTCTAGAGAATTCCAAAATTTCTATAAATACTCCCTTTTTTCTCTCATTTTGGGAGAGATCATTCATAGTAGCCAAACTCTTGCAAAAAAATTTCTCAATCCATACTTAGCAATTTTTCA
>VDFB02000015.1:257541265-257570699 GCA_007258455.2 Sequoia sempervirens
ATTTAGTGAATAAGTATACCAATACTCATATCTTTATTAAATTCAATAATAAATTATACCATACATATAACCAAAGTTTTGGTGACAAGCTAACCTCTTAAGGTCACAAAACATCATCATAATCATTTGCATTTCTAGAAAAATAAGAATCCTAATCACTTGTGTCTACATCTGCTTGATTTTCTTCCTCATCCTCATCTGTGACATGCAATGCATTCTCTCTCCCAATCTCTTCATTGGTAATCAAAATTTCTTCTTCAAACACTCCATCATCGTCTTCATCTAGTTCTTCAAAATTTTCTTGTAAATTAACATATTGCCCATTAGGAATTATATCAACGATTTCCATGAATTTTCATTTTGAACGAGACTCTGTTTGAATGACATATGACCATCATAGGCTTCTTACATCATCAATTAGAAATGGTAGGTTAATTTGAAGAGGGGAAACATATGGCTCATTCGTCTCTGATAAAAATTATCTTGTATTTACATGTACAAATCCATACTCATCAAATTGTACTATGGATGGTTGGATCCACTTACATTTTAATAATATAGGACTATTTTCACCATAGTCAACTTGAATAAGCTCTTGGATGAATCCAACATAAAATTTCTTCTTAGTTTCGTGAAGAAATCCAACACTAACTGTAGACACTTAAAAATGACCTAGGCCTGCAAGCTCTATTATGACATTTAATTATGTCTTTGGTCCACATTCAACTATTGATTAAATAATTCATAATTATTTAATTAATTCATGTCCTTTTATTCTTCATGATTATTAAATAAATAAATTTTATTTATTTATTTATTTATTCGATATGTCACTAATTGTCATAATTAAATGAATTGATTAATTAATTTAATCAATTAATCTTATCTTCTAAATTAAATAATTATCTTTAGTTATTTAATTGTCAAAATTAATATTCCTCTCATTTTAAATAAATAAAATTATTTAAAATGCCATCACATTCTTAATTAATAGTCCATTTTGGTAAATAATCTGAAAATCAATTATTTATTATTTCACAAAATCCATATTTTGAATTAATTTAATTCAAATTGGTAACTTTCCTCCAAAAATCAAGTAATCGGGCATATTATTGATTTTTCAAATCTGATCTTCAGTTCAACTCTTATCTTCTTGATTTTTGAAAATCTTTATTTTCGAATTAATTATCTCATTTATTCTCCACCGCCGATTCGATCTTCTCAGATGAAATCTCGATCACTCACTTAAGGATTTTACCCTAACCCTGATTAGGGATTAATAGACTTAATCTCAACCCTCTGATTTTAGGTCTCAGTCGAAAGTCGATCTCGTCCGTCCATTGAAAATGGCATTTTCTATAAAATGTTATTTTGTTCTCATTTTTAGATTACGCACTGACATACTTAGATATTTCACAGAAATTATTGCATTTATTGCCATATTTCATTAAGTTTTGTCATATTTAGGCATAGGCATTTTTAGTCATTTAGGCATAGACATAGACTTTGATCAAATCCTTCAAAGCTTGGTGTAGGACTTAGACTTTTATTTCCAGATTGCTTGCATGCTGAATTTGAGGGCAACACGTCAACCAACAAGTTAGAAGGTGTTACGAAGGTGAATCATGGAGGTCTCGGTGATTAGCTAGTATAATCATTTTATTTATGTTTGCTTCCCTTGTACTTTGTAATTTATTTGGGTTTCTTAATTCGTATTGATTTTCTAACCTTAATCTAACTTGAATTTAAACCCTTAGTTACATTGGTGAACCCGAATTCGTTTCTTTTTATTTTTTCTATGCGTTTTTGTGCATTCTTTGTCATTTTTGTAGGTACAGGTACAGAGTGACGCTGTTGTTTTGTTTAAATTTTGATGCATCTGATGTGTCACGATGTATTCACAGACTCAAACACCACAATCAAAGTCTAGAAAGCTGCATTTGACACATAGAGCAACGCAATCACTCTATCATGACGCATTTGACTGGTAATGTTTTTTGTTTATTCGCATTCGGGTTTTTGTTGTTTTCTGTGTTCTTTTTATTTTGGTTCTTTTGCATTCTTCCTAGTTAGGTTTTCGTGGTACTAATTTTCACTTGCAGCATTTGGCGGTTACTTTTCGTGCGTCAAAGGAAAAAATTCAAACTCTTAACTTGTGGTCTTGCAGGTTTGAACGTCGAAGACTGAATACTAAAATATTGTGCCTGTATTTTTCTTAGATTAGTCCACATTTCCTTTTAGTCAATTAAAAAGAACATGTTTTCTAATTTGCATGATTGTGTTTGCAAAATGGTAGGCGAGTATGCTCTCACCTTGTGAAAACTCGGTGATCAGAAAACCAGACCCATTCTTTTTTTTTATATTACTACCCTCATGACTTAGTAATCAAAGTATCATCTCCCCTTGTGCTTTTGTGCAATCCTGGGTGTAAGAGAAACAGTTACTAACTCTAGAACTTGGGCCTATTCTGGTGGGAAAAAGTACTCACCCCAGGACGACTCAGACCAGTAGCACCCTGACACCAAGGGACTTCCAACCGATATATAAAAGTGGATTCTTGGGGAAAGCCCAAGAATCATGAGTGTGGTTCTTATGAGATGGATCTGAAAGGGGACTCTCACCTCATGGATCATGCCCTACGAATGGAATTCCCTTACTAAACACCCACTATTTTAGAGGCCACCCATTTTTCAGCCATTGCTTGGTATAGTGCAGGGTACAATATCATGCCCGAAGACACTCACTACTAATCCCTTTGAGTAGAGATAGAAATTATTGGGAATTCATTACCCAAAGAATCTAAATTTGGTGTGCTCTAATGACGTTAATGAGCTATGGAGGGGAGCCAATGCCACCAAAATTCTAAGCTATCCACTCTTGAGAAGGAAAGGTGTTTATCACCAATCTGGGGTATATCGGTGGGCTATATCAAGTACACAAACCCTTGGCCTATAGGCCTTTTAGGATTGTACTTTTCTTATGTGCGCTTGCTTACATTCAAAACATTGTGCTTGTTAAGTGCTTTCTGGATTCATCACATTTACAGTTCTGAACAAAACATTCAACATTAGACAAATCAAATTTGCTCTCAATATGTCAAGAAAACAAACTATGTCACAATTGTTGAAACACACTCGCTTTTCTATAATGCATTTGAAAACTACTGAGATGCAATCAAACTGATAAACTACATTCAACATTTCAAACACCACATATGTCCGCATTGCGGCGCATCTGAACCTTATAGAGCCACATCTGCCAAACTAAGTCGCATTTTCTCAAACTGAAATGCATTTGCAAAACTGTGACTCATTCGAGGCCTCAAACGACACATTTTCCTATCACAAGTAAAAACTTCATACAAAGTCAAATCTGAGTCTACACCTTGTCAATATTTTGTCAAACACTATTTCCAACACAATTATGTCAGAAACCAACTTCAAAATTGCTCAAAAATTTCAACCATTAGTTTGCATTCTTGACCATAGGTTTCATCCTTCATTTTTCTTAGTTGCATACATTAGGCATTAGCTTTTCCCTAGGTTTTACATCTCGCATACTTTTGATTAGGAAAATATCAACACAATTTGCAACGTCATCGCTTTTGAAACTAGGTTCTCTTGGACTAAATTATCAATCCCTTTTTTAGTCATTGTCCCTTTTGTGATATTTTCCAACTCAACAGTCTAGTTAGGAAAACTCACTAGTCATTTTGACCTTGTCGTCTTGTCCTTTTCAAAAAAGTCCTTGAGTAACCGAAATCAAAAATAAAGATTGAGCCTAGAAGTTCTTAGGTACCCTTGTCTTAAATTGCATTATAAGTTTGGACATTGCATATTTTATTCCCAAAAATTGAAAAATATTATTCATCCTAGTTGTCATTTTGAACTTAGACCTTGCATAGTTTCATCCTTGCATTTAGTTGTCATTTTCATTTGAGCAATCTCATTTTATGGTGGAAACTAGACTCCAAAAACAACAACAAATGGTAAACTTTCGACAAGACCCCACTTCCACTGTCAATAATCCCACATATGACCCAAATTGGAATTTTGATGATCCATTTGGAAATACAAACAATCAACCTCTCACGACAATACCATCCTCATCAAGTAGTCCATTTGAACCATTCTTACGTAAGTATGAATACGGTCAAATACTTGAGGAAAACCTAGAGGTAGTGGCACAAGATTTAGAGGCCTCTCAATTTGTGGAACAAATGGTCCTATACGATAGAGACAGATACTTAGCCATACTCTTAAGTCAAGGAGCTAAGTTACCACACGGATTAGACATCAACATGTTCAGATCAACATCTCCTAACCCTAATGACAACAACACACATAACATGTCACATAGTGGTTAGCCTCCAAACACTACAAGAAATACTTTCTTTGGCACTACAACAACAGAGCATGCTACCTCCAACATCCCACACACCTCCAATACAATAAATGCTACATCCATTGGAGGATCACAATATCCACAACACTGTCACAATCAGCTGGAACCACCTTTGGCTCCATGACAATGTGGGCAAGTTACTCCAATTCTCTTTTTACCAATATGGTAAATGCGGCGGGGGCATCATCAAGTCATACCAATCCCCCTTTGACAACTACATCGAATACCATGAGTACACCTTCAACATACCCTCTCATTGGTATCTCACAAAATCCTTTGGGTGGGGGTAAATGACATATATTTATTCAAGGACAACAACAAAATGTGAACACGTCAACACTATCAAATCCCATAAAATTCCAAGGACAAAATTCGACCATCCCCCTTGTCCAAACCCAATAATTTGGACAAAGTAGTCAAAACACACAACCCATGGCATCATTAACACATCACAATGTTCATGGTCACCATATCCCCCAAATATCGACACAAATGGTTGGGGGACATATCCCAACGTACTCATCCCACATTCATATGCACCAACATACCCCCAATCCCTACTTTCAATACCAACAACACGCAAATCCGAACACATCATACATGTCACAACAATCCATACTGCCACAATACACCAATATTCACACACAACAAATGGGGACCTATGGCATACCAATCAGTCCAATGTATGGGACCACAAATAACCCTGTTATAGATGCCTTACAAGTCAAATTGATGGGTCTAGAGAAAACTATCCAAAACATACAAATATTAGGCAAGAAATTAGAAGTGTCATATGATCTAAACGTATACCCTTTCGACATGAGCTTATACATGCCACCATTTCCTCTGGGATATGTGTCACCCAATTTTACAAAATATAGAGGCAAGACAAACCCCATTGAACATGTTCGCGAATTTGCAACCAATTGTATGGACGTCGCCTATGAACAAACATACATGATGAGACTTTTCTCTAAAATTCTTGCAGGTCCTACCCTTGAATGGTTTTCCACTCAAAATAATATCCAAACATGGGATGAGCTTAAACAAAAATTCATAAAAAAATACGCGTACAACATTGACATGGATACCTCTATCACTAGCTTGTGCAATCTCATGCAAGAGGATGCTGATGAGACATTCATCCCATTCTTTCAAAAATGGACAAGTCTAGCTAGTCGGTGTCACATTGACATACTCGAAAGGGAAAAGGTCGACATGTTCGTTCAAACACTTATGGGTCCCCTAAAATATGCATTGCACATGCACTGTTGCACAACCTTCATAGACCTAGTCAAAAAAGGGGTCCAAATTGAGAAAGCCCTTATCACAAAGGGAGAGCTAAGGTACAGTCCCAAAAATGCAAATACCAATCTTCCTGCTGACAAGAATAAATATTGGGTCAAAAATAAACACGTTACAAATGACGGTGTTGTTGATGCCAGACTGCAAACATTGTGGGTCCTATACTGGTCCAAAAAGGGGTTCAACAACAAAACAAACCAACAACGACATTGACACCCCCTACCAATGTCCCTTCAAACAACCAGAGCAGCCAAAATAATCAGGGACAATACTGTCAGATGAAACAATTTCCTAAGGGTCGCACATACACTTCTTTGGGTGAACCCATTGAAGAAGTCCTCAAGAAATGCCTCCAAAATGGAGTCATCACACTTCAAGAACCAAAACCATATGACCCAAGACAATTTAAACCAGCATGGTGGGACGATAATGCATTTTGTGATTATCATGGGGCAAAAGGACATAAAAACTCTAACTGTCGACAACTGAAAAACCTAGTACAAGATCTTATCGAAAGTCGTATCATTGAGGTAGGTGGATCACAATTTGCCTCCAATTTAGACCATACTATTCATAAGAACCCACTGTAGGACCATGGTTCTAGTAATGCTTCCACGTCAGGTCCACAGAAAAACAATAATCACACCAATTTTTCCAGAACCAAGTACGACTATTCTGGTGGACCAATTATAAATAATGTCTGAACTAATGACGAATAAATCAATACCATTACGGTCAAGAGAGCACCTCAATGCAATGCTACTACTCAAAGTGACAAGGTCACCATAGCCGGTCCACCTCCTGCTAGACAACCCAAACTCACCATACCTGGCCCATCTTCTAAACAGGAAAAACCTATCTCGACCATAAAGTAGTGGCAACCCAAAAGTCAGTTCAACCTTATTGACTAGCTAGTTAGGACTCCCACGCAAATCTCTATACTTGAGTTGTTTCATATCTCTCCCACGCATAAGGATATACTAGATAAATCCTTACAAGAGTTGTCAGTCCCCAAGGAAATTAATGTCAATCAGTTTGAGACCATGGTGGGATACCTCACTATGCCTCACCATGTCACCTTTTCCAATCAAGACTACTCGTCACCTAAGACCAACCATAACAATGCATTGCACATTAAAACCTTCATCCATAAGCACAAGGTCAAAATAGTTTTAGTAGATGGCGAAGCAGGATTGAATATATGCTCCTTGAAACTGGTTAAGGCTCTAGGATTTTCTAATGCATGTGTAGACTCTACAAAGAGTATAGTAATAAAATATATGATGATGAAGAATGCTCTTCACGAGGTGTTATATCTCTTCCTATCAGAGTGGGACCAATCATTGTGGATACAACCTGCCAGGTCCTGGATCTAGAACTACCCTACAACATCTTGCTTGATTGGCCATGGATTCATGCCTTAAAATTTGTTCCATCAACATATCACGAGTGCTTAAAATTCCCATTTGACGGCACTGAAATCACCATATATGGCGACCCCGACCCCTTTCAATACTGTACCAACCTTAGGGGTGTTTCTAAAAACTGGGTGCCTATCAATCAAGAGGCTTCATGCCACTCACGGCATCTTCCACATCCACACCATCCACGTCTTCTGCCACACCACCATCTTCCACAAACCCTAAGGTTGAACCCACTGTCAAGATCCAAAACCTCAGTTGTGGAGAATTCAAACTGCACACAGGATACCCAAGTCTCTGAAGGTCTATGGTCGGCCATGTTTTAGAATGGAACCCAAAGAAACTTTCAAAGTTCCACCAAAAATAGTTTTCATAAAATGGGGATACATGAGTAATGAGGACCTTGTTGATATCACAAAATGGCTCTATAAAGATATGGTCGAATTACCCCCACTACCAATTGAGAAGTACGGAAAGGGATATGACATAATGAAGGCTAAGGGCTACGATGGCACTAGTGGCCTAGGAAAAAATAAAACTGGACAAAGAGAGCCCATAGAACCTTTCAAAACACCAAAGTATATTGGATTAGGGTTTGGATCACCTGACAATGACAATCGATGTACCATTGGACTTTCGAGTGAGCACATGCTTCGGAAATTTTCAAGACTACTAAGGAAACCCTCACTGAAACTGACCCCCAAGAGTGGGAATTTGGCTCAGAACAATCCTTAAGTGACTATTTCCTCGATGATTTGTTTGTCAAAACAAGGGAGCTAACCTCTGAACAAAGATTTTGGAAAACATTTAAAATTGATCAAGCACCAAATAGTCAAAGTCCCATTACCACTCCCCATGAAATACAAGACCCACCATCTGAATCCCTTTAGTCCAATCCATCTAAAGTACCAGACGACACTGACAACCAGGACTCTAAGTCCTTCACCCCTTATTTTGACAATCAATATGAGACTAGTGAAGGGGAATATTGGATAGAGTCCGATGTGGATTTGGATGATAATAATCTCATCTACAATATCATTGAATCTATTTTCATGCTTTATGCATCCTCCCCTCAATTCACCAACACCGACGATGGAATTTCCTTAGTTTATCCATAGCTCGTCGATTGGGACCAACAAGGCCCGCCAGTCCTGGATACATTTTAGAATGATGAGGCAATTGCAGAGTTTATGGGATTACGTGAGGGCACACCCAGTGGTGATCACAAGTTAGGATTCACTATTGACTTAGATTACACAACATACTTCGGCGAGACTGCTCCGTCCTCCAGTCGTAAAATTTAAAATAAAAATAAAATAAAAAATGAAACATCTTTAGGTGAAAACTGAAAGGTACCTTCTGACGACAAAAAAGTAAAAACAAAGGATGTATCTATAGGTGAAAACCTCTCTAAGGTGCCCAAAGATGGAGGACTGGACATTCTTCCTGTACAATAAGAGAAATCGGCTATGCTTATAGAAGACACCATAGAAGACAACATATCAACTGCAGAAGATCCCAAAATGGTCCTCTTTGTTGCATCATTGACTGAAGAAGAGAGACCGAAATTTCATAAATTCTTTGCAAAGCATAAAATCAACTTCACATGGTCCTATGTTGACATGCCAGGATTAGACCTAGAACTGGTTCTACACCATCTACCACTATTTCCTAATGCCAAACCAGTTAAACAAAAGTTACGCAAAATGCACCCTCAAGTCACTCTATTGGTCAAGGCTGAGTTGAAGAAACTTCTAGATGTTGGATTCATATGGTCTATTGACTATGTTGAATGGATATCTAACCTGGTGCCAGTAATAAAGCCAAATGGACTGATCTGTGTCTGTATAGATTTTAGAGACCTAAATAAGGCATGCCCAAAAGACGACTTTCTAGTGAAAGAGATCCTTGGTTTGCTTGCACAACTAGCTAGGAAGACTTTTCCCTGTCTTCATCTAGGAACCTGATAGCTTCTAGGTTCTTGTTAGGCTTAGATCATTAACTAAGTCCTATTCTAACTCCTCTCCAAGAGTTTCACACATTGTGCTTCACCTTGAAAGACTGACACCACTTTGAACTAGCAAACTCTCTCCTACACTTAGAAGACTCTAAGTGCCAACATCACATAAAATCTTGAACTGATTGTAGGGGTGCTTAACATACTAGAAACGAGCCATATACATCCAACTAGATCCATCTTGAATGGTCTTCAATCTTCTTTCTTACCGATTTCAAGAATTTGTCTTGAGAAGGCCTAATTTCTTGTAGCCCTTGACAGTGACCTTTTTGTCTCTCTTGCCCAAACTTTTCAAATGACCTGAAAAAAAAAATTCACATTCAAGTACCCTTTTTGATCCTCTTAAATATTCTCAAGGGTTTTGTCTCCTGAGCCCTTCGTACGTTGGTTTCCTATTATCTAGGTCAACTAGGGCTAAAAGGCCTAATTACTAGGAACCTACTGATTTCTTGTTCCTTACCTCAACTAATGGATTGACAAACCCTTAATCCTCTTAGCATGTTATAATGTGACTATACCCTACCTAGAACTATACTTGTTCTGTATGGTACCTCTTTCCCTTGCCTATTCTCTTCAATTCTACATTGTCAAACCTCTAACTGGGCACCTTAAGCTCACCTAGGGTTTGATTTTGCACTCTGCTACTCGACTCCACATGAATCCTACCACTAAGTATGTACAGACCAATGGCTCCCCTAACAAATCCATCTATTCTTAGGAAATTCTTGTGGCTAGATTTCATGGGGGAGCCATGAAAAGACAAACAAGTCAAAATAAGACCAGTAAACCCTCTAGTCCTTAAGCTATCTAATAAAAAACTAAACTAAACCAAATGAACTTACTTGCAGAATGGAAAATACTTTGAACTACCCTATGAACACAAATGCAATGTCAAATCAAAACATACAACATCTTTAATATCACTGTCACTCAAGACATTCAGAATTTACAGAAAAACACAAAATTTTCAGAGTCCTCTTCTATTTACTTCCAAAAACAAAAGTTAATTACAACCTCATGTCTTCCAATCGAGCCTCCTTGCATCTTAGATGCCATTTATCATCTTTTTAGGGTGTGTTGGTCGATCCCACACTCCTATCTTTAAGGGGATCCAAGATAACCGAGTTGCATGCAACATTTGCCATAATGGCAAATGTTGTCATGACAAATTTGTAACAACTTTTGGCAACAAACCATTATGCCACCTTCCTAACTCCTAGGACCTCTATCTCCTATATTTTGAGCATCCATCTCCCTTAACTGCCTCATGGCATATTTCCAACAACATCCATGTGTTTAGACACATTTAAGACTCAAATCCCAACATAGGCTATTAAGGCTAATTAAAGCTAAACTATCAATAATGACCAAACTTTGGTGAATCTTAGTCCTAATGACTAATTCACCTAACCACAACAATGACCTTCTAAGGTCCAAAATAAACACATACTTACTCTGACTTGGCTAATGTCAGATACAAGCCAAAATGTCCTAACTATGGAGGTTAGCCTAGGTGTGCTCCTGCACCATCCTCCCCAAAACAAAAGAGTTCAATCCACCCTTGGATTGAGTAAGTTGAGATCAATGCCCAAATTTTTGAACTCTGATTCTTTGATCCATATTGCATCAGCATCAGGTTGACCATGCCATTTTATCAGATGTTCCTTGTATTCCTTGGTTCTAGTCTTCTTGTAGACCCTAGTATCTAGTATACTGTCAGCTTGTTTGACTGTAGCAGAGGGTAGTTTGAGCTCTTCCACATCTTGGATGACTTCATTGAGAATTTTATCCATGTCTGGTTGTGGTCCTTTATAATGAACCAGGTCTACAATATTGAAAATAGGGGATAGTCCATTAGCTTCTGGTAGCTCCACTCTAAAAGCATCGTTTCCATACTTTTCTAAGATAGGACAGGGACCTATCCTCTTCATCTGCAACTTGTGAGGGACTCCTTTTTGTAACCTGGACTTGTTTAGATGCACCATCACCAAGTCTCCCACATTAAACTGAACTTCTCTTCTATGCTCATCCACCTTGGTCTTATGCTTCATGTTGTGCTCTGTCAATGTCTTCCTGATTGTATCATGAATCTCCTGCATTGCATAAGCAAAATCATCAGCATATCCACTTCCCTTGACTCCATCCTTTAAGTCTCTTAGTTCATAGACTCCTCTAGGATGTAGACCATAGACAATTTCAAAGGAACTCTTCCCTGTTGACCTCTTCACAGTGTCATTATAGGCATATTTAGCTTGTCCAATCAATTGATCCCATTGTTGACCATACTCCTTGGTCAAGCACCTTACAAGATTTCCAAGACTTCTATTAACAACTTCAGTCTAACCATCAGTTTGGGGATGGTATGTAGATCCAAAAGATAAATTAGTTCCCAATCTCTGCCAAAGAGTCTTCCAAAAATGATTCATGAACTTAGTGTCTCTATTTGACACAATGCTCATAGGTAACCCATGTATCCTTACTATTTCTTTGAAGAAAAGTGAAGCTATTTGACTGGCATCATTAGTTGTTTTACATGGCACAAAGTGAGCCATCTTGTTGAATCTGTCCACAACTACATAAACATTGTCCATGCCTTGTCTTGTCTTGGGTAATCCAACTACAAAATCCATACTCAAGCATTCCCATGGCCTATTAGGAATAGGCAGTGGTTGATATAGGCCTGAATTTGAAGTACCCTAGGCCTTTTGACATACTATACAACTTTCCACATACCTCCTAACATCTAGGTTCATCCTTGGCCAATAATAGAACCTTTGAACAAGTTCTTGAGTCTTTGTGATCCCAAAGTGACCACTCAATGCACCATTATGCTTTTCTTGTATCAAATTCTCTCTAATGGAGCCTCTAGGGACACATAACTGATTCCCTTTAAACAAAAGATCACTTTGCAAAGTATATTCAACATATCTACTATGAAAATGATTCTTATATTCAACACATACCTTATAAATGTCTGCAAAATCTTCATCATCTGCATATAGATCCTTGAAATGCTCTATTCCCATGCTCTTCAACTGAATTTCTTGTATGGTGAGGACTCTTCTACTCAAGGCATCTGCCACCTTGTTGAGTACTCCTTTCTTGTGCTTGATATTGAAGGTATAAGCTTGCAGGTATTCCACCCACTTCATGTGTCTGTGACTCAGTTTCTCTTGTGAATTTAGGAAACTAAGTGCTTGGTTGTCTGAATACACTATGAATTCCTTGGGAAGCAAGTAGTGCCTCCATTTCCTTAAAGCCTGGACCAATGCATACATCTCAAGGTCATAAGAAGAATACTTCTTCTTGGCTTCACTTAACTTTTCTGAAAGAAAAGCCACCGGTCTACCCTCTTGGCTGAGAACAGCTCCAATAGCTACATTGCTTGCATCACACTCAATAGTGAATAGCTTCTCAAAGCTTGGTAACACCAAAATAGGTTGTGTAGCTATCTTTTCCTTTAACAACTCAAAACTTTTGTTAGCTTGCTCATTCCATACAAACTTATTCTTCATTCCTCATTTAATGGTATCCAACATAGGAGCACAAATAGCACTAAATTGTCTTATGAACTTCCTATAGTATTGAGCAAGGCCATGAAAACTTCTTACCTCTGTTGCTATCCTTGGAGTAGTCCAATTGAAGATGGCTTCCACTTTGCTGCTGTCCATTTTCAAGTTGCCATGTGATAGTACAAATCCAAGGTACACCAGCTCTGTCTTGATGAACTCACATTTTTCTAAATTTATCATCAATTTCTCCTCCTGCAGCTTCTTGCAGACCAACTCTATCTGTTTGAGATGCTCTTCTCTTATTTTGCTATAAATAAGTATATCATCAAGATATACCACTACAAATTTACCAATGTAGTCTTTGAGGATTTCATTCATGAGTCTCATGAATGTGGAGGGGGCATTAGACAACCCAAATGGCATAACCAGCCACTCATATAAACCCTCATTGGTTTTGAAAGTTGTTTTCCACTCATCTCCCTCATGTATTCTAATTTGGTGATAACCACTCTTTAAGCCTATCTTGGTATAGTACTTAGCTTCACCTAGACAATCCATTAGGTCTTCAATCCTAGGGATAGGGAACCTATATCTAATGGTTATCTTATTTATGGCCCTTGAATCAGTACAAAGCCTCCATTCCCCTCCCTTTTTAGGTGCTAGGATAGTGGGTACTGCACATGGACTAATGCTCTTCCTAATGAGACCTTGGTTTAGGAGTTCTTGTACTTGTCTAGCTATCTCCTCATTTTTTTGAGGGTTCATCTTATAAGCTGCTTTATTTGGTAGGGTAACCCCTGGTATCAAGTCTATCCTATGACTTATGGCTCTTTTAGGGGGTAATGCTACTGGTTGTCCACTGCATACAATGCCTTCATAGGTCTGCAACATTTTCTGTATTTCTTTAGGTAACTTTGGCTTCTCAGCTGCTTTGTCATTTCTTACCTCTCTTGGCCTTAGCATTACTGCATAGCCATTTCCTTCTTCTTCCAAGGCTTCTACAAACTCTTTTTCACCAACCATGAGCAGTTTAGGACCTGTTGTCTGCACCTCTGCATCCTCTAACAATGGCTGAATTTTGAATGTTACCTTATCCTTCTTGAAAGTATAAGAGTTCTTCACTCCATCATGTATAGCTTGGTGATCAAATTTCCATGGTCTACCTAGGAGCAAGTGACATGCATCCATAGGTAACACATCACACAAGACTTTGTCCTTGTACCTACCAATTGAGAACTCCACCCATGCTTGTTCATTTACCAAGATATGTTGGCCTTTATTGAACCATGTGACATTGTCAACTTTAGCTTGTTGACTGTCTCCTCTGACACAATATTGTCAGTAGACCCTGAGTCAATGATGACTCTACATACTCTCCCCATCATTTTACACTTTAGCCTAAATAGGGACCTCCTTTGGCTTGGTTCTTCTTTAACCGGCTCCTTGATCAAAGTTTTCCTCATCATGAGGTTCTCACCTTCCTTTGAATTTAATGGTACCTCAGAATGTTTGTCTACTATATTTGTCTCATCATGAACAAGATTAGTTCTCCCATCACCTCCTTGAGAAGTACTACCTTTCTCTAGACACCTATAGGCTGGGTGTCCCATTTGATTGCAGTGATAACACTTCATATTGGCAAAGTAACTGCCTCTTCCTTGTCCACCACTTCTTCCTCTAGAGCTAGAGCCTCTTCCTCTACTAGCTCTACTAGAGCTTCCTTCTTGCTGCTCAGAGTACCTGACTTCTCCTTGATCCCTTAATTCTGAACTCCTTCCACCATAACCACCTCTTTTTCCTCTACTGTCTTTTCCTTTATCTCTACTCTTGGAGGTCTACTCTTGCTTCCTTTTGCATTTCTCCTCTATCCTTAGGGCCATTTGATAACATTGGCAGATGGTTTTGAAGTTCACTAGGCTCATGTCTTCTTGAATAGACCATTTAAGCCCATTCAAATACCTTGCTAGCTTGATGCTTTCATCTTCAACCACCTTTGATCTGAGGCACAACTTTTGGAACTCCTCGGTGTATGCTTGGACATCCAAATATTTTTGTCTAAGATTATGTCTCCTCCTATGTAACTGGACTTCATAGTCATCAGGTAGGTAGGTTTGCTTTATTTTGGTTACCATGCCTCTCTATGTAACTATAGGACCCTTTCCTTCTTTCTCTCTTTCAGTTTGCACTAACTTCCACCATGTGAGAGTTGAACCTCTCAACCTTGACTTGGCCACCTTTACCTTTTGGGCTTCTGTTATACCATCACATTCAAAGTGATTCTCTATACTTATCTTCCTTTTTCCTTTGCTTCCTTCTCTTCCTTTGCTTCCTTCTCTTCCTTCTGATCTATCTTATCCTTTACCTTGTCTACCTTTTCTTAGACTTCATCCAAGAGCTTCTCCGTTCGGGACAACCTTTCTCTTAGCAATCAGTTATCCTCTTCTTGTTCTTCTACCTTCTTGGCTAACTTAGCGTTAGTCACCATGGTTCTATCTTCCTCTGGTGTATTCTCTCCTACTGATTCAGTGGGTTGCAACATCAATCACAAGCCTGATCCAACTTTGCTCTGATACCGACTTTTCCCTATCTTCATCCAGGAACCTGATAGCTTCTAGGTTCTTGTTAGGCTTAAATCATTAACTAAGTCTTGTTCTAACTCCTCTCCAAGAGTTTCACACTTTGTGCTTCACCTTGAAAGACTGACACCACTTTGAACTGGCAAACTCTCTCCTACACTTAGAAGACTCTAAGTGCCAACATCACATAAAATATTGAACTGATTTCAGGGGTGCTTAACATACTATAAATGAGCCATACACATCCAACTAGATCCATCTTGAATGGTCTTCAATCTTCTTTCTTACCGATTTCAAGAATTTGTCTTGAGAAGGCCTAATTTCTTGTAGCCCTTGACAGTGACCTTTTTGTCTCTCTTGCCCAAACCTTTCAAATGACCTGAAAAAAAAATTTCACATTCAAGTACCCTTTTTGATCCTCTTAAATATTCTCAAGGTTTTTGTCTCCTGAGCCCTCCATACGCTGGTTTCCTATTATCTAGGTCAACTAGGGCTAAAAGGCCTAATTACTAGGAACCTACTAATTTCTTGTTCCTTACCTCAACTAATGGATTGAAAAACCTTTAATCCTCTTAGCATGTTATAATGTGACTGTACCCTACCTAGAAATGTACTTGTTTCATACGGTACCTCTTTCCCCTACCTGTTCTCTTCAATTCTACACTATCAAAGCTCTAACCGGGCACCTTAAGCTCGCCTAGGGTTTGATTTCGCACTCTACTACTCGACTCCACATGAATCCTACCACTAAGTATGTATAGACCAATGGATCCTGTAACAAATCCATCTATTCTCAAGAAATTCTCATGGCTAGATTTCATGGGGGAGCCATGAAAAGACAAATAGGTCAAAATAAGACTAGTAAACCCTCTAGTCCTTAAGCTATCTAATCAAACACTAAACTAAATCAAATGAACTTACTTACAGAATGGAAAAGACTTTGAACTACCCTATGAACACAAATGCAATGCAAAATCAAAACATACAACACCTTTAATATCACTGTCACTCAAGACATTCAGAATTTACAAAAAAACACAGAATTTTTAGAGTCCTCTTCTATTTACTTCCAAAAAAAAAGTTAATTACAACCTCATGTCTTCCAATCGAGCCTCCTTGCATATTAGATGCCATTTATCATCTATTTAGGGTGTGTTGGTTGATCCCACACTCCTATCTTTAAGGGGATCCAAGATAACTGAGTTGCATGCAACATTTGCCATAATGGCAAATGTTGTCATGACAACTTTGTAACAACTTTTGGCAACAAACTATTATGCCACCTTCCTAACTCCTAGGACCTCTATCTCCTATATTTTGAGCATCCAACTCCCTTAACTGCCTCATGGCATCTTTCTAACAAAATCCATGTGTTTAGACACATTTAAGACTCAAATCCCAACATAGGCTATTAAGGCTAATTAAAGCTAAACTATAAATGATGACTAAACTTTGGTGAATCTTAGTCCTAATGACTAATTCACCTAACCACAACAATGACCTTCTAAGGTCCAAAATAAACACATACTTACTCTAACTTGGCTAATGTCAGATACAAGCCAAAATGTCCTAACTATGGAGGTTAGCCTAAGTGTGCTTTTGCACCACTTTCCTTTACCAAATATTGATATCATAGTTGACCTCACAGCATGATATGAGATGTTGTCCCTCATGGATGGTTTCTCCGGCTATAATCAGATTCATATTACCCCCGAAGACCAGCACAAAACAACATTTACTTTCCCATGGGGTACATACTGTTGGAATGTCATGCCATTTGGTCTCAAAAATGCAGGCACCACATATCAGAGGGCTATAACCACAATATTTCATGACATGATGCATAAAATAATGGAAGATTATATAGATGACCTATTGGCTAAATCACTAACAAGGATAGACCATCTCAAGGTTTTAGACATAATTTTCAAGAGACTGTAAGAATACAAAGTCTGACTGAACCCTAAGAAATGTGTCTTCGGTGTCACATCAGGTAAACTCTTGGGATACATAGTTTCTCAAAGAGGCATTGAGGTCAATCTAGCAAAATTCAAAGCCATCATAGACATGCCTCCACCCAGAGGAATCAGTGAACTCAAAACCCTGCAAGGCAGGGTACATTCTATTTGGCACTTCATAGCCCAATTGGCTGACAAGTGTCACCCATTCCAATATCTGTTGTGCAAGGGTATCCCCTTTGTGTGGACAGATAAATGTCAAGAAGCCTTTCAGAAAATCAAAGATTACCTACTGTCAACGCCAGTCCTAATGTCTCCCATTCATGGAAATCCATTGATCCTATACATCTCGGCAACTAATTCAGCACTGGGGGCATTACTAGCACAGAACGACGAAGAAGAAAAAGAAAGAGCTATATATTACATCAACCAGACATTGGTCAGGTATGAACTAAACTACACACCAATTGAATGAGATTTCTTAGTTGTGGTCTTTGCAGCATGGAAGCTAAGACATTAAATGTTAAGCCATCAGACGCAACTAGTATCAAAGATTGACCCCCTTAAATATTTGTTAAGTCGGGTAGCATTAACAGGACGACTAGAAAAATAGGTCATGATTCTGAGTGAATATGACATTCAATATGTAGAAAGAAAGGCAATAGAAGGACAAGTCATAGTGGACTAGTTGGAGGACATACTTTTTCAAAGTGATCACCCATTAGTGGTATATTTTCTAGACGAGTTGATATTCCATACAGAACCTAAGGCACCTTGGTGACTCTACTTTGACAGATCAGACACAAATCATGGCTCGGGGGTAGGAATCCTATTCATCACCCCTTAAGGATACTCCATTCCTAAGTCTTTCCACATTTCCTTCTCATGTACAAACAATGTGGTAGAATACAAGGCATTAGTTATAGGACTAAGAATGGCAATAAAATGGAAAATTAGAGCACTACATGTCTATGGGGATTCTTAGCTCGTCATCAATCAGGTTAATGATGACTATGACACAAAAGATGAGAAGTTGATGCCCTACAAATGGATGGTCGACAGTTTCCAAATGTACTTTCATATGGTAACTTTTGAACAAGTTCCAAGAGCACATAACAAGGCAGCAAATGCCATGGCTACAATAGGCTCTCTCCTTGACATACCAAGCAATCTGTCTCAGCTAGAATTCCTAATAGAGCAATTACTGGTCCCTACCTATGACATTCTAGAGTCAGAGATGGTCTGCTAACTTGTTGGTCCTGACTCTCCCTAGTACCAGGATATTTATGACTACCTTAAGTCTCAAACCCTTCCACCTAACCTGCCTAATAACCAGAGGAAGTCCTTCATTCAAAAATCTGCAAGGTATGCCATCGTCAGTGACACACTTTACCACCGTAGCTTTGAAAACACCCTCCTTAGATGTCTCAACACCAATGAAGCATGTACAACCTTACGTGAAGTACATGATGATATATGTGGGTCTCATTCAAGTGGTCCTACTCTAGCCAAGAAAGTAACGAGACTTGGGTACTATTGGCCGACCGTTGAAAAGGATGCAATAGAATATTTCAGGGCTTGTCACAAATGTCAAATTCATAGTGATTTGATACATGCTCCAACATAAGAACTTTGGTCGATCACCTCTCCTTGGCCCTTTGCTCAATGTGGACTCAACCTCATGGGTAAGATCCATCCGACCTCGTCCAATGGCCACAAATTCATCATCACCGCCACTGAGTATTTTATGAAGTGGATCGAAGCCATCCCTCTAACATACATAACCGAAAAGCAAATATCCAAGTTCATTCTTAACTACATCATTTTCCAGTATGACCTTCTGCAATCCATCATCACTGACAACATACGTCCATTCAAAAACCAAGAAGTTTGTGAGTTATGTGAGCGATTTCACATCCAACACCATTTTCCATCTTTGTATTACCCACAAGGAAACGGTGAAGTTGAGGCGTCAAATAAAACCATTTTTAAAATCCTCAAAAAGACTGTCAATGATGCTAGTCGTGACTGGCATATACAACTCAACCCTACTCTATGGGCTTACCGCACTAGCATTCATACACCTACAAGAGGCACTCCATTTGCCCTGGTCTTTGGAGCTAAGGCCATCTTGCCCATTGAGGTTGAAATTCCTTCTTTATGAGTCTCCCTAAAAGGTTTAACTAATGACGAGGAGTATAGACAATCACGCCTGCACGAGCTAGAGATGCTAGAGGAAAGAAGGAAAAAATCCCTAAACCATCTAGAAGCATATTAGAACCGTATTTGTCACAGTTACAACAAGAATTTTATGGTCAGAAAGTTTAACATTGGTGACTTAGTCCTCATACAGAACCCTAAGAACCAGGCTAATAGAGAAAAATTGGGAAAGTTTGAACCAAATTGGTTGGGTCCTTACGTCATTGTATCATCTTTTGGTTTTGGATCCTATTAGTTGATGAATCCAGAGGGAGAATAACTGACAGAGCCTATCAATAGTTTACATCTCCTAAATTTCTATGCATAGCATCAGGAGATCAAGCTGAAAAACTATAAAATGCAAAAAAATTGAAAACTAATAAAAAAAATCATTGCCTTGATGAAAAAAGGAAAACAGGCATCCTGGCAACACCAAAAAAATAAGAAAAATGACAAAAATAGTAAAGATAAATGATTTGTCCAACAGTGAAAACTTGGCAAACAGGCGCTTTAGATAAGTACCATGGTGAAAACCTGGAAAACAGATGCCATACGTAATCAATCATCGCTCTACCATCTACTGTTACTTTGTCTGCCTTGGCCTAGGATGAAATACATCTCCCGCCATTATCACGCCAATCACCATGTCATCATTCTCTTCCTCTCATGGTTGATGAACAGTTGACATCAAGACCTCTTTAATGTCCATTTGATACCATAGGCACACCCCTTTCACATCCTTTTAATTTGGCTAAGTCTTGGACCTGATTGGGGAAAAAAAATTTATCATGTCACTATAGTGGATGTCCCACATGGTTTCAAAAATTGCTAAAAAGTCCTAAAAAAAGACAAAAACATGGCAAAAAGTCCTAAAAAAAGATAAAAACATGGCTAAAAGTCTTGAACAAAGACCAAAAAACATCACAAAAAGTCTTGAAAAAAGACCAAAAACATCACAAAAAGTTTTGAAAAAAAAGACCAAAAACATTACAAAAAGTCATGAAAAAAGACCAAAAATATTACAAAATGTCCTAAAGAAAGACCTAAAAACCAAAAAATGTCCTAAAGAAAACCACAAAATGTCAAACTGCTCGAAGAGCACAAACAAAAAGTCATCTCTTGTCAAAGTCTGTCATGTCAAATCAATTAGTCGTTGTCATTTGTCTGAACTACATTGTCTCTATGCATTTGCTACGTAGGAAAGATTCATAATTGAGTCCCTGATACATTAGGTCAGTCCTTTTAGGTTTGTCAAAATAAAATCATGGCACAATCTTTGGTCATCAAGACAAAGTCATTGGTCATGTCAAACTATGAGGTCTCTAAGTGTATGACGTAGGCAAGGCCATCTATCAATGAGCCCCCGAGGCCGCACTAGGTCAGTCCATTAGGGTTCAGGGCATTAAACTAGTACACATGTCAAAATGTCTTCAAAGTCAAAGCGAATCATTCCCAAATGGATAAACTCCTAAAGAAAATTATGGAAATCATTTATTTCAATATGACAGTCTCATCAGCATGTCAATCATATCATCATGACTATATCAACATATGGTCAACACAAGTCAAACTTAGTCAAAATGAGTCAACTCTTGGTTAGCCTTCAGATGTGTCCTTTTGAAAGATAACCTTTGTCATTCATCCCTTAGAATATGTCCTTCCTAGGCATTGTCACTGTTATTCGACATTTTGAGGGATCCTCTTGACATCTAAGGATCACTCCTCTTGACATCAATATTCTTCAGATGTGTCCTTCTGAAGAACCAACTCTATCATTTATGCCTTAGGATGTGTCCTTCCTAGGCATCGTCATAATTTTGAGGGATCCCTTTTGGCATTTAGGGATCAATCCTCTCGACGTCAACATTATTCAGGATGTGTCCTTCCTGAATTTGGCAATCTTCGACATTCGTCATCTTGGCATCGTCAAAACTTTAAACACCTCGACATCATCAAACATGACATTTTGACATTAAAACAATGGATATCAAGTAGCACTTGGAAAACACTTGGCACTTGTCTTTTGGTTTTTTATCATGTTATTAGTTTTTTAGCGAGATCCCAGTAACAGGATTTAGAGAAGCAGCGACGTATCATGACGTTAACATGCATGATTACTAGTTTCTCAGCGAGGTCCTGATTCGGGGATTTAGAAAAATGATGACATATCATGATAAGGGGTCTAGTTTATATTTTATCAATCATGTTGTTAGTTTCTCAAGGATGTTCTGGAAACAATATTTAGAGAAGCAACGATGTTTCATGAATTGTCCTTTTCTTTTTCTGCTTGTGGTTGATTGACAAAAAGACTGGGGCAATCATGCTCTTAGTTTGAGTCATGATCATCCTTGTCTGTGACTGCTTGTCTTATGTGATGGTACGACATTGCACACCTTGATCTATGTCATATCATGGTGTTTGTTGGCCATTACAACAGTCTGTCCAATGATGATTAAGAGCAATAAATATTAAAGTCCTATGGTAAAGTTTTGAAGGATTTGGTCTAGGAACTAACATGCATCTCCTTCGGTCTGGTCATATTCTCTCATCAGTATGGTCATCTTCTCTCATCCATCTCACGATGATATCCTGTAACATACAAAAACATAAGTTCATACATGATCATATAAGCATTGCATTAGGTCCAGGCATATATCATCCATAGCATTAAATCATATACATGACATTGCATATTGCATTCATATTATCATAAACATGACATCCATTCAAATAAATACATTATGCATATCATTATCACCATCATCACAAAATTAACATAATATATAAATAAGAATGGCATCATCATGGAATTATATCATAAGAAAGCATCATATAACATGCATAATACCATCATCCATCATAAATCAACACCATACATCACATATATCATAATGCATAAATCAAATAACATCTCATAATACACATGTAGGCCGCATCAAAACTGCATCATCATATAATATCATCTAAAAAATGTACAATGTCACAGGATAAAGTCAAGAGATATCCCAAAAATGGAGCTCAGAGGCTCAATAATATATACATAATGTGTCATAACATGGAAACAAATACGAAAAACATGCCCCTAGGGTAGACTCTCATCATCCCCTCATGGTGAAGAGTGTGGTGGTTGGAGCTCTATGACTGGCACTTAAATGATGGGTGGACCTGTAGCAGTCTCTGCCTATGCAACCAATGGAACTGACACTGATGGCATCATCTCCATGGTCATAGACACTTGTGATGTCACTACGGCCTGGCTCTAAGAAGTAGATGGATCTACCACTAGGGACTGCCTCTGTACTGACCTCTACACTGAACCAGTAGACCTGTGACTATGGCTTGAATGGTAACTCAAGGTGTGCCTGTGTGAGTGGTGGGACCTGTGCCCTAATGTGTGCCCTGAGGAGGTGGATCCTCCTACACTGGTGTGACTCCCGCTGCCACTGGCACTCCCTAATCAGTGGCCACTACCTGTCCTCTTCTCTGAGCGTGACAGTGTCGGATCTCATCGCTCAGGAGGCACCTCCTGCTCGTATAATGTACTGTACTATCCCAACCTCATGCTCACCATATCCAGCTCATGAGTAATATCCCCATAAGGCCCTATACATAACACTGCAAAATCGACATACCACTGAGCTGACTCTTGCTGACAGATCACTACCTGATCCCGCTCTACCCGAGCCACCTCTATCTCTAACTGCAGTGCTCGAACCTATGTAGCACTATCATCCAATCTCCTCATCTCCCTCCACCTTCCTGAATTTGATCAGTCTCTCAGCCTCGTCCATGGAGTTATCATCCTCATTTTCATCCTCTGCCACATCCTATCCACTGACTCCCTCATCTCGAGGTGTATCCTCCTCCTGTCTAGCCTCCACCCCCACATCCTCCTCTTATCTGGCCTCTACCACCTCCACAGCCTCCTCCTGTCTCCCCTCTTCCTGTCTGGACTCTGCCACCTCCACATCCTCCTCTCTCTCCCTCTCCTCCTGTCTCTCCTCACCCTCTCCCTCCTATCTTGGCTGCTCCTCCTCCTCTCTCTCCCCCTCCTCGGCAACCTCAGGGATAGCATCTAATGCTACCCTCACAACATGTGGGCACACCCTACAGCCCTGTCTTTGACCATCTCTCCTCCGTTTACAGCCATCTCCTCCATCATCCCCATCATCTCCATCATCTCTACCCCAGCCTCCATCTCTTCCCCCATCCCTTCCTCCACCCTGGCCTCCATCTCTCCCCCTACCTCTGTCCCTGCCTCCATCCCTCCCCTGGCCTCTGCCTCCCTGCTTGGCCCTTGACACACGTGGTATGACTAACTTCCTATCCATAGGCATTGACCCACTAGGATCTGTCAGTGGCACTGGTCTGTGTGCCTGCCACCATAGGTCATAATCTGCAGTGGTCCCTGGATCTGTAATCCCACCTCTCCATTCCAATGGTTGTGCTCCTAGCCCATTAATCTGCTGCTCTGCAAAGGCTACTGGAATGGCTGGCCCCCAAGCATACTCTCTGGAAGATCGCTCGTACTTAGTTGTCCCTGCAGGTACACCTTGCTGCTCTCTGAACTTCCTAAGGACACGCTGTGGAAAATTCATCTCGATGATCAGCTGACTCTACACTATCCTGCCAATCAAGTACCGATACTGTCTGCATAGGCTGAGATGGTCCACCTCATCATCCCACTACTGGCAGTCTCTGTATGGTCACCAGATAAAGGACACCATCATGTCAATCTAATGCCGCCACCAACCTGTCTCGCCCATCCGGGTTTGCTATAAAACATCAGCATAATAATAAGCGTAGGGCATCCCCTCAGCCAGTTGTGGTCTCTGAATCGGCGGAAGAAAAATGGCTATGTGCTCCTAGGCCCAAATCATCATCACGATGGTGCCACATGATATACTCTTTGCTCTCTGATAGATGACCTCATGCAGCTGGTGGTAGAAGTGCCTAATAAACACAGGCCCCAGGCATAAACTGTTCTATCCCATCTCATCCCAACCAAGACATCTCCCTAGCTAATAGGGAACCCATGTCCCCGACGGTCAGGAATCAAAATACCACCAATAAGAGTCGCTAGTAATGCATCAAAATGAGCATAGTGCTCTGCCATAAACTCCCATCGGATCTCGTATCCCTGGATGCCGAGTCTTGCACCCTCATCTCGATAGTATGCCTGGAAAGTCTGTTCGCCATGGCGAGGGTCGTAGATGATCCCCTCTCCTTGGATTGGTACCCGTAGAATACAGTACACATCCTCCAGTGTGATGGTCACCTCTCCTGTCGGCAGGTGGAAGGAACAAGTCTCTAAATTCCAACGCTTGCATAGCGCAGTCAATAGTCCCCTATTTGCTCGAATAGCAGGCATATAGGAAACATAGTACAAACCCAGTGACATCAAATGTCATCGCTTCAGCGGAGTCAACTGGTTAGCAAATAGGAAAGTCATCGGTCTACTCTCTCGTGTGTAAATAGGGGCTAGTTGTCTCTACATAATGTCAACCAATACGTCAGTACCTTCTAGACAAATGGCGGTATCATCAAAAAAGCATTTTAAATTTCAAAAGCATCAAAATCAGCCATGGTCAAAAAGAAAATCAAATGTGTTGCATTGACTGCAATTGCGTCGTGAAACAACACTTGCATTGTTTCATAAATCAAATGTGTCTCGACATGTCGATTATGTCATTCTGACAATCAAATGTGTTGCATCAGGTCACTTACAACACGATATTGGACACATGCAATGTTGCATTTGAATGCGTCACTCAAACATGTGATTGTGTCGTAAAACAACAAATACGATATTCTAACTGTTGAATGCAACTCAAAAAGGTGAATGCATCATAGTTTTTGGAAAATGCAATGAAAACCACCATCCTACCTTAAAAATCTATTGTGCTTGCATCGCGATGCATCAAATCTGTCAAATGCGAAGGCGATTGAAGCTTACACACACGCATATGCATCACGGCGCATTCATTATTCACCGTAGAAACCTAATTTTGACACGCAAAACAAACAAATTACAAAGGAGGTTGGGGGTACATACCAATGGCTCTGAGAACTCTGGCCACCTCAAAGTTCACACGATCTCACCACGATGCTCTGTCACTGGAATCACCATCCTCGCTGCACTCCTTTTCGCTCTGAGCTCTCGAAATTTGCAATGTAAATAGTAAGAATGAATTGACTTTTACCCCTTTCTCAACCTATTTATAAAGTCAAAATGGCATTTGTCAACTAGGTTATTGTTGGAGGCTCATTTGACCAACTTTGGCCACCACATTGGCTGCCTTAAACATGTCAGAACCCACAACCGATTGCGCCATTATTTTTCTAGTCATCAAATTGACTTATCGGGACCCTTTACAAATTTTTCTGCCGCCGACCCAAAATTTGAAAAATTTCCCGAGGGGGCATTGATACTCTACACCTTCACTGGGGCATGGCTTTGACTTATTTTCTTTGTCACAATGCGACATGCTACATTATGACAAAGAGGGGAAAAATGTAGACACTTAAAAATGACCTAGGCCTGCAAGCTCTATTATGACATTTAATTATGTCTTTGGTCCACATTCGACTATTGATTAAATAATTCATAATTATTTAATTAATTCATGTCCTTTTATTCTTTATGATTATTAAATAAATAAATTTTATTTATTTATTAAATACATCATTAATTATCTAAGTCTTCCCCTAATTAAATAAATTTCTTAATTTATTTAATTACCTTTCTTCATTTATTTCTTGTTGATTATTAAATAAATAAATTTTATTTATTTATTTGATACGTCACTAATTGTCATAATTAAATGAATTGATTAATTTATTTAATCAATTAATCTTATCTTCTAAATTAAATAATTATCTTTAATTATTTAATTGTCAAAATTAATATTCCTCTCATTTTAAATAAATAAAATTATTTAAAATGCCATCACATTCTTAACTGATAGTCCATTTTGGTAAATAATCTGAAAATCAATTATTTATTATTTCACAAAATTGATATTTTGAATTAATTTAATTCAAATTGGTAACTTTCCTCCAAAAATTAAGTAATCAAGCAGATTATTGATTTTTCAAATCTGATCTTCAGTTCAACTCTTATCTTCTTGATTTTTGAAAATCTTTATTTTTGAATTAATTATCTCATTTATTCTCCACTGTCAATTTGATCTTCTCAGATGAAATCTCGATCACTCACTTAAGGATTTTACCCTAACCTTGATTAGGGATTATCAGACTTAATCTTGTCCTCTGATTTTAGGTCTCTGTCAAAAGTCAATCTCGTCCGCCCATTTAAAATGGCATTTTCTATAAATGCTATTTTGTTCTCATTTTCAGATTACATACTGACATACTTAGATATTTCACATAAATTGTTACATTTATTGTCATATTTCATTACGTTTTGGCATATTTAGGCATAGGCATTTTTAGTCATTTAGGCATAGACATAGACTTTGACCAAATCCTTCAAAGCTTGGTGTAGGACTTAGACTTTTATTTCCAGATTGCTCGCATGTTGAATATGAGGGCAACATGTTAGCCAACAAGTTAGAAGGTGTTACGAAGGTGAATCATGGAGGTCTCAGCGATTAGCTAGTATAATCATTTTATTTATGTTTGCTTCCCTTGTACTTTGTAATTTCTTTGGGTTTCTTAATTTTTATTGATTTGCTAACCTTAATCTAACCTGAATTTAAACCCTTAGTTACACTAACTGGACAATAACAATTTTTCTTTCTTTTTCCTTTCTCTTCCACTCTTAAATGACTACTGATGAGCCTTAAATATGCTCATAGTTTGAAACTTTTGATACTCTTACTTTTGTTATTAATAGTTGTTTAAACCTGTTGATTAAAGACTTTTCGGGTGGTATCCTGTAGCAACGAATTCCATATTCCTGTAGCTTGACAAATTTATTAATTACCTTTTTGACCCTCCGCATGGCTGATATATGCTTATGATTTTGGATAATGGAAAAGGATTAATGTGTGATTAATGAATGGATGTTGTGTCACTTGTGTGTATGCTTTCCTTCGCCTCTGTCACTTATTGCAGGTTGTTGGAGGGAGCAGGAGCTGATCAAGCGCAAAGAATCTCGGCTATGTTGAAGAGGTTCGTCCAGTAATAACTCTTTGACCAAATATTTGGGAAGGAACTTAAACGGTCCTTTGATCTAGGGAGTGTGTAATGCTATATTCTCTCTAGGTCCCGTTGAGCAGATAGACTTTCATTTATGAATATCTGTTCCACAGATTCAGAATGTATTTATGATCACAACTCCCTCTGTTAGTTAGTTAGTTGTCTTTTTCATTTAAATAACCATTCCTCGTACGTGAGTGGAGGATGATGAAATAGTATGTGTTAAAATTAAGTTGAATAAGCAATAGAGTTCTGTGTTAAGTTTTATTTTCAAACAGAGTAATCGATTTACCCTGGTTCTGAATATGAATAAAATTCGATGAAGCTTTGAGTCAACTTGTGTAATCTAGTTTATGCTTGCTAAGGGGGCCCACTTAGTAAGTATTCTATAGCAAGTTGTTGTAGTTAACTGTTCATTTCATGTTGATTACTAGTTACAATCTATTTCTGTAGATTTCAACACAAACTCAACCTTGTATTGTTCCTGCAGCATCCGAAATCCATCCCTGTGTCTGTTCCTGCAACATAAGGCTAGTTCACAGTTTGTCTTTTAACAATAGCTGCTATGATTTTTGTTTCAGCCGAGTTGTGTTTGAATTAAAAAGCTTTACGTTGCACTTCTTTTAAGCATTTGTTTTCTATAGATGGTGACTGGAAACTAGTTCTTAGTGCACATACCGTGCTGCTCCATTTCAAGTATACATTCCCTGGTTTGAAAAAGTAAATGAACGACCATGAGAAGATGTGAGTCGCCTGTTGGAATGTCCAATTCCTAGGTTTAGTTCTACTGTGACTTTTATATCCTTTTGTGGGCATGACCAATTTTGGTGCCGTTGCTGGGGATGGTGTCAATCTAAAAACCTGCTACAGTCATTGTTAGTAGTAGTTTAGTCAGTTGTTTAAGTATTTTCAAAATCTTTTAAAATACCATCCATTTTTGTTGCATGCATAGAAGGAGAGACGCTCGGGGAAGGTTTCTCCCAAATCTGTTATTTTCTGATAGTAGTTCTTAACCGGATTACAATCCATTTGAAGACCCAAACTTTAATCTATTTGAATACCTTGAAGACCAAGAAGACCCATTTGCTGAAGATTTGTGTGTTGACTTGCTATTCAGCCCATTTGACGAAGAACCTGAAGAGAATCCATTTGCTTCTATACTTGGTCAGGTGAACATAGCACGTAATCCACCTAATCGACCTCCTACTTTTGAATTCCCCATTATTTCCCAACAAAACAATGACAACCTTAAGAATATTCCTTCTTCATTACTTCCCAAGTTCTATGGCTTAGTTACAAAGGACCTAGAAAATTTCTTGTTTGAGTTTGATATCCTCTGTCGTAGTTATGACTACACTTCTGATGCTCATAAACTGAAATTGTTTCCTGCTACCTTGAAGGAGGGAGCTCTTAGATGGTTCATGAGTTTGGGAAGAGGTGTTGTAGATAGTTGGGTAGCCATGCAAACAAAATTCCTTGAGAAATACAAGGAATATTGTAAGGGTGGTAGCAAAGGTGATGATATATTCCGAATTCAACAGAAGGAAGATGAAAGTCTGGAGGATTATATATCAAGATTCTTATTTTCTCTAAAAAATAATTCAGACCATACTCTTAATGAAGAATCTCAGAAATTACTTTTTCTAAGGGGAATCAATGATACTTGCATAGATGCATTGGACCTGATGGGAGGTGGTGATATCACTCAAGCATCTTGGGATGATCTCGTGAAGATATGTCTCAATTACTCTCGAGCAAATGTGAAGAAGGGTAGAGGTCATCAAGCTACAGTGGAAAGTCTTCTTCCAGCAGAGTTTCCCAGATGGAGATCACAAATTTGCTTTCTGATTTCAAGTAGGATATCATTAACAATATG